>OU343218.1:235859963-236403569 GCA_910596185.1 Chrysanthemum makinoi
TTTAATCTTCTGTAGTTTATAAACAACTCAATATCCTTACTGACCACTATCCTTAGTGGTTATTCGACATCTGATTGTGTTTAACACCAGTCATCCTCCGTGGGACATAACGACCCGGGAATCCACTGTATTCTCCTGATCTTAAATTGCATTTGTGCTCTGAGCTGTTTTAAGTTTCTTACAGTTGGTCATTCACAAGTGGCTAGCTTGCGTGAGATAACTTGACGGTTCAGCACAGATCATTGATCAATGACTTATAACGTATAGTGGGATTATAATTAATATGTCTTTTGACTTGGTCAAAAAGATTTGTGTTATAATACATGCAATTGACTTGGTAATTCTATTGTACTATTAAGTTTTACTTTGTTGGTAAATAGGTAATCCAAAAGAGTAGATGGTTATCTAAAATATTGTTAGATTTTCTTACAATATTAATTCTAAGGAAATACCATAGTTTTATGGTATGTTCTGTTAGAAGAATCAAAATCTGTTGGCATTATTTGATTCAAGATAACTATAGTTTCTTCCAAAAGTTATCAAGGTTAGTAGATTGAGTATAGATTGAATATACTCAATAAGACTCCAACCTAGAAGATTAATAAGACAAATAAAGAGATTGATTGATCTTCAGAATGATACAAGACAAACAGATATCAAAGTGATATAAAAAACAAGAGAAATAAAGACTGTGTGTGTAAAACGAGAGAGAATGAAAGAGATATCAGAAACAAGTAAGTAACCCTAGATCAGACTTAGAGTATTTATAGACTGAAGTTCCATAATAGCCCTCCAACTTATCAACTTTACTCAAACAGCTACTAAACTTGATCTCAGAGTTATAGAAGTCTTCAACTTGTCATATTTAGTCTCTAAACTTCCAACATCCCCTCTCAAGTTGATAGACTTCAACCTTGAGCAGCTTCATCAAACTTTGCCTGCTTGCCTCCATTATGAGTTCCTGCAAACATGTCAACCAAACCAAGTTTTTTGCATAACACACTATGTTGTTTTTGACCAAGACACTTGGTAAACACATCTGCAGTCTGCATACTTGTATGGATTTTAACAGTTTTAATCACTCCTGCAGATACCTTTTCTCTTTCCAAATGTACATCCAACTCAAAATGCTTAGTTTTCTCATGGAAAACTGGGTTAACAACAATCTGTATAGCAGCACATTTATCACAATAAACATCCACATGCAACAAGCCTTTAATACCAAGACTACTCAGCAAATTGCTCAACCAAATAACTTCACAAGTGGTAGAAGCTAAGCTTCTATATTCAGTTTCAGCTGAGCTTCTAGACAAAGTAGACTGTTTCTTAATTTTCTAGGAAATAAGAGAATCTCCCAGAAAAACACAAAAACCAGTAACAGACCTTCTAGTAACAGGACATTTTGCCCAGTCAGCATCAGCATAAGCTCTAAGCTTAAGATCAGAAATACTATTGAATTGCAAACCAGAACCAGGGAAACCTTTTAGATATTTCAATACTCTTAAAGCAACTTTAAGATGTGACTGTAAGGGCTTATGCATATGTTGACTAAGGAAATGAACAACATAACTAATATCAGGTCTAGTATTAGTCAAATAAATCAACTTTCCAACAAGTTTTGATAATTAGTTATATTGTACAAAACCTTATCAGTATCATTCTCAATACAGTTTAAAACAGAATTCTCAGGTAAAGGAGTATCAACAAGTTTAGCAGCTAACAACCCATACTCATGTAACAACTCCATACAATACTTCCTTTGACTCATACACACACCTTTTTCATTTTTCAAGACTTCAATGCCAAGAAAATACTTCAACTCACCCAAGTCCTTAATCATGAACTTGGTACTCAAAAACAGTTTAAACTTATTAATCTCAGTTTCATTGTTACCTGTTATGACAATATCATCAACATACACAAGCAAAGCAACAAACATATCATCTTTCTGTTTAACATATAGAGAGTAATCAAACTTGCTTTGAACAAAGCCATGCTCAACCAAGGCAGTGGTAAGCTTAGCATTCCACTATCTTCGAGCTTGCTTAAGACCATACAAAGACTTATTAAGTTTGCATACTTTATTGTCATCACCACCATTAAAACCTTTAGGTAAAACCATATAAACATCTTCATCTAAATCACCATATAGAAAAGCATTGTTCACATCCAGTTGATATAATGGCCAATTCATATTAACAGCAATACTAATCAAGCATCTCACAGTAACCATTTTCACAACTGGGCTAAAAGTTTCATCATAATCAAAGCCTTCTCTTTGATTGAAACCTTTTGCAACCAACCTAGCCTTGTATCTATCAATTTCTCCTGAAGACTTATATTTTATTTTCCAAATCCACTTATATCCTATGGCATGTATACCAACAGGCAAAGTACATTCAGTCCATGTGTTATTTCTATTTAAAGCCTCAATCTCATTATTCATAGCTTTAGACCAGTTAGGGTCTTTAACAGCTTCCTCATAACTTTTAGGTTCAACAGACTTATTTAGAGTAGAAGCAAAACACATATTACTTCTGTTAAGACCTCTATAACACACATACTTTTCAATACCATATCTAACTTTAGAATTCATCACATAATCATTAAACCTAATAGGAGTTCTAGTCTCCCTATTAGACCCTCTTATAACAGGTGTCTGCACATTATCATTTCCAAAATTAGACTGAGTTGTTATGTTTTCATAGTTTTGTTCAGGAATAGGACTGCCCTCAGACCAGTGTTGGTCACCAATTTGGGTTGTAGAATGCTCACCTTCATGATGCAAATGAGTAGTATCTGTGTCTACTGCATCATAAGAAGATGGCAAACTACCATCCTCAACTGGTGCATCTTCCCTTTCATCATTGGGACTTTGAGACTTTGGACTATCAAAAAATTTCAAGTGATCTACGTCACTCGCACTTTCTGCATCAGTGAAATCACAGGTTTTCATTTTAAGTGGAAAAATATTTTCATAGAACTTTACATCTCTTGTAAAAAACACATTTCTGGTATCCAAACTTAAGAGTTTATATGCTATCTTAGTAGTAGAAAAACCCAAAAGAACATATTTTTCAGACCTATAAGACATTTTATCATGATTATTTAAAATATTAGCAAAAAGAAGATAGCCAAAAGACCTCAAATGGGAAAGATTAGGTTTCTTTTTATATAACAACTCATATGGACATTTACCATGTAAGACAGATGATGGCAGCCTGTTTATAAGATATACAACAGTTAGAACACAATCAGACCAAAACTTTAAAGGAATCCCCCCTTGAAACATAAGACTCCTTGCAACATTGAGCAAGTGTCTATGTTTCCTCTCAGCAATCCCATTTTGCTGAGGTGTATGAGCACATGAGGTTTGGTGAATAATACCAAGATCAGAAAACATATCATTCATTTTCTTATTAACAAATTCAGTTCCATTATCAGATCTTACAACTTTAATTTTTAGATCAAATTGATTTAAGATCAAGTGAATGAAAGAACAGAAAACACCAAACACTTCATCCTTAGTTTTAACTAAGTAAACCCACACAACTCTAGAAAAATCATCAACACTGGTAAGAAAGTATTTGTATCCTTCTCTGCTTGTAACTCTGTAAGGACCCCATAAGTCAAGATGAACAAGGTCACCAATATTCTGTAACTTATGATCAGACAAGGGAAAAGGTTCCCTAGTCTGTTTGGCCCTATGACAGATTTCACAAACAGAAATAACAGAATTCTTGGAAATACCAAGATCTTTTTGAAGAACAGATAGAACTGGATTAGCAGGGTGACCCAATCTATTATGCCAAGTAAGTTTAGACACATTATAAGATATAACCATATTGCACTGACCTAAAGACAGATTAGGCTGCATGTCAAACAAGTAAAGACCATCAGACTGACTACCAGTCCCCAGAACAATCTCCCTTTTCAAATCCTGAATGTACATTTATCTTCATCAAAATCAACAAATAATTTGCTATCTCTGATAAGCTTATTGACAGATAACAGACTCACACAATATCCAGGAGCAACCAAAACATCATAAAGAGTAACATTATTGGTCAATTTTAAATTTCCAACATGACTAATAGTGGCAAGAGTCCCATTGGGATGGAAAACAGTGATTTTAAGACTGGTAATATCCACCACATTGGTCATACCAATGGTGGAAACAGTCAGGTGCTGATTGGCACCTGAGTCAATAATCTAACCCAAAGAGATAGTGTTAACAGCCAGACTAGAATTAGTATAAAAATATCTAGAAAAGTTAACATTGAACCAGACATTCCCATTGAAGAAAGAAGCTCTACCTGCCATATTAGCATGTATGCTTCCAGAATGAGTTTCACTAATCAAGGACAATAACTTTTTCATCTGTTTAGAGGTAAAACCAGAAGAATTGCTAGCAGATGAAGAATAATTCTTATTCTTATTCTGTTTAACATCAGTATTAGCATTATAGTTTTGTTTAAAAACATTTTGCTTATTAACAGGATTATTGTTTTTAACAAAACCAGGAGGAAATCCAATTATTTCATAACATCTGTCAATAGTGTGTCCAATTTTACCACATTTTTTACAATTCAGATTAGGATTAGGACCTCTATTAGCAGTATTAGAATTAGAATTGGTACCTCTAGTATTATTATTGTTGTTAAACATTCTCTATTGTTATTAAAAGACTTAGCAGCAAAAGAAGATGTATTAAGTTTAGATTCAGAAACACTAGAGGACTCAGGAATCCCTCTGTGGGACTCCTCCATAGACACAACAGCATAAGCATCCTTGACCTCAGGAAGAGGATCTCTAGTTAATAATGCAGTTCTCACAGGTTGATAACAGTCATCAAGACCCATAAGAAATTGCATCAGTTTCATCAACTGCTGATGCAAAACTAACTCAGTGCTAGCCTCACAAGTACACTTATACTCACAAGTACATTTAGGCAATTTAGTTAGAGAATCAAATTCTCTCCATAAAGAATTAAGCCTATGATAATAATCAGCAACAAAACTACCACCTTGCTTAACAGAATTAATCTTTTGCAACAGATTGTATATCACAGAACCATCAACTTTATCATATGTTTCTTTTAATTCTTTCCAAACAGATGCAACATTTTTAGAATAAACCAATCCCATAAAAACATCATGAGAAACAAAATTCATAATCCAAGTCAAGACAATAGCATTACATCTATCCCATTGAGCAGATAAGACATCACTAGTAGCAAATGATTCTTTAAGACAAGTACCATCAACAAAACTGTATTTATTCCTAGCTTGCAAAGCTAATTTCATAGCACCAAACCAGATTCTATAATTTTCAGTTCCAAGAAGTTTAAATGGAATAAGAGCAGTACCACTATTATCATTAGTTTGAATATGAAGAGGATTACCAGCATCAAGATTACTAATTAAGACGTCAGAATTACTACTACCAGGATCACCAATAGCCATAAAAACAAACAAATCAACAAATAACAAGAACTAACAGAAACAATCACAAGAAACAATAACAACAAGACCAACAAATAACAAGAACTTAACAGAACCAACATCTTCCAAGACTACTAATTAGTTTGAATAGGAAGAGGATTACCAGCATCAAGGTTACTAATTAAGACTTCAGAATTACTACTACCAGGATCACCAATAGCCATAAAAACAAACAGATCAACAAATAACAAGTACTAACAGAAACAATCACAAGAAACAATAACAACAAGACCAACAAATAACAAGAACTTAACATAACCAACATCTTTCAAGACTGCCCAAGTCCTATCCTCCTTCGACTTAGACTCAACAAGAAACTAAATAGCAAAGATAACTGAATATAGAAAACACAACTCACACCCAAGATCAAAAACAAACCAGCCAGAAGACTAGGGACAGCCAGAGCAGGTATTCGTACCAATCACGTTGGAAGATCAAGATGTTAACTGTCCCGTTTGCACCTTCTAAACTAAGTAAGTGTTGTCTTAAAGAAGAGATGACACTTACAGTCTTTGTAATGAATGAAAGAACCAAATACAACCACACTAGATGAACTTAGTCTAGTGTAATTGTAACCAAGAATGGGCCCAAGAACACCAAGGAACAATATCCCCAAAACTAGAAATTAGGATTTCAAGAAACCCTAACCAAGAATCCCACAAGAATCACCAGATCTAGCCTGATTAGACTAAATCAACAACGGCCGTTAAGAAAACAGCCTCAATTAACCAATAACACCGTCAATTTCAAAAAACCCCAAATATCCTTCGAAACCCTAGAAACCCTAGAATCTCAATACCACCAGATCAGAACCGTGAGCTCTGATACCATGTAAAAATGGTAACAAACACACAACAAACTTCTTTTACACCCAGCCAACCACCCCTTGGTGTATCTTTTATTATAACAATTCAAGAAGATAAGTCTCCAAACGGATGCTTACCAAACAATACAAAAGACAAGATTGATCTCTACTAGGTAGACACCAATCAATCCTCACTACAATATCACTCAAACCACTCAAACTACAAAGATCAAATAAAGAGATTGATATTCAGAATGATACAAGACAAACAGATATCAAAGTGATATCAAGAACAAGAGAAACAAAGACTGTGTGTGTAAAACGAGAGAGAATGAAAGAGAAATAAAAAACAAGTAAGTAACCCTAGATCAGGCTAAGAGTATTTATAGGCTGAAGTTCCATAATAGCCCTCCAACTTAACAACTTTACTCAAACAGCTACTAAACTTGATCTTAGTGTTATAGAAGTCTTCAACTTGTCATATTAACAGTTTGATTTCAAACTAAACAAGCACTTTAATTACTTTTATTATATGTAGTCGAAGATTCTCTTTCATTAAATTTGTTTAGGAATATTTAAATCTCAAAATAAATAGTACGAGTAGCATTGAATACTAAAACTAGCATTAATGTTCAATGAACAAACAACTAAATCCTTCCAAATACAATTTGAGTACAAGGTTTGACATCAATCTTTCGTGTTGCACATTGTGTGTGTATTGTGGTTCGGGTTTCATTATATTTAGCCGCAGTTGGATCTGATTTTCATTATTTTGAACCGCAGTTGTATCCGATTTTCTCCAATAGTAATTTTTTGGGTCATATTCAATTATCTGAAAATCCAAAAATTTGTCATATTCAATTACTTTTTAGAATAATTTTTTTATGGAATATAAAATACAGGCTTATTATAGTAAGTGTATTACAAGGATTTCTTGTTTACGACCTTATCCATATCAAACGGAACCTGTGGAAAACTAATAGCAAACACAAAATGAGAGAAAATTGGCAGAACACATATCAAAAGTTCGAAAATTAGATATGTTAATTTTTAGAAATGTCAATCAATTCTTTTTAATAAATACTGATATATTAATATATACCAATGAAATAAAACATAGCTTAAGTTTACAGGTACAGTTTTTATGCTGCGAATGGTTTGGTGTATATAATAAAGTCTTCTTTGTAAGAGTCAATGCTGTGTAATTTCGCACAAGGTGAATAGTGAAACAATGCTACTTATAAGGCGAAATGTTGTAGTATCACAATAGCTCGAGAGTATAAATAAAATGAAGATACGGTATAGATAAAGTATCAAACCAAAAGTTGATTAGAACCATTTAATTTATTTTGTTCTAATTAACTAATCTTTGTACCTCAACAACTATCTGATATGTTTAACTTAATTGATAATTTATCAATTTATTTTCTTATAATATATTTGAATATTTGAGTTTATTTATTTTATTTATTTATTTTTTATTTTTTTTTCACATATATACTATGACTGCAGTTAATAACATAATATTTTCAAGTGCAATATGTATTTATGTACAATTAAACATGTATTTGTTTACACTCATTACAAGATTTCGATGTATTTATCTACATATTTTTATTACAAATAGCCAGCCACTATTTACGTAATCAATTAATATCAAAAAATATATAGGTAACAATATTGACTAACCACCAAGACAGTCTGATATGATGTCTTTGAAGATGAAAACAATGTTATTGTTTCTTTTGTTTTCCAATACGTAATTACAGTTTAATTATAGTTTGCAACGAAAAAAGTTTAAAAAAAATCCGTTGAACTTTATTTTTGAATTGAGTAAAATATCAAATGATACTTGCATGAACATCTTTGACCACAAAATCGCTTAAATCTTCAATACTATAAAGTAAAAAAACAAAAACAAAAATCATTTTAATGTTTCCCAAAAGAGCATGTTTCAAAAAATCTAACTGGAGCAATAAGAGAGCTTCGTTTTGCCTGGCAAAACATACTATTACCTAATTGAAGTCAAATTTAATTGAACTTTGGTCAACATTTGTTGTAAAATTCGTCCAGAATAAAAAACACTGTAGAAACACATATGTCAAAATTTTGAACAAAAAAGATTGTAAAAAGAGGGAAGGGTTATTTTTAAAGCTTAGTGATTAATATTAAATTTAATTGCATGGTTATAGTGTATATTTTACATGAGCATAAAATTATTAATTTTCATATTTTTTTGTAAATTTAATTAATTTCCCATATATTGTATTTGTATATTTGTTTTTAAAAATTATTCTTGTTTTTTTTATTATACTTTTGTTATTATTATTATTATTATTATCAAACTTATCGCAATACTAAAAGTTTCGTACACATATGAGTTATTAAATATATCAAGCTAAAATACGTGAATTAAGATATGCATATAAATACCTGGGACAAAAGTTTTCAGTTGTAAAATAAACAATCTTTAAAATAGTATTATAAAATTAAATTAACTTTTATATTTTAAGTGCAATACAAAAGTAATAAACCAAAAGTAATAAATGATATACAAGTATATACATATTAAGAATTTTTCTAAAATTAATAATGTTGCACGCAAGTCTAAAAACTAGTATCATGATTAAAAAAAATGTATAAACTTATAATTTCGAAAATGTATAACCATTTGGCAACGAGTACAACATATATATATATATATACGTATATATATATATACGTATATATATATATATATATATATATATATAGGACTACTATAAATAGCTAGCAAGAAACTACATGAAATAATATATCCAAACACACGGCTATTACTTTGAAGCTTGCTCTCTTCACATTCATAAGTTTCTTCATTTCATTCATTATTTCTTGCTCGTAGGGAACCACCACCAGCGGCAACATAAACTGGTGGTGCACCCAAACCCAACACTACGAAACATGTAAGCACTATATTGCAAACCATGGCCCTTCCAATGCCAACACATCAATAAACATGTTCCTAGATATAACCGTACAAGCGGTCATTGACAAAGCAAAAGTGAATCTAAAACGAGTTAACATACCTAAATGTTCTGGGAAAAATCTTGTGGAGTAGTTGTGTTGACTACTTTAATCGTGGTGTGTTCACACTTAACATGGTCCTTGATCACACCCTCGAGCCAACCCTCTTTGATGTCCGAACATGGCGATATGGCACAATTTTAAGTTATATTAACATGTGTGAAAAAGGATTCAAGTTGTTTAACATGACTCACTTTTCTACCCACATTGTCTACTAATTTAACAGAACTACTACTCAACTTTTTAACTATTTGTACTGCTATTAGAGTGCTAGGTGTAGTGTTTGTTAGGAATTGGAAATTCCATAAGTAAAGTATCGGTCACCCCAAATATAATCTAGCATATGTTAGCTTGTAGACATATCGTTAGTTACGTTATTTATCAGTTTATTAGTTAGTTATTAGTTTAGTTTAGCGTAGTGTAACACCGTGGAGGAAGGACGGGTCTTTACCCACTGTATACCTGATCCACAGGCCGTCAGGAGGTCGTTATGTTTGTAACTATAAATACCCCTTCCATCCATGGAAGGGGTGGAGCTTTCTAATCTAACCTTTCACATTTTGTTCATCAAGTCTCTACCAAGAAACTCCCTCTCTCTACTTTCTCTCTCTAAAATGTCTAACATGTATTATGATCATCCAAGACCACCCGAATCATCATAACACAATAATATTACGATCCTACAAATGGTATCAAGAGCCATGGTTAGATTATCTCTTACATATCCTTGGATTTCTAGTGGTTTTTAGATGGTTTTTGAGTTTGAAAAGGTTTAGTGGTTTTTGCATCATTTGATTCATTTCTAGTGTTAAAGGTTGAATTTTGGGTGTACTTTTGTGTTTAGAATCATTGTAAGTGCTTGGGTTTTGATTTGGTAAGCTTGAATCACTGTGGTTGAGCTTGTTTTGGATTGAAAAGTGTGTTTTTGAAGTTTTTTCTTGGTAGCGACTTGGTTCACGTAGTGAATTTCATCATAGCGACTTGCTTCAGAAAAAGGTAGCGAGTTGTAGTGCTTTTTGGTAGCGACTTGGTCCTAGCGACTTGTCTATTGAGACAAGCCGACAAATAGTACAACTTAGTTGATTCTCCACTACAACTAGCGACTTGGTGAAGGTAGCGACTTGCTTTCAATTTTGTTAGCGACTTGTACTTAAGATTCTTAGCGACTTGGTGTTAGCGACTTGGACCATAGCGAGTTGCTCTTTAGCGACTTGACTGCTTAGAGACTTGGTGCTTAGCAACTTGCTGTCAAAATACTTAGCGACTTGTCTTCATAACTCTTAGCGACTTGGTGTTATGGTTCTTGGCTAGTTGATTTGTTAGCGACTTGTCCATATTACAATTTGGTGAATTGATGCAAGCTACTTATATCTAATATCCATCAACACAATGTCTTACATCACTGATCCTTTGATCTCCAAAGTGCTTGAACTTTATGATACCTCACAGAACAATGAAACACGTTGCTATTCAGAATGTTCTACCTTGAGTGATTCAGCAACTTATGATCAACACACTTTACAATCTGAGTCAAAATCTAAAGAGTCACACTTGGTATTGACAAATGATGCAAGGAAAATGGAATGCAACATTGAGCCCTTTCAACTACTTCATCAGCACCTCACACAACTGATATCCACCACTATGGCTCGAACATGCAATGCTCTTTTTCGTCAAGACTTACCCACTTTGACAAAACGTATTCTTGAACTTAGAACAACTAAAGCTTCAAATTTCCAGAAAGAAGGTACTAATTGATGATTCTAATGCTGCACTTCAAGTAATCTACAACCAATTTCAACCATTTATCAAGGGGAATATTCCGCAGACTTTGATCAACACGTAATCGGAATTTCATTCAAGAAACACACTGGAATGGAAATTCATGAGTTCATCAACACATATATCCAACTTATGAATAGTATGGAAGTGTACATTAAGACAACTGCTCAAGGGACTGATAATTTGAATGAGTTTAATAGGTGTCATGATAAATTTAGGGAAAGTTGTGATATTTCGGGTAATGGATCAGTTGAAAGAACGGATGATGCCGATCTTGAATGCGAATTTCGATACAACACTGAATGATGTAAATGGTCATCGAACACAAAGGCTCGAATCTGAAAAGCACGAAAGTGCTTGCATGTCGAGATTCTGTTGTGCATAAGGTGAACTCGGATGCCATACCAACAAATAAACATGTGTCATACAATGAGGTACCCTTGACTGATCTTATCTCTGAACATGATATTGATAAATGTGTTTTGGTTGAGCCTGAATCTAAAACCTTTAAAACTAACGACATGGTTGAAAAAGAGGTTTATGATGAACTTTCAAACAAATACTCAATTCTTGAAAAACACTGTATTTCCTTGGAAATTGCAATACAACAAAGAGAAGAAAGTTTTCGTGCCACAAAATCTTGCATAAATCCGGAATTCCCAGAATTTCGAGATTTTTTTGAAATTAACCACTTAAAACCCCAGATTCAGGACAAAGATTCAACCATATGCAATCTGAAATTACAACTCTCAGATCTGCATAAGAAATGTAATATAGAAATGTGCAATCCTAACCATGAGGTGAGTAGTACACTTAAATCTAGGAATGATGAATTGGCTCTGTGTGTGTCCAACCTATTGAGGGAAAATGAGTCCTTAAGAAAGAACTTATTAGAGAACAATTCCAAGTTGTCAGATCAAACTAACTCCTTTTTGGTTGACATTGATGCCCTCAAAGCCCAAATTCAGGATAAGAGCTTCACTATTGTTGCCTTAAAAATGAGTTTAGGAAATCTATTGGAAATAGGGTGAACACTAAGTTTGCAAAACCATCAACCTTGGGAATGCCAACTGTTCAGAACAACTCAAAACATACTATAGCTAGGCAGCCCAATGCTTTTAGAACTGAAAGATTTAAACCATCGAAATCTAGGCTTGCCTCCCAAGTTGATGCAAATACTGTTTTGACAAAACCCGTCACTTCACTAATTCATTCCGATATGATGAATAACATACCCCAGGTTAATGTTCAAAGTTCAAAGATCAGAAATACTAGGAGTTCATCTAGTTCTCATAAGAAGCATCAAATGGTTGATCAATCCCCTAAGAAACCAACTAATTACAAAAGGACCAATATTCAAAAGAGGGAAGTGCCTACATCCAAATCTACTAGCAGCTGTTTTAAATGGATTCCCACCGCGATTATTTAAGTTTACATGATCCAAACGGACTTACATACCTAGATCTTGCCTTAAGTGGATGCCCACAGGAAAACTCTTCAAGAATATTGAACCTAAAGGGATCTCTATTAATGACACGCCTAGATCAAACTGTGCAACATCCAATAGTGAGATTACTCATGTCACTAACTCATCTATTTGCAATACTACATGTGCTTCTAGTGCAATGTGTTCTCGTCTTTTCAGGTACAATGCTCAATTCAATCAAGAACATCATGACTTGGTTTCCATCAGAAATGAATATTGCTCACTCAGGAATTGTAGCTTGCCAGAATTGATGTACCTCGTACTTTGACTCCTATTCGACTTGAATCAGGACTCGCTCTTTTAAATCTGTGTACAGATCACTTAAAAAAAATCTCTTTTTAAGTAATCATTTTCTTTAAAAAATCATTTTTTTAATTCATATTTTAAATCGTTTCCCTCAAACTAATAAAAGATATATCTCTTGTTATCGATAACATCTATGGTCCTAGAAATGTCATTCAATAATGACACGGGATCATAGATGAAGTTCGAACAATATGATATACTCTTGTTTTATAATGGGTGGGTCAAATTCAATCAATGTTCATTGGTAACATTGATTGAGGGGGAGAATTTTACAAGTTATCTCGTTTTTCTCTGCACCATTGTTGGATATGTAGTGTGCTCAGATGCATGTCTTTGTCTTGTCTTGTTTTCGTGGTGTCTTCTGTGTTGATTGTTGTTAGGACCGTTTAACACAAGATTTATGTGGTTTGGAGGTCTAGGTTGGTGGACGAAGATGAAGATCTTCATCCTTTTTAGAGAGAGAAACTAGAGAGAGGGAGGAGAAAACACAAGACTTTTATTAAAATGAAACCCACACAACACCTAGCCAAATGCTTCACCTCACCCCTCATGGAGAGTCATGAGGGGTATTTATAGGCTCTATCTTTGCCACTTAAACGATACTAGTCCCTAAGGGCAAAGTGTACAACGCATCTAGTCCAATTCACGTAAATGACGTTATCTTTAGAAAAAGCGAGGCTAACAATCTCCTTCCAAGATAGCGTCACACGTGAATGGTTACAATGAGACCTATAAATACAAAGCAAAGTAAATTACAATAGTAATAAACTATGTTGACTTTCTTGAAGTGCAGAGTCTTTGTAGTCTAGATATTGAGGCAAACTTGAAGTTCTCCCTTCCGATGACCTCGGCAAATGATCTTCTTGTAGCTCGAACTTCAAGCTGTGCGGTCTAGTTAGGTTATTACTCCCTCCTAACTAGTGAGCCTTTTTACTTTCTATGCTCCCTCCTGAACCGACAACTCTCTTCCAACACGTCTTTAATCTTCAGACACGCAGTGGAGAAAGTAAACTCTTGAAGCACAATGGTTGTCGTTCTGGGAAAATCGTAACAACATAACTCACTTAGTATTGCATCCAAGTTGGTAAAAAGCCCCGATGTACACCACACTACTTCTCCTTCTTCGGTCTTAAGCACAAATCCCTTCGTAATCCAATCACGGAAGATGAAATACCAACTTCTCCCTCCTGATGGTTGCGAGCTATCGGAATCATCATAATGTTGCGTACATGCCGTATTACCTTCTTGATGCAATATTAACATCATAGCTTGATCAAAATTCTGTGAGAATATGTTGTAAAAATATACTCTCAATAATTTTCTCTAACCAACCTTTTATCGAACCTCCTTTGAATTCACCGGCTAAATGTAATGACCACATATGGAGATAGCCTGATACGACTATCTTGAAAAAGAAGTAAGCATCCCAACTTGTGACTTGCTGCTTGTTCTAAATTTTTGAACAATCCACAACTTCGTGTGACACTGAGCACTACAACGTAACTCCTTAAAGTGATGGTTACACACTGTGAGCACTACAACGTAACTCCTTACCAGTTATAACCAGATTTTCAAATTTCATGATGTGCTCCAACAAGTTATCTTGAGACATGCATCCAACCAACCATCGTCTCAAAGATAAAGAAGTCCACCCGTGAAATATTACTTCAATTCCGCATCAATAATACCGTACAAAAAACTCCGTAACCATTTTTTCAGATTTTGTGCAAGCCGTGAATTATGTATCCCTCCGTGAAATTAATACCATAGCAATAATATCACTCTTTAACATTCTAAAAAATATGCATCCAAAATTTTTTGTAGACAAAAAATTCGGATAATACTTTTTCAATACAAGCCCATTCTATTCGATCCATTTGAAGTCCAACTTCAGTATCACACCATCTAGTTTAAGGCCATCCTATTCTAATCGGGTCAAGGGCCCAACTCATCACTGAAAGCGTGTTATAAGACTTACCCTAAATATAAGAGAACCCTAAACACATTATCAGTGAAAAGAAACGCCTACCACCTAACTTTTCCTCTCACCAAAACAAAACGCCTCTATTATCAAACTTGCAATCTCCATCTAGTTCATTTCAATCTCAGCCAATCCGAACATCAAACATAAATAATCAGTTCCGAAGTATCTCACAAACACCACTTAACTAATTGCTTTGTGAATCAAGACTTGAATCTTACAGAGCGGCTTCAAGATCATACATATGGTCTCGGGTAGGTGATATGTTTGTGTCTTTAACGAAACTAAGAAAAAAGATATAACATCCTTGTTATAGTCTTTCTTAGGATTCGAATATTACTTGAAGCTTTGACTTCTTAAATGATTGATGATGATATGATAGAGAGTTGATTGAAGTGGGTTAAGATGTTGATGTGGTGATAGATTTGTGTTAAGGGTTTTGATCGAGTCAAGTGGGCTGTTTTTTCAATTCGAATAAGGTTTAACTCAATGGACGAATGGAGTTTGGTATATGGTATGTTGTGAAGTGGTCATGGTCTATTTTACACGAATGGTATTCTTTTTCAGTTCTTGCTTACGCGTAACTTTCAGTCCAACTCTTATGCGTAACTACTTTAAAAAAACCTTAAGCGTAAAACATATCTTGGTCCTTATGCGTAGCCTTACGCGTAACGGCATACTTATGCGTAAGCATACGCGTAAACATATGCGTAGGACATAGGCGTAAGCCAAGGCTTAAGCGTAAACGCATACGCGTAACTTTTCATACGCGTAACTCCACTGTAGATTCTTCTTATGCGTAGAAAAAGAGGGTTTTTACCATTTGACTTTTTCCGGCGAGATTTTCCGACCATGTTTTTCCGTCCATCTTCAAGCAAAAACCCAGAAATGCATAAAACAACTTCTTTTTACCATGTTGACCATATGAAGATGACAGTTGACCACTTTGACTTTCACAGATTTGGTATAAAAAATCATAACAGAGACTGTTTGGACAAAAGTGACCCAAAACAGATATGAAACCAAGATAGCACAAGATGACTTTTTTTACCAAAAGGAGATACCAAAACATGAATAAAAACTGTTTTCCACAATATACGGAAAAAAATTTTCCGACCCACAGAAGTATCACAAAAAACAGTAACAAAACATGTATAAACCAACATAAATCAACAAACAACAACTTGGCTCTAATACCACTTGTTAGGACCGTTTAACACAAGATTTATGTGGTTTGGAGGTCTAGGTTGGTGGAAGAAGATGAAGATCTTCATCCTTTTTAGAGAGAGAAACTAGAGAGAGGGAGGAGAAAACACAAGACTTTTATTAAAATGAAACCCACACAACACCTAGCCAAATGATTCACCTCACCCCTCATGGAGAGTCATGAGGGGTATTTATAGGCTCTATCTTTGCCACTTAAACGATACTAGTCCCTAAGGGCAAAGTGTACAACGCATCTAGTCCAATTCACGTAAATGACGTTATCTTTAGAAAAAGCGAGGCTAACAATTGCTTATCTGTTTCATGGTGTCATCTGTGTTAGTTTGCTTATCTATGTTATGTCAATTTAACATGTGATTAATACTGTATTTGCATGCAATCTGATAAGTTCATGGACTGATAGTATCAATAATACATAATATGATAGATAGCAACGTAGCGACTTGCTATTCATCTTAGGTAGAAACTTGACATGTGCAGGGACTGAATTTGTAAACTTGGCATACTTGTGAAATAACCTTCATCACCCCCTAGCGACTTGTCATATTTTCATTATTTTCAAAATCTCAAAAATATTTTTTCTTTATTCTCTCTCTCGAATTCTATTCATCCTAGCGACTTACTGTGGTATGTGTAGTATCTATCATTCTCAACCTTTCTAACTTATGATTTAGATGTTATCCTAATTCTATTCCCATTACAGATTCCCACCATGCATCTGAACCTCATCATTTGATCCCCTGAATTAGGTTTGTGAATGGAATTGCGTTAATGGGATCACTTGACATGCTTGTGATAAATGTTTAGACTTTATAGGATATGATTGTTAGGATTGGATGATTAGAGTTTGATAAACATATAATTCCCATGCCCATGTATGATCTGAGTGATATGTTGGATTGGCTTTAATTAGTCGATTTTTGTTTGGGTGATGTCGACCACCATATATCTGTTTATATGTCTACTAACATATGCAGGTATACTGGTATATAAGAATGTTCCCGAACCGAATCCCACAAATGAAAATGATTGGATGCCGAAAGGAAAGGGTAACTATATCTTGGGTTGACATATGAAGAAACGGAGCTTAATTTGACTTCTATGGAGAGTTGGCATGAAATGCAACGTAAGAGGTCTCACTGCATGAGCAGATGGTTTTCTTCTAAGTGATTGAAGAAACGGAGCTTAATTTGACCTCAGTTGGCATTAAAATGCAACGTAAAAGTCTCACTGCATCAGCAGACGGTTTTCTTCCAAGCAACATAAGCAGCTTATGATTCTCTCCACCTAACGTATCTTGTGCATGAAAAGTTGTGAAAATAGTGTTTTGAAAATGGAAAAATATTGTTTTTGATGATAAATTGGCCTTATTTTTAGAAATCACCGGACTTCATTTTTCAAAACTTAAGTCACTCAATCTACGACTACGGTCATCGATTGAGGGGGAGAGTGATTTAAAACAAGATATTTTCAAACGATATTTCTTCATAAAATGTCCGGATTGTACAAAATAAGTGGTGATCTAAAGATTTAATGTTATGTCATGGTATGATTTTTCTTTAGAATCAAGGTCTTTCAAAATGAAATTTTTTCTATTCTTGTTTGATTGTGAAATTGTTTTGTTTTACTTAAAGATCTCTTAAAAACTATCATACCTGACACTAATAATCTTTAATGTTTTAAATAGATCCTTATCAGTCTATTTCAAAAATTAAATCTTGCCACGTCTTTCCCCAAACTCTTCTAAATGATTTAAATCAGTTGGGATCACAAATCTCAAATGGTTTGATATTTTTGATCGGGGGAGAGATCGTGATTTAAATCTCAAATATGTTTTAGTCCTTTAAAGGCACTCCTGTCTCCATGTGCCAAACGATTTCAAATACACAATGCACATGTTGTGGAGGAGGATTTATCCAAAAACAAGATGAGTATTTAAATCTGGCCACATTTTCTCTCATGTTTTCTAAACCTTATTAAATCACTTGGGATCCAAAATCTCAAAGGGTTTGATATTTTTGATCGGGGGAGAATTTGTGATTTAATACGAAATTTGATAAAAGGTGATCATTTGATTCAATGTGCTGGCTCTCTCTAAATATGTGCTAAACTCTTTCATATATTGATGCACATATTGAGGGGGAGCAAATGGTTTCTTAATGGCTTGTGTGATCGTAAATGTGCTTCAAATGAACTCTTGCCTATATGTGATAAAATGATTTCAAATATCCTATGCACATATTGAGGGGGAGAATTTACCAAAGAAAATCAAATGGCTTTTTCTAAGGAAATTGTGATCAAGAAATTATTTCAAAGAAATATTTCAAAGAACTCTTGCCTCCATGTGCTAAACAATTTCAAGATCATATGCACATGTTGAGGGGGAGCTTTTCTAAATGATCAAAACTACTAAGGTACAAAATGCTTTGATCTCGTATCACAAGTACCTTGATTGTTTTTCCAAATGATTTTTCAATTGGTTTCAAGGAAGAATGAACTGTACCAAAAGACCGACCATTTTACTTTATGCATGGTGTTATAAGAATGGTTAGGTTAGGTATTAGTTCCACGATCCGCCAGAACCGGAGGGATCTACCCAGGGACAATCCACTAGATAGTGTAGAGTCCTTAGGTATGTTGAAAAAAGGAGAAAAATGATAAATGGGAAGAGTGTGGACTGAGACAGAGCTAGTACAGGAATAAACCCAACAAGGTTCTAGTTATGAAGTCTCGGTAAGCACTGAAGGGGTTGAAGAATGAAAAGAATTGGAATGTGAAAAGGGTGAAAAGAAATAGCCCTCCAATAATTCAACCTTAGGGCGGAAACCGGGTTCAATACATATGCTATTGGTGTTTACTAAGGTAACACTAGTATTGAAGACAAGACGTCATGGACCCGGACGACCGCACTAAACTTCCCAAGCAACTCAAGTTCCTCTTAAAAAGGCTTGTTTCATTCTCACGGGGAACCGACATTATCTATCGACTTTCTCGTAGAGATTGTTGATATTGAAGAAGGAGACCCTCTCCCTAGTCTCCGACATAGGAACCAAATGTGCACTATTGAGTCTAGAGCCAAGAGATCATCCACAATATCTCATTAGGACACAAAATTAATGAAGACTTGTTGTTTCACACAATGTGGAAAGTAAGAATATATTAAGAGTCCTACGCATTATCCTTGTGGTATTGCCAGAACATCCGAGTGATATGTAAAAGTATTCACAATGAAGATGGAAATCCTTCTAGAGCCAACATCAAACAAGCTCTTGGTGGGTGACATGTGAGATCTTTTCTAAAGATCAAGCTTGTGACAACTGGACAGAAACGATGGGGCGATTCACTCTTGAATCAACCTTGGTCCAGGATTGGAATTGACGAACGCTTTTGGAAAAACCGTTCGATGTGCAAACCTTCTTTTCTCTAGCACGTCGAATGTGTATTCATGTTTCAAACTCAAAAAGTATCTCTGATTGAAAAAATACTTTTGGAAAAACCGTTCGATGTGCGAATCTCTTCTTTTCACTAGCACGTCGAATGTGTACTTTTTTCAAATACAAAAAGTATTTTAATTTGAAAATTGATCTTTCTAATAAAACCTTCGTCGTATTGCAAAACTCTTTCTTCAAGCAATACACGATTATTTTTCAAATCATTTTCATCAATCAGTGAATCTCAATTCATTTGGTTCACTCATTCCGTGTTGTCTTCTTTGAGACGTTCGGTTTGAGAACGGCTAGAACAAATGCGAAACCCTCAAGGAGATTCTTAGGAATCCTACGATCATAGGCGTGTATCCGATCAACGGGAACCGTGGGACGTGTACCTCAATTCAACGAAAGTGATCAAAGACACTTTCGTGTGTTTTATTGCTAACCGTTGTTTGCAGGTACATTTGGACGGTTGTAGCTGATCGAAATTGAGGAGTCAATCGAAAGCCGCATGCTCACGATCCACACTTAATTGAAGAAATCATGACGGTGCATATCTACATAACACGGTTCGATATTTTTATACTATGCTTCTTCTACGCTGCTGCAAATATCATGAACCAGTAAAGCTTCTGCTACTCTGATGGAAAGATGTCATGATCCAGAAAGAGTGAGCATGTCGGTCCAAAAGTCACAACATCACATGATGGCAACACAACAAAGGGTGATCCAGAGATTTACTGTGGCTGATGATCTCAATGAAAGCTCGAAGATCATCAAAGATGTGGATCAGTTAAAGGCCTCCACTTAAAGTACAAAGCATTCAGACTTTGAAGTTGCACTACTTAAGCACAAAGATTGTGGAAGTGAAGAATTGAAGTCTACGAGCTCAAGAACAAAGTCAAGAATAGAATGCTAGGATCCGAAATGTAAAACATGGGGTGACCTCCCTTAGGGGGAGATTGTTAGGAATTGGAAATTCCATAAGTAAAGTATCGGTCACCCCAAATATAATCTAGCATAAGTTAGCTCGTAGACATATCGTTAGTTACGTTATTTATCAGTTTATTAGTTAGTTATTAGTTTAGTTTAGCGTAGTGTAATACCGTGGAGGAAGGACGGGTCTTTACCCACTGTATACCTGATTCACAGGCCGTCAGGAGGTCGTTATGTTTGTAACTATAAATACCCCTTCCATCCAAGGAAGGGGTGGAGCTTTCTAATCTAACCTTTCACATTTTGTTCATCAAGTCTCTACCAAGAAACTCCCTCTCTCTACTTTCTCTCTCTAAAATGTCTAACATGTATTTTGATCATCCAAGACCACCCGAATCATCGTAACACAATAATATTACGATCCTACAGTGTTTAACCAATAATACTTATTGGTGTGCCACGTTAGTGCTATCTCACTACCTCCTCAATAACACACAAATAAGTAAAACACTCTCCTTAGCATTAAAACCAATAACACTTATTAGTACATGCGGGCCCCACAAAAAAACCCCACCAAAAATACCCCACTCGCTTACTCACAAAAAAAAGTGACAAATGCAATAGCGCTCAGCTGGTTGAATGGCTAAGAGACGAATAATACCAAGGGACGGTGCACCAATGACACTTATTGGCGTGTTATTGGTTAATTTTGATGCACCAATAATGC
Source organism: Chrysanthemum makinoi (assembly GCA_910596185.1). NCBI lineage: Eukaryota > Viridiplantae > Streptophyta > Magnoliopsida > Asterales > Asteraceae > Chrysanthemum > Chrysanthemum makinoi. Next base: position 235,881,209 of record OU343218.1, read on the forward strand.
TTATCCAACCTCCATACCGTTCACTCTTAGAAGTAGTGACAAGACTCTGTGGTTGGATGAAGCGAATTATAGCAAAGAATACAAGCTACTGATCTGGCAGAAGACTCACCAGATGTTGTAGTGTCACAGATGGCTCGAGAAATTTTACAACAATACAAGAAGCTATAGATTCAGTGGGACATAGTAGGGGAGGCAAGAAGTACTTGATTTACGTGAAATATGGGGTTCATGAACAACATGCATGACAATGCGAAATATTATGATGTGTGGTGACGGAATAAATAAGACGATCATCACAGGTAACTGGCATGCAGGTGGTGACATCTTTGGAAATTGCAAAGGCAGGTGAGTTAAAGTTATCTGCAATGTTTCGTAAGTCCATCTTTTGTCAGCAATACTCATGTTTTCTATTTATTTTTATTTTCTGTGTAAGTGACTGATGCAGATCATGTATTCAAAAAGTAGCCCATTTATATTGTATTGTGTTTGGCCCACAATCTGTAGTAGCTTATGTGAATGCATAATCTTACTCATTGCTTCTTATGTAAATATTAATACACGAAGGACCAAACGTGTTAGTTAGAAAGTTTGTAACCGTTTGGCGGTTACAAAAGGTAGTTACAAAATTCGGTTATTATACCGAATGGATACAACGGTTAAAGGAACCGGTTAGGAACATATATATACATTTTGTATGTACAACGTTTAGAAGATTAGACAAATATACTTATTCATTTTATACACTTTGCAATCTATATATATTTCGATCTTGAGTTTGGGACAACAATTGGCATCAAGAACAAGTGGTTATACGCTTCATTTTGGTTACCAAAATACTAACGAGACAACCCAAGGGTATACACTGTGAACATCACATTCGATAGGCTGCAGGAACTTTTTGTTTTCTCTTTTCTTCCAAGAGAAACAAGACCTGAATAAGGATACGTAGAAGATAGTGCACGATCATTTACGTAGGGGATTGCAAACGTTCACATCAAACGAATTGGTGGGCAAAACTTTGTTGGTAACAACGAAGGGAAGGAAGGAAACTCTTGACGTAGTAAACGTAGAACAAGAGTGGAAAGGTACCAAAGATACTTTCTTTTGTGTTTGCTTTAACGCGACATAGGCAAGGAAAGGGCACTTTGTTCGGTTAGAGAACGAGTGGGACAAAGACTTTGTGAAACCAGTTAAAACAAGACACAAAGTAGAAGAAAACGCGGGGAAACGTTGTTGTGGAGAAGAAAAATTGAAACGTACGTGACAAGGAAGAAGAAGAGCACTCAGGATCTGTGTGGAGAAGTGTCGGGACGACACAAGGGAACGACAAAAACGGGAAGGAAAAATCAGAAACATTTTCGTTTCGGTGGAGGATACCAATTCGGTACCAAGTTTGTACGTAGGAAAGGTTTTTAGATTTCGAAGCAAAGGAAGAAATCAAAAACAACTTACAAGGAAAGCAACATGTTAGTGTGGTATAAAACAGAAATTCAAAAAAAAGGAGGCCGAGACATTCTTGGGTCAAAACAGGATTTCGAAGAAAGAAAAACAAAGACATATGTTTGTCTTTGACTCGTTGGGAAAAAAAGGAATTCAAAATAGTCGAGACATTTTTGGTCGAAGGAAAGAATTCGAAAAGAAAAGGGGTCGAGACTTTTTTGAAGGGAATTCGAAAAGAAAAGGGCCAAGGGCACCTTTAGTTTTGGTTCGAGGCAAGGAAGTCGAAAGAAAAGGAATTCGACACAAACAAAAGTGGTGTATTAATTCAAAGTATGCAAGTTCGAATACAAAGAACCAAGGATACAACGAGGCAATGAAACGAGGGAACCAACTTGGGAATAACAACGAAACGTTGGTAAACGATATTACTAACGCGAGACAAAGGGAATACATTTGTCTTCATCACAACATCGAGGTCATAAGTTAAACTTTTCTGGATTTCAATTATATTAGAATAGTAGAGAATAGTTATCTTGTACTATTAGGAAATCCCGAGAACTATTCATTGATCCCGTATTATTAGGATTCCCGGAAGATTAGATATTCTCATATTAGTAGAGATACCATACTAGGAAGGATAATTACCATTAGATTAGAAAGTGAAGATAATAAGCACTTTTAAGATGGCCGGTGATGAAGCAACAAACACATCAACTACACCAAAACCCGTAACACCTATTGCACAATATCAATGCCCTAAGTTGAAAAGCACAAACTACACAGTTTGGGCAGTTAATTCAAATAAACAGTAAAAACGTTTATTAATATTTAGCGATCTCTTTGTGTTTTGTTGATAACAAATATAATGTTATCATAAGTAAAACTATAAGGATACATGTTATTTTTGCAAAGCATCTACATATAGTCATTTAATACAAGTTATTGTAATAATTCATTTGTTGTAATAGTTTATTAGGATGGGTAAAAACCACAACCCATGACCCATACCCATGGAGCATATCCATAACCCATGGAGTTAACCCATGCCTATTTGACTAGATGCATTGCATCTATTAGATACATTGTATCTACTTAGATACCCATGGTTCAAACCATAACCCATGACCCATAACCCAAAAACCCATGGGCAAAGAGGAGCGTCTCACGGATCCCTGGAGTTATACTAGATGGATCCCTCAAGCAAGGGATCCGTGGGATCCGTGCAATAGTGGCAAGAATTTGCTTATAAATAGAGAGCCATTTCTTCATTTTTACTCACCCCTCTTCTTACAAACTCTCTCATATATTCTTAGAATCTTCTAACAAAAGATCACTTGATCTAGAGAGTTGTTCTTCTTTCTTCTATTGTGATTCCCATATAGGTCATTCTCTAAGGCGAGATCACGAGCATTCTACAAGTCATACAAGCAAGGGGTCCTTGATTGATTTGTTCCTCCACAAGATTTCATGCGAAGATCTTGTATTTCATATTTCGCATATTTGTTGTGTTATAGTAGTGTTGGTTTGGTCCTCCGTGTTACGGACTCGGTATTTAGTTTTGTACCGAAAAAAGGTGTAAGCAACGTTGTGAAAGCTTCTCCGCCAAGTTGAAGGAGATTGTTGACATAGTGCTTGAACTCTCGAGTAGGTGACTCGGGGAGTGGAGTAGGGCAAGGAAGGTGTCCTTGTAGCCGAACCACTATAAATCGGTTGTGTCATTTCTATCCCTTACTTTACTTTCTTTACTTGCATTAGTCTTAGATCTATACTTTCTCTTCATCCATACGATTTCACATAACATCGAATCTAAAGTTCTTAGAAACTAACTTAAAATTGGCAAAACTATTCAACCCCCCCTCCTTCTAGTTTTCCACATGGGCTATACAAATTAAGGTTATACTAGAGGCACACGGTTTATGGGAAGCAATAGAACCTAAGGAAGACACGCAAGTAGATGAGAAGAAGGATAAGGCAACGACTGCCTTCCTATATCAAGCGTTGACCGAAGCTGTGATTTTACAAGTAGCGGGTTGTAAAACGGCTAAGGAATTATGGGATTCGTTAAAGAAAAGACACGTTGGAGAAGATAGAGTGCAACAAGAACGGTTATAATCATTGATGATCGGGTTTAACTCACTTCAGATGAAGGAAGATGAGACGGTGGATGCATTTACGGCTAAACTGAACGGCTACGCCACGAAGGCGAAAGAATTAGGGAAAACTTTGGATGAATCACTTTTAGTACGAAAACTATTAGACTACACACCAGATAGGTTCATTCAGATAGTAGCATCCATAGAACAGACAAGTGATCTCGATGATATCACTTTAGATGAGATCACTGGAAGACTCAAGGCATTTGAGGAAAGGATAAAACTCTGGAAAGGAGGGCAAGTAGAAAGCCAGGAAAACTTATTATTCGCACATGGCGAACACTCAGGAAACAGAAAACGTTTTTATAAATGTGGAGGGAAATCAAATTTCTCATGAGGGAACTGGCAGAATAATAGAAATAGAAATAACTCACAAGGAGGGAACTTAAATCACAAAGGAAATTCAGATAAGAATAAAAGTGGGTGGGATTTGAGTAAAGTACGATGTTACAAGTGTCAAAAACTTGGACATCTTAAGAAAGATTGTAGAGGAACATCAGCAACTCAGGAACAATCAAACCTTATCTTAGAGGACGATGAACCATCACTATTAATGACTATGCACGAAACTGAACACGAGGAAGTGTTGTTGAATGAAGGCCAAATTCAACCAGGAAAATATGCTACAGCAGATACAAGCATATGGTATTTAGATAATGGTGCAAGTAACCATATGATAGGAATAAAGAGTCATTTTAGGGATATTGACGAAAGTGTAACAGACGGAGTACGTTTTGGAGATGGATCGTATGTACAGATAATGGGTAGAGGGTCTATATTGTTAGGTTGTAGAAACCAGGAACAGAAGATAGTATCAGATGTATACTATATACCAAACCTCAAGAGCAACATACTTAGTCTAGGACAACTTACGGAGATAGGTTGTAAGGTCATTATGGATGTAAACAAGTTGACTTTGTATGATAAGAGCAAGAAGTTGTTGATGAAGGTTGAAAGATCTAGGAATCGACTTTACAGTATTGAATTACATATAGAAGCACCAGTATGTCTCTTAGCAAATGTAGATAACCAAGCATGGTTATGGCATGCTAGATTAGGTCTTCTGAACTTTGACAATATCAACAAGATGACTAGGAAGGGTTTAGTAGAAGGAATACCAAGAATAAATCATGCCGGACAGATTTGTGATGCATGTTTATTAGGAAAGAACAGTAGAACACCATTTCTAAATCAAGCTAAATTCAGATCAAAGAACCCGTTGGACTTAGTATACGGAGACCTTTGCGGTCCTATAAGTCCAGCCACACACTCAGGCAAGAAACTCATTTTCTTGTTATTGGAAGATTGTACACGTTTTATGTGGGCCTACTTTCTGACATCGAAAGATGAGGCATTTAGTACATTCAAGCAATTTAGAAGGAAGATAGAAATGGAGATGAGATTGAAATTAAGGATGCTAAGAACGGATAGAGGTGGTGAATTCACATCAAATGAATTCACAAGGTACTGTAAGGAAAATGAAATAGCACGACAGTTGACAGCACCTTACTCCCTACAACAAAATGGAGTAGTGGAGAGAATAAATATGACAGTGTTATCAACTACGAGGAGTATGATGAAAGCAATGAAGTTACCCTTAACTTTTTGGGCAGAAGTAGTTAGACATGCAATTTACATACTCAATAGGGTACCTACGAGGGCCCTGGCAGATAAAACTCCATATGAGGCACTCTACAACAGAAAACCGAATCTGGAAAACCTAAGAATATTCGGATGCACAGCTTATGCAAAGATAACGATACCTCATTTAAAGAAGTTAGATGACAGAAGCATACCAATGATTTACTTAGGAGTAGAGGAAGGATCAAAAGCATGTAGGTTATATGATCCAATAGCAAAGAAGAAATATGTAAGTAGGGACGTAAAGTTTATGGAAACAAAACCGTGGGATTGGAATAAAGATGAAGAGGATACGAGCACACAAGACACATTTTGGGCTAGTTTTGTGGTAGAAGGAGTTGACAATGAAAACCTTACAACAGTCAACACAGAAAACGATGATAACACGTATCATGAACAGGATCAGATTCCTGATCCAGTTTCACCAATCACGCCAGTGACATACAATTACGACCCACACTCAGAAGAAGAAGAAGAGGCTACCACTAGTTCTGTAGAACTCAAGAGATAGATTTGATGATACATTAGTACGTGAATACATAGATATGAATGAAATATATAAGTATGCACGTAGAGTTGAACCACAAAGTTTACTATTTACGGGAGAAGAACCCCGTAACTATAAGGAAGCATTAACAGACGAGAAATGGATTGAGGCCATGGAGATTGAATTGGATTCAATCAACAAGAATAATACATGGACTCTTACAACATTGCCAGAAAATCAGAAGGAAATAGGACTCAAATGGGTTTACAAGACCAAGAGGGATGCAAAAGGAAAGATCATCAAATACAAAGCACAGTTAGTAGAAAAAGGATATGTACAAGAACAAGGAATAGACTTCGATGAAGTATTTGCACCAGTTGCTAGGATAGAGACAGTTCGGTTGATATTAGCATTAGCAGTATATCATGGTTGGCAAGTACATCACTTATATGTAAAATCAGCATTTTTACATGGAGATTTGAAGGAAGAAGTCTACGTTACACAGCCTGAAGGATTTACTCAACAAGGAAATTCAGGAAAAGTCTATAAGCTTACTAAAGCTTTATATGGCTTAAGACAAGCACCAAGATCTTGGAATGTGAAGCTTGATCAAACGTTAAAGTCTTTAGAATTTAAGAAGTGTAATCTCGAACAAGCAGTTTATACGAAGAGAAGCAAGAATTCTACATTTATAGTTGGAGTCTACGTAGATGATTTGATAATCACAGGAACTCCAAGGAAGGAAATAGAAGAATTCAAATCCCAGATGAAAGATAAATTTGAAATGAGCGACTTAGGATTGTTAGCTTATTACCTTGGGATAGAAGTCACACAGAGACAGGTTATATTAACAAGATCTTGAAGGAAACAAGTATGGCGGATAGTAATGATACAAAGATACCAATGGATACCGGTACTAAGTTGGTCAAGGCGGAAGATGGAAACTCAGTTGATGCAACTTATTACAGAAGCTTAATTGGAAGTCTCAAGTACTTACCAGATCTTAGTTACTCAGTCGGACTACTCAGCAGATTCATGCAAGACCGAAGGATCATCACCAAGGTAAAGCAAGTAATCCGATATATCAAAAGAACAAAGGAGCATGGCATAATATACAAGAAAGAAGCGCAAGATTACGTTCTGACGGAGTTATGGAATCAACACGATCAAGGAAAAGGAACTCGGGATAGTATTTTATTTGGAGAGTCACCTATTACCGGTGTACTCGTAAACAACCAACAATGGCGCTATCATCATGTGAATCAGAATTCATGGCGGCTACTGCAGCAACATGTCAAGCCTTGTGGATAAAACGACTGCTTAGTGAATTAACTGGATGGGAAGAGAAAAGGATAACGCTAAAGGTTGACAATGTTTCAGCAATAGCACTCGTCAGGAACCCAGTTTTTCATGGAAGAAGCAAGGACATCGATATTCGCTACCATTTCATTCGTGAATGCGTAGAGAATGGGCACATCGATGTGGAACATGTCAGCGGAGAACTACAAAGAGCAGATATTCTAACGAAGGCTCTACCAAGATTGAAGTTCGTGACTATACGACAAATGCTCGGAGTTCAAGACTTAGGACGAAACAACGATCAAGATTAAGGAGGAGAATGTGAACGCATAATCTTACTCATTGCTTCTTATGTAAATACTAATACACGAAGGACCAAACGTGTTAGTTAGAAAGTTTGTAACCATTTGGCGGTTACAAAAGGTAGTTACAAAATTCGGTTATTATACCAAATGGATACAACGGTTCAAGGAACCGGTTAGGAACATTTATATACATTTTGTATGTACAACGTTTAGAAGATTAGACAAATATACTTATTCATTTTATACACTTTGCAATCTATATATATTTCGATCTAGAGTTTGGGACAACAGCTTATTGGTCAAAACAAAAAAGGTCGTTATAAATTTCTTAACTAAATTTTATGGTTGTATGTAGATGTGTCCGTGGATTTATTGCTAGAGACAGGATGTTCAAGAACACGGCTGGCCAGATGAAGGGCAAGTTTTAGCCCTTGTCTCAGGGTCCGACCAATCAATCTTCTACTACCGTCCCAACTTTGAAGGCTACCAAGACACACTTCTTACTTACCATTCCAGACAGATTTATAAAGAATGTCAAATCTGTGGAATCAGATTTCATTTTCAGCGATGCTCGTGTTGTCTTCCAAAATTGTGAGATTCCTTAGAAAACCAATTCCGGGAGGAGGATTAGTGGTGACTGCTCACGGAAGAAGGTACCATAACCAAAATGGCTGATATTCATTTCAAGGGTGCAAGATAAGTGATACTGTAGACAATCTGAACGAAAAAGCCTTCCTAGGAACACCATGGTATGCATATGCTCGAAATGTTTTTATGCAATCTTTTCTTGATGACTTGGTGGATCTGCTAGGGTTGCTTGATAGTAGGGTTTTTAGGAAACTGCATATTGTGGAGAGTACGTACAACAATAACGGATCCAATAACTGATTGGAGGGTAAAGTGACCGAATTACCATGCCATCACATATCGAAATATCGCAGAGCTTTCACAGTGGTAATCTCATTGCAAGCAACCGTTGTTCCTGCAAATGGCGTGCCCTTTATACCGGGGTTTGAAAATCAACAGGTGCGTAGCTAGAGAAAATAAATTCTGATTATAGAATGTACTACTCACAGGGCTGTTCCTGAGTTATGGAGGCCTTGGGCGAACACTGATAATGGGGCCTCAAAGTAGAGGCTAAACGAAAAGTGTCTTCTTTTTCAAATATAAAAAGAGAATAATTTACGTAAAAAATTTCATTATTCTTCTAGTATACTTGTAAAATATTTCTTTGTTTCTATTCATATTTATATAAATTTCTTTGTTTTTAACATCACCTGTAATTTTGGGGCCCTAATAAATTGGGGGCCCTGGGCGGTCCCATCTCGCCCACCCTCGAGGAGGGCCCTTACTACTTATCACATTTTAGTAACCGAAATTAGTTAAAACTAAATCATTGGATATCTAAATTATGTGGTTAAGGGTTTGGAAAACAAAATTTTATATATGTGAGACTTTTGTTAGTTCTTGAATCAGATATGATTCTCTATTATGAGGTCATAAATATCAACCTCAAAACTAGCCTTCGTATTATTGATTACTCTTACAAGTCACGTGAAATTTATAATCATGAAAAGAAATCAAGCTGTTACTATAGTGCTATACCAGACAATTTAGTAACGCTTTCTTATAAAGAGTGGATATGTTATGTAAACATGTGTCCTAAAATGTCCAAAATCTGCTCCATACTATTTTTGTGTCAATATATAGGTCTTTACTTACGATGTGTACAATTCCTAGATTTTGTCAGGTGCGCCATCAGACAAAGTTTAGGGTATTAGAGTATGTAATAGATTTGGTTTAGGCAACTGTTCAGTAAGACGGGTAAAAATTGGGGGTTATAGTATATGTTAGAAAAGTTGGTTCGGATAGTATTGTTTGGGATATGTTCAGCTATTTCAAGTAAGTTTATGAAGGAAAAATGTTCCATTCTTGTTTCGTGGGGTCTGTTAGGTAAACATGGGTTGGTTCTCAAATGTGTGATTGGTCTAGTGTCTTTGTTTTGCTGTCATGTGTTAAACAAATATATAAAGACAAACATAAACGAAAACTAATGTTACCTATATTTTAAATATCGTATGCTTGCTCGTTTATATTGGTTGAATTGACATGAACAAAAAATAGGTTCTAGCATTCATGATCATTCGTTTGTTCGCTCAGTTAACCTTAAACCTTTGGTACGATGGAATGGAATGCTAAGAAATGGAATGAGAACGTTTTCCTTAGTTTGGTACCATAGAGAATGAAAATAGAGAATCAAAATAGGATTCTCTTTCAACAAAATTCATTCTTTAAAAAAAGTGAAGTCGACAAAAAACCATCAAAGTGCTCCCATTTTTTTCTAATAATAAGGTACGGCAATAAGTTTTTCAAAGCCCCAACAGGCATGCCCATGGTACCTGTGGAATCAACTGTATGCGTTTGGGTGAAAGTTCGTGGGTTTGGTGTAGTGAAAGAGAACAAGTAGCTTCAGTTACTGAACAGGGCAAGTATACCTAGGAAATCGAGATTGGGGAATACTTAGAATCACCCCAATTAATATTAGACAAAAGTATTCAAGGTTCCATTCCACGTGAGAATCAAAAAGCTATGAATAAACTGGGAACAAATCATGTGCAACTACTCATTTGTGGAAAAATATCAAGAACCCTAGCATAGTTTCTCTCTATTTCATACTCATCTCCAATTCACCTTCATCACCAAGAATCTTCGTTCTAAATTTTCAGATTACCTTCATCAATTCAATTTTTTTTTAACATATACTTAACTATTTTAATCTTCTTTGTAAATTTTTAGATTAACACTCTTTTGTTCTTAAATTCATGCTTCAGTTCTGTATTTACGTTCATTGATAAGGTTAGAACAAAAGAAGATCAGTAATTCAACGAAAATTATATACAATTAATTTATTAACAAAAATTGCAGTCCATGAATATGGTCAAACATGCTTCGTATAAGAGATTGCTATGAACTATTATTTTGAAAATTAGTGCATAAACAATTCAAAATGTGAATATATATATAATAATTTCATTATGAAGTTCGAAGAAGGATGGGAAACTGATAACGTGATCTTCAAAAAGAAAGTATAAGATTAATCAAAACAATATAGTACTCGTATTACTTTTTCATTAAGTGGAATTTTGTTTAATTTTGTTCCAAACAAGAGAATTGTTTTCTGTCATATTTTTTTACTATGATTCTTTGTTTATACCAAACATTGGAATGTACTTTCATTCTCTTGAACTATTCCCTTTCTTTGTGATTCCATTCTCAACTGCATTTTCATTCTATACGATTCACTCGTACCAAACACCCACGAATGACACGAACAAAACTAGTTCAATTCATGTTTGTTTATAGAAGTACTATAAATAGCTTATCAAGAACTACACAAAAGTAATCAATTCGAACACGGTCATGACTATGAAACTTTCTCTCTTCATATTCATATGTTTCTTCATTTCATTCATCATTTCTTGCTCGTCGGATGCCACCACTAGCGGCACCATAAACTGGTGGTGCACCCAAACTCCACATTACAAAACATGCAATCACTACGTCGCAAAACGAAACCACTTGTCGGCCATAATCTCAAGCAACCAATTTCTGAATATAACCGTACAAGCAGCCATAGATGAAGCCCAATTGGTACTAAAACGAGCCCAAGGGGTCGAATCCACTTACCCAATTGTTCCAGGAAAAAGCTTATGGGGTAGCTGTGTTGACTACTTTAAAGGGATCGTGTTCACACTTAACATGGTCCTAGATCACACCCTCGAGCCAAACCCACTTGATATCCAGACATGGCTCAGTGCCGGTTTAACGTATATCGATGTGTGTGAAACAGGGTTCGAGTTGATTAATATGACAAACACAATCTTACCCAAACTTACCACCAATTTAACACAACTACTACTGAATTCATTGGCTATTAGTGTTATACTTAAAGATAGTGATTATACTACAGGCTTTGTTGATTTGAATTATAGCAACGACTACAAGCTTTTTGGTTTGGCAAAAGATACACCAGATGTTGTGGTGGCACAAGATGGCTCGGGAAATTTTACAACAATACAAGAAGCTGTAAATTCAGCAGATTATCAGAGAGAAGGCAAGAAATATGTTATTTACGTAAAGGCCGGTGAATATGAAGAGAACGTTGAGATTCAGCAAACGGTGTGGAATATTAAGATGTTTGGTGACGGAATAAATAAGACGATCATCACTGGAAACCGGCATGCAGGTGGAGACATGCTGGCAACCCCAAAGGCTGGTGACTTTAAGGAATCAGCAACGTTTCGTAAGTTCATTGGAAGTAACTGCTATAAGAAATATTTGCATAAAGTGTATCAATGTTCAGATTAACTTAAATACGTTTTCGGATGCAGAGGTGTATGGTCATGGATTTATTGCTATAGACATGACGTTCCAGAACACGGCCGGGCCAGATGGAGGACAAGCATTAGCCCTCATTTCAGGTTCAGACCAATCCGCTTTCTACCACTGCAGCTTTGAAGGATACCAAGACACACTTCTTACATATCATTCTAGACAATTCTATAAAGAATGCCAGATTTCTGGAACTGTAGATTTCATTCTTGGTGCCGCTCGTGCTGTCTTTCAAGATTGTAAAATCTTCCTTAGAAAACCACTTCCGCGAGGAGGACTAGTAGTGACGGCTCATGGAAGGAGGTACCTTAATCAAACAGGGGGATATTCTTTCCAAGGGTGTAACATAACTGCTGCTGCAGACAATATTCTTAACCAAAAAGCCTTCCTGGGTAGACCATGGTTTCCATATGCTCGGACTGTTTTTATGCAATCTTTTCTTGATAGCTTGGTTGATCCGAAAGGGTGGCTTGATAGTTGGGGTCATTATAAAACTGCATATTGTGGAGAGTACACCAATAATGGACCCGGTTCATCTACTCATCAGAGGGTCAACTGGCCTAATTACCATGCCATCACGGATCCAAAGATGGCAGAGCCATTCACGGTGGCCAACCTCATTTCAGGAAACCACTGGCTTCCTGCAACTGACGTGCCTTTTATATCGGGGTTTGAAAATTTGTAAGGATGAATCTAAACTGAAAATAAAGTTTAACTGATACTAGAATGTACAAATGATGATCAAATGTTTGTAATCGAAATAGATTTGGACTTACTGGTTATATTATAATATTATGTTTTTAAAGAGTTTGGAAAACTAAATTTTGATGTCAGTCAGTAAAGATGTAGTGACTAAAATAGGGCTCGTCGCTATAATCCGTCATAGATATGTATTGATGAAATACAGAAAAGGGTCGCTACAAATTGGTACCTTTTACATTTTGACCATATTCTCGAACCCTGTAAATCAGCTTCCAGATTAGAGATACTAACATTTCTCTTTTCTATGTATCATTGTTTCACTTTTCACGCATTGAGTGAATTATGTATATATTGAGTTCTGCAAATTAAAACTTATTAGATTCGATGAACCATGGTGTGAACTTACCCACGGTGTGACTTTTACGGGTAAACAATTAGCCACGTAGGTTTTATCCATGTTCAAAGATTTGTGGGTAATCCGTGAGTATAAGTTTATCAGCCACATGCAAATTCCTTCCGCGTGTATTCGATAAGATACTTGTAGCGCCTTAACGACTTCAAAAATTTAGCAAGCTTAATCCTCCGGAGTTATTACCAGAGATACGGTCATTAAACATGCAATAATTAATGTATTTATTATAAGCTTACAATTTCTTGCCAATTTTCAACTTGAAGTCGTCTAGTTCTGTAATCGGATACCGAACAAAACCTAAACTTTTCACTCTATATAATATACTGAGTATATGATATGTTGAGTTAACTAGTTTATAAAGTAATTGTAAGACCTTTTTGCACACAAGTAAGACTATATCTTATGGATTTCCAGATGATCAAATACGACCTTTTTGAACTGTGGGCATCTACTTAAAAACAAATGTAAGACTTCATACTACAAAATACACACAAAACGTACGACAAGAAGCTATTGTTCGCCAAACCTTGTACTCAAAGTAACTAAAAATAAAGGATTTATGTGTTCATTGAACTGGGATGTATAAATATTGGTTAATAATACATTAATACTAAAGATTATCTGTCATGCACCCTAAGAACTTTATTTTGTTGGAATATAATCTTACTATGTTGTACGAATAAACTTGCTTGTAATTTATACAGAATTTGTTTTTATTATTTTTACTATTCTATGTACTAAACTTGATTTTATTGTGTTTTTTTGTGTACTTTATGAGAACTATGATACATATAGTAGCAAAAAAATGAGGAGCAAAGTAAACAAAAAATTCAATAAAATCATGTTTAGTACATATATAGAATAGCAAAAAAAATTGTTCGATATATATAAAAGGTGCGAGTGACAAGTATGATACATTACGGTGCCATTAACACAACATTAAATAGATAATTTTCTTCATGAATGACTTGAGCAAAAAATATGTTTTAGCGTTCATGGTCATTTGTTTGTTCGCTCAGTTAAACTTAAACCAATGGACACGAACAAGCCTCGCCCATGTTTTTTTAGTTCGTTGAAGGCCCACATATAGGACTACTATAAATAGCGTATCAAGAACTACACAAAAGTAATTAATCAGATTCAAACACGGCTATGACTATGAAACTTGCTCACTTCATATTCATATGTTTCTTCATTTCATTCATCATTTCTTGCTCGTCGGATGCCGCCACTAGCGGCACCATAAACTGGTGGTGCACCCAAACTCCACATTACGAAACATGCAATCACTACGTCGCAAAACGAAACCACTTGTCGGCCAACATATCAAGCAACCAATTTCTAAATATAACCGTACAAGCAGCCATAGATGAAGCCCAATTGGTACTAAAACGAGCCCGAGGGGTCGAGTCCACTTACCCATATGTTCCAGGAAAAGGCTTATGGGGTACATGTAGTGACTACTGACTACTTTAACGGAATCGTGTTCACACTTAAAATGGTCCTAGATCACAACCTCAAGCCAACCCCACTTGATGTCCAGACATGGCTCAGTGCCAGTTTAACATATATCGATGTGTGTGAGACAGGGTTCAGCTTGATTCATTTGAACGACACAATACCCAAAATTTCCACCAATTTGACACAACTAATACTGAATTCATTGGCTATTAGTGTTGTAATTAAAGATAGTGACTATACTCCAGGCTTCGTTGATTGGAATTATAGCAACGAATACAAGCTTCGTGGTTTGGCAAAAGATACACCAGATGTTGTGGTGGCACAAGATGGCTCGGGAAATTTCACAACGATACAAGAAGTTGTAGATTATCCGAGACGAGGCAAGAAATATGTTATTTATGTGAAGGCCGGTGTATATGTAGAGCACGTTGAGATTAAGCAGACCGTGTGGAATATTAAGATGTTTGGTGACGGAATAAATAAGACGATCAACACTAGTAACCGGCATACAGGTGGAGACATGCAGGCAACGCCTAAGGCTTGTGCCTATAAGGAAGCTGTACGAAAGTATAGGCAACACAAGATGAACAATAAAACCTTTATTCAGATCTAAGCTGCAATAGTCAGCTTAGATTAAGTTTACAATAGTATCCAAATGTTACAAGATTAGATTAATGTCAATGAGACAATAATCATGTAAATGTAAAGACAAGACAAGATCGTGAAATGATCGAAAAAGAGAAGAGAGTGATACAAAAGACTGCATACTCAAGTGTGTGTAACCCTAGATTAAGGGACTTATTAAATAGAAGATTAAGTTTCACTAAGACCCTTCTAACGGCTATAAATGACTCATCGCCAGAAACGATGAAAGCTTCAATGAAATGAACACCTTGGAACTTTAAATCTTTTATCCTTTGTCCAAGTTTAACCCCTGTAATTAATCATGCAATGAACCATAACTAGAAAGCCATTTGCAATTGATAGAATGATATGTTTGCTCATGATTATCACCCCAAAATTTAACATTCCCCTTAATCTGATGAGCAAACATATCAAACAATATCAATTTTTCACACAAAAATTTATCTTTGATAGACAGGGAGGTTCTTTGTGAGTATGTCGCAGTTTGGTTTGAAGACCCAATCTTTTTAGCATTTATAACACCTCTAGCAATTTTTTCCTGATGAAGTGAACATCAATTTCAAAGTGTTTTGATCTTTCATGGAAAACAGGGTTGGCTTGACAAAGAAGTTGTAAAGCAGATTTGTTGTCACAAAAAGATTGACAGAAGATTGATATCAACTTTTAAATCTTTTAGGATTTTTGAATCCAAATGATTTCACAAGCAGTAGTGGACATAGATCTATACTCTGCTTCTGTGGAAGATTTTGAAAGAGTGTTTTGTTTTTACTTTTCCATGAGATCAAACAATCATTGAAGAAAACACAATAACCTGTGATGATTTTACGGTTTTCTTGCATTTGGCCCAATCAGCATCACTATATCCTTCAAGATGATTTTCAGAGTTCTTTGAAATTATACCTTAGACCTTTTCACGGAGCTCCTTTTAGATATCTCGAACATTGAGGGCATTCCGGATGAGATTTTAAGGGAGAATGCATATATTGTGCCGGACAATGAACTGAGTATGAGATGTCAGGTCTTGTATGGGTGAGATAGATAAGTTTCCCAAGTAACTTCGATAACGGTGATGTTGACAAGCAAGGGTCATCAGCGGTGGGAATGTATGGAAGGACAGAGTTGGGTTCCATAGGAGTGGACACAAGTTTGCACCCAAGAAGACCAAATTCTTTGAGGAGTTCAAGACAATATTTTCTTTGAGAAAGACAAATGTCATTCCGTTTTAAAACCTCAATGCCAAGGAAATATTTAAGATTTCCCAAGTCTTTGATATGAAATTTGGATTTTAGAAACTCTTTAAAAAGATTTATCTCATCAATACAGTTTCAGAAGAACAATATCATCTACATAAACAAGCAGAGCAATAAACTTGTTATTCTCTGTTTTGGTGAACAAGGAGTGATCATTAACAGATTGAACAAAGTTATTTTCTTTTAAAACACTGACAAGTTTTTCATTCCATTTCCTGGGAGCTTGTTTTAGGCCATATAGAGACTTGACAAGTTTACAAACTTTATTTTCATTGTTCTCATTACAGAACCCCTTGGGGATGGTCATATAGATATCCTCATCAAGATCTCCATACAAGAAAGCATTGTTAACATCAAGTTGAAAAAGAGGCCATTTGTTTTTTACGACTAAGGCAATAAGACATCTAACAAGAGACATTTTCACAACATGGGAAAAAGTTTCATCATAGTCTATTCCTTCCCTTTGGTTATAGCCTTTAACAACTAATCTAGCCTTGTATCTATCAACTTCACCATTGGCTTTATACTTGATTTTAAAGATCCATTTGTACCCAATAGGAGTTCTATTAGGAGGTAGATCAGTTATATCCCAAGCATGGTTTTCATTTAAGGCCTCAATTTAAGAGTTCATAGCATCAACCCAATTACTATCAAGGATAGCTTCTTCATAACAGGTAGGTTCAATACTTTTATTAAGACTAGATGCAAAGCAGTAATTATCTTTGTTAAGGTTAGAGTAATTAACAACCTTTTCAACACTATATTTGAATTTTCCTTCAATAATAAAGTCGTTAAGATTACTGGGCAACTTAGAGACTCTGGTTGACCTTCTAGCAGAGTGGTGGCAAGCCTCTTTCTTGTTCAGCAGAATCGGTGTAGTATCGTGAGAATCGAAGATGCATTAGCGGATGTGATTCATGTGATATGGTGCCCTCAGGGTGTGTATTATCATCTATAGATGTTGCAACTGGTTCGTCAATCCTAGTAGGATGACTTACCATTGTGCCATCATCATAAGATGTCACTCTCCCTTCATCATTGGAACTTATTTGTGAGTCAAAGAAATTTTTGTGATTTAAATCTTTTGGTACAAAATTTTCAACAAAAGGTTTTGACAAAGTATTTTTCATTTTGAAGGGAAAAACAGTTTCATAAAATTTGACATCTCTGGAGTAAAAGATATTTTTTGTTTCTAGGCTCAAGAGTTTATAGCCTTTCTTCTCATTTGAGTAACCAATAAGGACACTTTTTCGGACCTACTATCAAATTTATCAGAGATGTTGAGAATGGTGGCATAGCATAAGCAACCAAAGACTCTAAGGAGAGAGAGTGAAGGGTCATGCCCATACACAAGGAAGAAGGGGGACTTGCCAGACAGAATTGAAGAGGGTAACCTGTTTATGACATAGGCGCAGCTTAGAACACATTCGGACCAAAGATTTAGAGGTAATTTCCCCTGAAACATAAGGGATCTAGCTACATTAAGGAGATGCCTATGTTTCTTTTCTGCAATACCATTTTGTTGTGGTGTATAAACACAAGAGGTTTGATGTAAAATTCCTTTTTCATGGAAAAACTGTTGAAGTTTATTATTGACAAATTCTGTCCCATTATCACTTCTAAAAATCTTGACATTGTGTTCAAATTGATTTGATAGCATATGAGTAAAATTAACAATGGAAACATAAACATCATCCTTCCCCTTAAGCATATAAACCCACACCGCCTCGAATAGTCATCAACAACTGTTAAAAAATATTTGTAACCGTCTCTGCTAGTGACTTTATATGGTCCCCATACATCAAGATGGACAAGTTGACCAATTTTAGTTGATTTATGTTCACTTAGAAGGAATGGTTCTCTGGTTTGTTTAGCTTTATTACAAGTATCACGAAATGATCAGTTTGAAGTACTATCAAATTTAAGAGTGGGTTTAAGTATGTGTAGGACTTGATCGAGGATGACCAAGTCTTTGATGCCAAAGATTTTTAGAAACATGACAAACAGATATGCAGTTATTAGAAGTAATCTTACATGTAGAATCAATATCAAACATATATAACCCATTGTATTGTTTACCAATCCCCACAATCTTTTTTTTATGTAAATCCTGTATATAGCAATTAGATTCATTAAACCCAACAAACATCTTATTGTCTCTAGCAATTTTATGAACAAACAGCAGACTAACATTGTACTCAGGAACAACAAGAACATCAAAAAGAGTTAGGTCATTATTGACCTTTAAATCACCAATTTTAGTAATTAAGGCACGAGTACGTTGGGATGTCCAACAGCTTAAGCCAAGATTTGAAATGTTAACAACATTGATTAAAAAATTTCGACACAGTCATGTGTCTTGATTTGCACCGAGTCAACAATCCAACCAAGACTGATGTTTCCAGATAAGGATTTTGTGTTGTTGTTAAAAAATTTGTTAAAGTTTACATTAAACTTGACACTGCCATTAAAGAAGGTTCCTGAAAAATTTTTACCTGCCAAGTTGGCATTAGCAGATGACACATTGTTGTCATTGAGAAGACTTATAAGTCTGGAGAGCTGTTCATTAGACAAAGAAACAGGAGAGTTGCTAGCACTATTATCAGTGACATGATTAGTTTCAGCAGAAACATTGTTACTGCTGAAAGGTTTACCATTAAAGTTCCTTTTAACATATCCAGCAGGATAACCAACAAGATCATAACATCTATCAACAGTGTGACCAGGTTTTTTGCAATTAGTACATTTGAGATTCATGTTTGGTCCTCTGCTATTTGAGCTGTTACCATTATTAAAACCTAAACCTTTTTTGTTATCAAAAAATTTTCCACCATCGAGCGTTTTTGCAGCAAAGGTGTAGCATTGGGTTTAGCAGAGCTATTCCCAGATGAAACATTTCGTGAGATTCTTCTCCGAGACAACAGAAAAGCAGTTTTGACATTAGGTAAAGGATCTCAGGTTAAAATATTACTTCTGATGGGGACATAGGAGTCATCAAGACCCATAAGAAATTGCATTAACTTGATTAGCTGATTATGTTTTTCAAAATGTTTTGCAGCCTCACAAGTGCAGGGAGGCAAGCTGATCATACAATCAAATTGTTTCCATAAAGAGTTAAGGTTGTTATAATAATCAGCAAGAGAGGATCCACTTTGACTAAGAGAGTTTATATTTTTATGCAAATTAAAGATAGCTGAACCATCAACCTTATCATAGGTATCTTTAAGATCATTCCACATTTCATAAGCAGTTTTAGCATATATAGCACCAGCAAATAGTTCAGGGCTGAGAGAATTAAGAATCCAAGTAACCACAACAGAGTTACAAGTATCCCATTGATTAGCAAGACTAGGTTTCGAATCATCTCTTATGCAAGTACCATCAATAAACCCTAACTTATTATGGTTCCTTAAAGCAAAAGTCATGGCCATATTCCATATTTTATAATTTTCAGTTCCAGTGAGTTTAATAGAAATAATGGGAGTACCATTGGTATTGTTAGGATGCAAATACAAAGCATCACCAAAGGATAAGCTTTTCTCAGTGGGAGAGCCACTAATATTATCATCACCAATAGCCATAATTCAAGCAATAAGATAGACAGAAATAATAAGACAAACAAAGAGTCTCAGACAGAGATAATAAAAAGACCAAATAGACAAAGAAATAAGACTTTGAATTTAAGAAACAACAAGCACCAAGCCTGTGGACTAGGGTAGACCAGAGCAGGTATTCGTACCACTCAAAGGTGGCAGATCAAGATGTTAGTCTACCCGTTTGCACCCACAAAGACTTAAGTACTGTATGTTTAAAGAAAGGATAAGACTTAGACTTACAGAGAAATATGCAGCGGAAGAATAAGTCACAATTACCCTAGATTCACTTAGTCTAGGGCAAATTGTAAGCATAAGATAACCAGTGATTACGCCAGTAGCAATAACCTCAAACCACCAATTTGTTGCCGAAGAGAATCAATGAGCCCGAAGCTCGATACCATGTACGAAAGTATAGACAACACAAGATGAACAATAGAACCTTTATTCAGATCTAAGCTGCAATAGTCAACTTAGATTAAGTTTACAATAGTATCCAAATGTTACAAGATTAGATTAATGTCAATGAGACAATAATCATGTAAATGTACAGACAAGACAAGATCGTGAAATGATCGAGAAGAAGAGAAGAGAGTGATGCAAAAGACTGCACACTCAAGTGTGTGTAACCCTAGATTAAGGGACTTATTAAATAGAAGATTAAGTTTCACTAAGACCCCTCTAACGGCTATAAATGACTCATCAGCAGAAACGATGAAAGCTTCAGCAGAAATGAACACCTTGGAACTTTAAATCTTTTATCCTTTGTCCAAGTTTAACCCCTGTAAATAATCCTGCAATGAACCATAACTAGAAAGCCATTAGCAATTGATAGAATGATATGTTTGCTACAGATTATCACCCCAAAATTTAACAGAAGCAGCAATATTTCGTAAGTTCATTGCAAGTAACTGATGTAAGAAATATTCATTTAAAGTGTATTAGATTTTCTGATTAACTTAAATATGTTTTCGGATGTAACTAAATATGTTTTTGGATGTAGAGGTGTATGGTCATGGATTTAGTGCTATAGACATGACGTTACAGAACACGGCTGGGCCAGATGGAGAACAAGCAATAGCCCTCATTTCAGCTTCAGACAAATCCGCTTTCTACCACTGCAGCTTTGAAGGATACCAAGACACAATTCTTGCATATCATTCCAGACAATTCTATAAAGAATGCCAGATTTATGGAACTAACGATTTCATATTTGGTGCCGCTGGTGCAGTCTTCCAAGATTGTGAAATCTTCCTTAGAAAACCACTTCCAGGAGGAGAACTAGTGGTGGCGGGTCACGGAAGGAGGTACCTTAATCAAACAGGGGGGGTATTCTTTTCAAGGGTGTAACATAACTGCTGCTGCAGATAATATTCTTAACGAAAAAGCCTTCCTGGGCAGACCATGGTATCCGTATTCTCGGATTGTTTTTATGCAATCTTTTCTTGATAGCTTGGTGGATCCGAAAGGGTGGTTTGATTTTTTTGGTCATTCTAAAACTGCATATTGCGGAGAGTACAGCAATAATGGACCAGGTTCATCTACTCATCAGAGGGTCAACTGGCCTAATTACCATGCCATCACGGATCCAAAGATGGCAGAGCCTTTCACAGTGGCCAACCTCATTTCAGGCAAGCGTTGGCTTCCTGCAACAGGTGTGCCTTTTATACCAGGGTTTGAAAATTTATCGGGATGAATCTATTCTAGAAAATGAATTTACTGGAATAAACAATTGATCTAATTTTTGTAATCCAATCGAGTTATATTATCCTGTTAAGAGTTTGGAAAACTAAATGTTGACTCTTTTTTTACTAGAAATTATTGGGTTTAGGCTATTAAATAGCCACATACTTTCTCAAATATACCGATATGGTACGTGTACTGAATGTATTGCCTATATGGTACGTGTACTTTTGATTTCGTGCTAATATGGTCACAAAAGTGTGAAATGTTATTTTTTGGCAAAAATGGTCCCTTGTGGTCTGTTTCTTTTGCAAAATCAGTCCTTTTGCGTGATAAAACTTAGCATAGATGGCCATGAATACACCAACCACCGTTCCTCCTCCTTCTCACCACCACCACCGTCACCTCCGATGACGCCGCCGTCATGTCCTCCTTCCTCACCACCTTAACTCCTCCACCACCTTCATGGAAAACAGGCACTGACTATTGTTTATAGGAAGATATCTAATGTGACAACTCTAAATGTAACACCCCCAAAATACCGCAACGGAAGATTGTGTCATTGGGGAGCTACTTCATAATACACAGTACAAGTTATAGAAAACGACCTCTAAATGAGACGTTTTGAAAAGTTACCATTCGATTAATGAAATCAGAGTTACAAACAATGAGGTCCCAAAGTATAATATAAAAATGTTTTGAATGGTAAATATGAATGTATAAAGTCTTCAAAACATGTCGTGCGACTCTATGCTTCAAACTCTAGCTATCGCCTTATGACCTGAGATAAACATGCTAAAAAGTGTCAACACAATGGTTGGTGAGTTCATAGAGTTGTTTAACATATAAAGCCTTTAAAGAATGTTCACACAGCAAAGGCATTGTAAATCCACTCAGTTCCAAGTTCCGCCCATACAAAACTTGCAACCTGTGTGTTTACAACCCACTGCTAAAATATAGTACATTTTATAGTTAAGCACACATACAGACATAATAGTTCACATTATTGCACTTAGTGTTGCTCCGTCTATATTGGGAGACTTTCATGTGAACGAGGGGACTGCTCCGTCTATATTGGGAGACTTATCATCGACTTATCATGTGAACGAGGGGACTGCTCCGTCTATATTGGGAGACTTATCATCGACTTATCATGCGAACGAGGGGACTGCTCCGTCTATATTGGGAGACTTATCATCATCTTAAGTATAACACAATCAAGTATAATGCAATCAAGTATAACGCAATCAAGTATAATGCTTTGAGTATTTGTAAAAAAAAAGTATAAAGCAAATGTTTGAGCATGTATCTCCCCCAAAGAGTTTGTAAAACAATTAAGCGAGTAAAAGTGGGGCTACGAACTCACCTTAAAAATGATATCACAACGTATAACGGAGTTGATGGATAAGCCTGGAAGTCTCTACGTATAACCTAGAATATGATGTTAACTCTTAGGTTTGGTATAATGCCTAAGAAAACATGAACGAGCTTATATATGCCATTATATTGATTATGACGTAGTATTTGTATGTTTGTTTATAGAAATGGTTTTAGTTTGTATATCTCGTACTACCGTTCGGGCCATCACAATTCAGAGGTCATGCAGTAAACGTTCGAGGAGATAGGACACTTTAATTCGTAAATCCAGCAACTCGTCGATCCGTTTACTCAAATGAACCCCTCACATGAAGTTTCCTAGTGTTGTAGTGCTCAATACGTAAAACATGTATTTTAATTATTTGATTATATGCTATATTAAGAGTTTATAAATACAATAAATAAACTAATAAAGTTTATAAGTATTTAAATAAGTTTGAGTTATATATACTTACCTTAAAATAGAATGCTTGAATATTATGGAAAAATAAAATATTAACGGAGCTTCGACGTAGAATTTGCAATCTTCGAAAACCCACGGCTATTAGAAGATTATAACAACGCCTTCTTGAGAACCCGAAGAAGAAAAGAAGATTATAACGACGTCTTTTTGGAGACTTGAAGATATTTGAAGATTATAACGACTCTTTCTTGAAAACTTCCAAGAACGAAGATCAAACGCTAGTTTTCTTCAAGAACACATGAATGTTCTTACAAGATCTATAAGAAATGCCTTCGGTTTAGGACTTTAGATGTTAAGAATGGGTGGTGCAAGAATAAATGAAGGTTTTAGCTTGGTATTTATAGGCTAGAGATTATGGTTAACTACATATTGGGTTAAAAACTAACCATGGTTAAATTTACACATGTAAATGATCTAAAGGAAGCATGCTTAGGATTTTGACACCAAGGTGATGACTCCCCTCCCTAATTTCGTTCATGATAAGATAGGATGACTTTGGTGGATAGTTTTGGTATTATCTTGGTTACGGAGTGAGTTTTGGTTTCGTTAAATGCTAACCGAAGCCATAAAACGTAAAATCGGGTATCGTAAAAATATGAAACTTGCAGGAATGATGAAACTCATCATTATACTCAATCTAAAAATATAAAATGGGTGATAAGTCCTATTGGGTTCAAAAACGCTGCTTAAAGCTGGAAATATGGGTCAAAAACGCGTAATTCGCAGTTTATCAGAAAAAGAACGAAATTTCAGGGAAACGACCGTGAATTTATTTAGAGTAGACTAAAATTAGTCTAAAAGTGATATGAGATGTCAAACTTTGGTTTTCGTCGTACGCGGGATAACTTAACAGTTATTCGTGAAGTTTAAAAATTACGTGATTTAAGAAAAAGGTAGAACGTACAAGGTTAATTTCTTTATGGTCAAAGGAGGAGGGAAATATGTTTGACTTTTCCAAAAAACGTAAAAGTGTCAAAAACATATTAGAAACACAGGGCATGAATCGTTAAGTCTGGATGTAAGTAGAATTGTTTAAAACGTAAGTTTAGTTTTGTTCTGCGCTGGTCTTATTTGGTAACATAAAAATAATAAATCTTAAAAATTCTAAAATTAATCATGAGTGATCTAAAAATTTATCTGATGCGGGGAAAATTGTCAGAGTTGATTTTCGTTATGCGCGTGATGTTTAAACGGTGGACCGTCCAAAACGAAACTTTAAAACGATGTTTTCTTAATAACTTTTGCGAAAATGATCTAACGATTGTCGAACTCTCAGGTCATTACTAAAATAATTTATCTTACGATAATGTGAAATAAAAATTTCCGGAGTGAATAGTAACTGTGAATAGTAAAAATGAATAGTGACCCGAAAATGCGAATTGTTATACTAAACGTGTCACTTCTATCAACTTGGCTATTAAATCTTTGTCAGGGTCATTACCAACTAATCTTAATGAGCTTACTGAGCTCAAAACTTTGTCTTTGCAACGTAACTCATTATGTGGTGAGTTGCCATCTTTAGCTAACTTGACGTCCTTGGAGCAAGTGTTTCTTGATCAGAATAACTTTACGTCCATTTCGAAAGGCTTCTTTGTAGGTTTAACTAACTTGCAAAGGTTTTCGATATATGATAACTTAGATCTGTCATCATGGAGTATTCCTGATGATATAACTGATAGTACTATATTGCAGTCTTTTGAAGCTAGTAATGCTATGATAACTGGGACTATTCCAGATTTCTTTGGTACTTTTCCAAATTTGCAAAGTCTTAGGCTGAGTTATAATGATTTAACCGGAAGTTTGCCTTCGACTTTTAATGGGTCACAAATACAAAATCTTTGGTTAAATGCGGTGGTGAACGGTGGCTGTGTAGTGGAGGAACGGTGGAAGAATAATGAGATAATTAACTAATGTTAATTTTAGTTTTTAAGGATATAATCAATTTTATGATTTTGAATTAAGATTGGTACCTGGTAGGGTAGACATTGAGAATTTTATGATTTTGAATTAAGATCTTCACTGATGACGTTGGGCATCCATAAATAAAAGAAAACATCACATTTTAAAAACATCACGCAAAAGGACTTATTTTGCAAAAGAAACAAACCACAAGGGACCATTTTTTGCCAAAAAAATAACATTTCACACTTTTGTGACCATATTAGCACGAAATCAAAAGTACACGTACCATCTAGGCAATAAATTCAGTACACTTACCATATCAGTATATTTGAGAAAGTAGGTGGCTATTTAATAGCTTAAACCCGAAATTATTCATGTTCCTAGCTATCACTATTCCCAATTTAACCACAACTTGCATATTCTGATCAAGGGGATCTGAGACGATTTGCAAACCTAACAACAGTATACTTGTAGTTGTCATGTCGAAATCGCGAGCACTCTTTATAATAAAATAATTGTTGATATAAGCTAAGTGCAACAAACTCTAATCGATCACAACATCAATATTCGGTACAACTAGAAAAACGAATTTAGTGACGAAATATATTCGTCACTAAGAGCATAAATTCAGTTATTAAGATGTTAGTGACAGAGATCTTGCTTGTCACTATATGCTCCATAACAGACATGCATTCCCAAAATGTAGAAAATTGTCGCTAAAAATTGTACTTTCTACATTTTGACCATATTCTCGAACCCCTGTAAAGCAGGTTCCGGGTAGAAGATACTAACATTTCTCTTTTCCATGTAGCATTGTTTCACTTTTCACTCATCAAGTAAATTATGTCAGTATTGTATTGAGTTCTACAAAGTAAATTTATTCGTAGATTCGTTGAACCATGGTGTGAAAATTCTATGGGCAAGCAATTAGCCAAGGAGGTTTTATCCATATATGTTCAAAGCTTTGTGAGTAATGCGTGAGTATTAATTAGTTATATTACCCACAAATTCTTTCCGCACGAATTCGATAGGGTTCTTGTAGCGCATTAGCGACTTCAAAAATTTACTAAGCTTAATCCACGTTTTTTTCATCTGGAGTTATTACCAAAGATAGGGTCATTAAACATGTGATAATTTATGTATTTATAATCTCAAGGCTCTCAAGATCGCGTGTAAACTCGTAGGATCATACGAGGTTACGTGCTTATTAGCTAAAACCGTGTAAGATCGTTATATGATCGCAATGGCGAGGTAGGATCGTAAGATCTAGGATCGAACGTAAGATCGTGTGTCGACCCAATTTTACGTAGGCCCAAATCCATTTTATTTTTTTCTAATTTTTTAGGCTTTTAGCCCATCTTTTTGCTTAAGCCCAAAGAAAACAGACAATTAGCAATAAGCTAATAACTAGTGACATCTCATTTACCCCAAATCAAATTCTAAGAGATAACTATTAAAGTCTTCTTTTCATCTCATCACTTGATTGAAGATCTTGTATTTTAATAACCAACAGGTAATTTCGTAATTATTTTTGTTTCTTGATTTTTATGTTTACATTTTTATTAGTTAAAGTTCACACTTGCCATTTAATAGTTATTTTAAATTAAATTTAAGCAATCTTTCTTGCTGATTCTATATATGTAATAGGGGGTGCATGGCATTTTATATGGGATGTCTAATGCTCATTTATATCATTTCAAGAGGATATTATATGAATGTATCTTTGGCGTAAAGTAGAAATGTAAAACTGTTTGACTCGTAGGATCTCGATCCGATCTTACGAACTAGATCTTGCAAATACAAAAAAGATTTCAGGTGGGATCGCGATCTTGACAGCCTTGATTTATATATTATAAGCTTATAATTTCTTGCCAATTTTCAACTTGAATTTGTCTATAGTTCATAAAGTAACTATAAGACGTTTTTGCACACAATTGAGACTATACCTTATGGATTTCCGGATGATCAAATATGACCTTATTTGAACTATCGGTATCTACTTAAAATCAAATATAAGACTTCATACTACAATACACACAAAACGTACGACAAGAAGCTATTGTTCGTCAAACCTTGTACTCAAAGTAACTATAAAGGATTTGTGTGTTCATTGAACAGGGATGTATAAATATTGATAAATAATACATTAATACGTAAGTTCATCTGTCACACTAAGAAAAAAAAACTCAAAATTACCAAAAAAGCTTAAGTTTGTATAAGATTACATCATGCATATAGAACTTTAATTGTTGTATTAAGTCAAATATTAGATCATATGTTAAATGCAAATCTTGACCACAAAATTTAAAGCAGAGGGAATGACATGATATAAAGTAAGTTGTGAATGTGAAATGTATAACCATTTCGTTTGGCAGTAAACACACACAGGACTATTATTATATAACATAAAGAACTACCCAAAATCAATATATCAAAACACGAAATTATGAAGCTTGTTGTCTTCATATTCATATGTATCTTCATTTCATTCATCATCTCTTGCTCATCGGAAACTACCACCTCCGGCAGCATAAACTGGTGGTGCACGAAAACCCCGCACTACGAAACATGCAATCACTACATCCTCAGCCAAAAACGTCTCTCCTTAGCCATCTTATCTATAAACCAATTCCTAGATATAACTGTACATGCAGCCATAGATGAAGCACAAGTGACTTTAAAACGAGCCCAAGGGATCGAGTCCACGTACCCAAATGTTCCAGGAAAAAGCTTATGGGGTAGTTGTGTTGACTACTTTGACGGGATTGTGTTCACACTAAACATGGTTCTTGACCACACTCTCGAGCCAACTCCACTTGATGCCCAAACATGGCTAAGTGCCGGTTTAAGTTATATCAACATGTGTGAAAAAGGGTTTGAGTTGATTAATATGGCCAACACTATCCTACCAACAATTTCTACCAATTTGACAGAACTAATACTTAACTCTTTGGCTATTAGTGTTGTTATCAGAGGTAGTGACACTCCTGACTTTGTGGATTTGAACTATAGCAATGAACACAAGCTGTCGAGTTTGGCAGTAGAAAATCCGGATGTTGTGGTGGCATTAGATGGGTCAGGAAATTTTACATCGATTCAAGAAGCTGTGGATTCAGCACGTTCCAGGAGACGAGGCAAGAAGTACATGATTTACGTGAAGGCGGGTGTTTATCAAGAATACGTCGAGATTCAGCACAAAGTACGGAATATTGAAATGTTTGGTGATGGAATAAATAAGACAATCATCACCGGTAACAGGCATGCAGGTGGTGACACGCTGGCAACGCCAAAGGCTGGTGACTTGAAGGAATCAGCAACGTTTAGTAAGTTTGATTATGTCTTGTTTTGTAATACTCACAACGCGAAAAATGTCCTTTAGAGACTTTAGAGTGTCACCAATTGTATAAATTAGTCACAAAGGTGTTTATTCGTTTCACGCTTTCACCTACACATAAAATGAGTAACCTGACATAGATAAAACTTTACTGTGTCTTCCACCTATATATATTGACTTAAAAGAGTGGGGAATAGATCTTTCACCTTTTTCTTCACTTAAATTCTGAATAAAATAAGTTAGTAGAACCACACTTTTCAAAAAATGTCAGTAGCGACACTTTTAATCGTCACTAGTTACAATTTCTTTATATTGACTCATACTTTATGTTTATTTTTATTTTTTTTGAAATTATTGCAAGTGAAAATTCCGATTCTGTGTTTATAATACTTCATTTTGGTATATTTGAATCTATCAAAATCGCTAAAACTATATATTTAAAGTAGTAATTCGTGTTTTGTATGTTCCGGATGTAGAGGTGTATGGTCGTGGATTTATTGCTAGAGACATCACGTTCCAAAACACAGCCGGGCCAGATGGCGGGCAAGCGCTAGCCCTACTTGCCGGCTCAGACCAATCAGCATTCTACCGCTGCAGCTTTGAAGGCTACCAAGACACACTTCTTACTCAAGATTCCAAACAATTCTACAAAGAATGCCAAATTTATGGAACTGTTGATTTCATATTTGGTGACGCGCGTGCTGTATTCCAAGATTGTGAAATCTTCCTTAGAAAACCACATCCTGGTGGAGGATTAGTGGTGACGGCTCATGGGCGGAAGTACCATAACCAAACGGGGGGATATTCATTTCAAGGGTGTAATATAACTGCTGCAGATGATCTCAAGCCTGTTATACATCAATACAAAAAAGCCTTTCTAGGAAGACCATGGTTTGCATATGCTCGGACTGTTTTCATACAATCTTTTCTTGATGATTTGGTGGATCCTAAAGGGTGGCTTGATAGTTGGGGTCATAATAAAACTGCTTATTGTGGAGAGTATGAAAATAATGGAAAAGGTGCTTCTACTCATAAAAGGGTGCAATGGCCTAATTTCCAAGTTATCACAGATCCAAAGATCGCAGAGCATTTTACAGTGGTTCATCTTATTTCAGGCAACCGATGGCTTCCGGCAACCAGTGTACCTTATATATCAGGACTAGAAAAGTTGTAAAGATAAACTCAAAGTTATAATAGAATGTACAGCTCATCAGATGTTTATTTTAACTTATTAAATATATATATAACATTATGTGGTTGAGTGTCAGGAAAACAAAATTTTTACCGTATATTTACAAGAGAGTATTCATTTTTGTATCTCTATTCACAAGCTTTGGCTACAACAAGCTTTTTCTAGAAGGATTGACAAAATTTTAATACCAATATTATATATTGGGTGATTGTTATGGGGGGGCTGGTTCTGAATCTTCTATGGAATCTTGAGTACTCTTTATAAGCATATCATAGTTGATGGAAGCCAACTGGGACAAATTCTGACCACAAAATTAAAAACAAATGTTTGAATATCTTTGTATCATCAGCATATGATAAAAAGCATTTATGAAGAGTGAAACTAACCTTGAACGAGAAATTACTAAATGAATAATTGGCTTTAAGATGTGAAGATCCAAAGTCAGCCAGGTTAGTACATTGGTCACCCTGTTTCAGTAATAAAACGAGTGAATAGTTTATAACAATTATGTTTTGGTAACTTGTGACAAAATGAGAATGTGAGAATAAATACTTCTTCGTCTGCCATGTTGCTGTTCGAACTGTCACCAGAAGAAGTGCTGCTTGCTTCAGACATATCATCAAAATCGCTACCTCCATCAATATGTTCTTCATCTGGATTCCAGATATATCGGCTCATAAAATAACCGGTATCAAGTGCTTCAGCAGATGGTATGAATGTTGCCTGAAATACATAACACTTCAGATTGGTTTTTAAAATATAAATCGTAGACCATATGAATGAAATGATTTTTAAAAACCTTCTGTTTTGCGAGTGTGTCCCAGTTGATGTTCTTAAAAAAAGGATGCCTCTTCACCTGTCAAGTAGAAAATTACTAATAATTTTAGGGACTTTTTTCAATGTTGTGGTGAACTATATTGTATAGAGAATATTATTACTTCTCCAGCCCCTGTTGCACCTAGGCGTTGTAGTGGATTGTCGATCAGCAACCTGGCATGAAGCAAATAATTATTCTGATACTTTACAGATAGCGTATAAAAAAGAATCATCAAAGTTAGCATATATATATCTCCATATCACAGTTGACTATATAATCTCAATTCTTTTGCTCTCCTGTTCTTTCTTTTGGACTCGGGTTGGGTCAGATTTTGTGACAGTTAATCTGAAAAATGGTCAGGTTGGGTCATAAAAATTAAACATGGTTATAAAAGTTAAATATATGATTCTATGGACAAGTTCGTGTGTCAAAAGTACAATATAATAAATACAGAAGTACAATATTATTTTACACACAGAACTTGAACTTTAAAGTGTATAGAACCGAAAACTAAATGAATATAATGATACTTATAACAAGTAAGAGATTAGCACAACCACTTCAGCCATCTCCTTTATTAAGATCCAATTTACCCATATAATACCATTTTGACCCGTTTAAATTCATATGTTGCAGCTGATGCTCATTTCGACCCGTAAAGTATTTTCTTATGGCCCTAATAGATTATTTGGTCCAACTTTAATGTGCTTGGGTTGGTATTGCCAGGACTAGTTCGACATCTACTTCTATGGAATGTAAGGAATATCATACCACACAGCATTTAGGTATGGCTTCGACAAACATTTTCTTGAATAAAAACTCCAAATAACCAAAATCATAAAATAACATGGTCAAAGAAGAGCATTAGGCATGGACCATAAACTAATCAGACTGATCTACAGGAACATCAAATGGCATAATGGAAAATGTTCCAATTTTAAAGGATTCAGGCGGGCACATTGTGCAATACCTTTTTGCAGTCGTGGAATTCATTATTTGGTTAAGAAATCAACTCTTGACCATATGTGACAACAAGAACACTTTCAAGCTAGATATACTAAATTGAAAACTACTTCCTATTTTAGGCCATCCTATGATGTATTTCTACATTACATATGCAGTAAAATATGGCTGCCAGGCTGGCATAAAAAAGATGTATGGACTACTTCAATTTCAAAAGCGCACAAACTTACTTGTCTATCAAATCATATGCATCCAAGCTCATGTCCTCAGGTACTTGAGGCCACGGTATTTCTCTATTCATAATGTTGGCAAAAATGTGCTGCACCAAAGCATAACAATTATGTTTCAGCTATACCCATTTTTTAGCAAAATATATATATTATCAGAATCATAGCCTAGACACTAAAACCAATATTCATTGTGTTCACTAAACTAAAATAGCTATACCATGTCTATATGCAAATGACTTACAACTAACAACAAAAAAAGTACTTTTAGTAGATATTTTGCTCGCAAATAAGCCTCTAAGATTGTCAACCCTATAGCCAATAACCTATCAACTAAAAGATACTTATTGATAGAAATTAATATACTAAATTTATTTCCAAAAACAAAAAAACGTTAGATGTTGGACATAATTGAAACAAAATATATTCAGATTGGATTGAAAGACCATACCTGTGGAGATTCTGCGTTGAACGGTGGAATTCCTACAAGTAACTCAAAAAGTATAACACCAACAGACCACCAATCAGCTGTTGCACCTGATAAGTTTAAAAAAGGGAGGAAGAGGAAGTTAACAAAGCATTTTTTATTAGAATGTTCATCATAATTTTAAATGTAAATGTCCAACCATGTCCCATTCCAAGAAGTATTTCAGGTGCCAAATAGTCGGGGGTACCAACGACTGAAAGCTTTTGTTGTTCTCTTGCCACTGATGATGTTGATTCTGTTTTGACTTCATTATCCTGAAAAATAGCAGTCCTGATGGTTGTTGACCCCGATAAGTCCTCTGTGCTGTTTATCAGACCAACCTTTGATAGCCCAAAATCTGTCAGCTGTAAGAAAACGAATTAGAATTGTAAGATGAGTAAAGTTGCTCGATTATAATGATGAAAATCAAGTAAAATGATTAGAATCATAAAGCAAAGGAAAAATTGACCTTGATGTGACCATGAGGACCAATTAACAAATTGTCTGGCTTCAAATCTCTATGGATGACGTTTAAAGAATGCAAATACTCCAATGCAAGAACCTAACATAGATGCATTAGATCCTAATATAGCTGCATGCTGAAAAGATTCAGTAATAGGATATAGATATAAACAACTCACAAGTTCTGCAATATATACACGTGCCATGTCTTCTTCTAAGCAACCTAGATTTCTCAGCAAGGAGAAAAGATCTCCCCCGTTTAAA
This sequence comes from Chrysanthemum makinoi, assembly GCA_910596185.1. Taxonomy (NCBI): domain Eukaryota; kingdom Viridiplantae; phylum Streptophyta; class Magnoliopsida; order Asterales; family Asteraceae; genus Chrysanthemum; species Chrysanthemum makinoi. The sequence goes on from OU343218.1 coordinate 235,914,139, forward strand.
TACTCCATCACCAAATAGAGATTTTCTCTACATGTGAAGGAGTAGTAAAAACGTACCTGTTCATCTCAAACGGCAATCAGCTTAGTGAAGTTAAAGTTCAAAAAAATTCAACTGGAAGACGAGTTTAAATGTGTAAATGTGTGTTTTTCTCACCACAAAAGGATTACGAGCTGATATCAGGATATCACGCTCAGCCAAAATACTTTGAACTGCATTTTTACGAATCATATCAGCCTTTTTTAAAACCTGAAATACTTTAACAATATAAGTTATTAGAGGTCGATAATTGCATTTGCTTCTAGGAGGGTGGGGTGTGGCATTGCGATTTATAAATATACTAATATAATTTTTGTTTTCAAGCCACAGAATCAGTTTCCTGGTATATGTGTATAAAGAAACTTATTTTGATTAGAGCAAAACATCAGTTAGTACTGGCTGCAACAATACAGATTTTACTTATTTGAGGAGTCGATTTACATGTAAATTCTTAATTAATCAGAATTTACAACATTCATATTGGTCATTGTGTGATTATCATAACTTTAAACAGCAGAAGCACATCCGAACACTATTAGCTGATTCTTAATTATTCAATAGCACATAATGACTTACAAAACAAACTGCCAAACACCCCCTAAAGTTCTTCCAAGAAAGAAGTACAATTTCCTAAAAATAATTGGTGATATAAAGCTCTTACCTTTATTGCAAATACGTCGCCTGTAGCCCTTTTCCTGGCTAAAAAAACTCGTCCAAATGCACCTCTGCTAATTGGTTTTATTATTTCAAAATCTTCTATTGTAGTCCGATCTTTAGAGTATGAACTACGACCTGTGTCCGGTCCTGCTGGACTATCTTCAAGGCCCATGATACTTACTGATTCTGTTTTTTCATCCTCTATCTGCCCGCAAAGGTTTACATATTTCTCCCTGCCATATTCAAATGTTAGAAATGATCTCTCATTGGTTTTGAATCATGGTTTTCCAAATTTGACCAGTATAATGAAACATCTCAATAATTTTGACTCACTGTAATAGCTTCTCAATACGTCTTCCAAATGTCTCAACAACAAGGGCATCCACCTTTCTGTCCTGGATAGCATGTTTGAGGTCTTGTAAACGAGCAAGCATCAAATCCAATGCACTGTAGTCATTAGTGTTTATGTGGGCCAGAGATCGAGCAATTTCCGCTAGCTTGTGTATCTGTCATTCATAACAATTATTACTAATTCAAACAAGGTATCCACATATAAACCTATGAGATGAAAATAAGCCATGTATAAAGAGTAATTCGCTCGGATAAACATTACAATAATTACTCAAGCAGTCCAGCATTGAAACTAATATGTGAGGGCTCTGTCACTTCTATAAGAGTGCGTGCGTGATAATTTCCAAAATATTGACACGAAGATTAATTTCTTAACAGATCGTCAAAGCAGGTGGGGTCACTTCACCTATTGAAACACTTTGATAATCAGAACACTTTGCTTCATTCTTTAAGGAACATGCCTGGACTACTCTCTCCCAAGCACGCTTATTGAATTTGTCAAGCATGAGCAGCTATAGCACAGAATATATAACAAATATGCTGATCACATTTTGAAATTATACAAAAGTACAAAGTAGTTAACCACCAAAAACTTAAAGAACATAAGATTGTCCATAATGTGGGAAAAAGTAACAGGATGATACAGAAATTTTGCAAACTACACATCAGATTAACCTAAGTTAGATACCCGGAACAATATCAAATACGATAAAAAGTGAGAAGCGCGAAAGCTAATCAAGGCATATTTGAAAGAGCATGGAAAATGGGAATCAGCTAAAGATGGAGTAATTAGTAATTACCCCTTTGCTACATATATTTCATAATAATTTTATAGATTGCTACCTGCTGACACTCGTCATGCTCAGATATCGTTCTCCTTCCACTCATTAATATATCAATCTGGTTCACTCTTGGTGTAATCAGAGGTGATCTAGGAGTCAAGCTTCCAACCGAATAGACTTTGGAACCAACAACAGGTATCAAAGTCCCACGTGTGTTGCAAGTCATGTTAAGCGAACTGTGGAAGTCTTCTGCAATAAAACCAGTGGTTGCTTCATGAACACCTTCTAAAAGATCTCCGGAGTTTTGACAAGAATTCCTGTGGTTCTTAGGTGATAATTTTTCCAAATCTTCGGATATACTTAATGAAGATATTCTCCCACTTTCGAGACTTCCAACAGCCATATCTCCACCTTTTGGTGTCCATGAATCAATTACCTTTTCAAGAGTTTCTGCGACTCTTTCAAGTCTTTCATTGACACTCATACCTTTCAAATCACATCTATCAGCAAGAGTACATATTCTAGAGTGCTGTTCGATGTGTACAGTGGGTATATCAACTTCACAGATACGACATATTAATGAACTCTCATAAGTTGTATGATGTTGCTCCCCTGAAACTCCAAAAATAACACTCTTATATTTTGAGGTATCTAGAGTATGAACATGCTCATCTTTAAGTTCCAAATTGTCTGATAAATCCTTTGATGGAGTGTCAAGAGCACTATGGTATTTGCAAGTCCTGGCTGCTGGAGATGGAAGCTTCTTCCAAGACGACATCCTTTTATCGGTAGATAACCTAACACCTTTTAATTTATTTAGTTCTTGATCTCCTTCACGTGAATTAACTCCTTTTGCCTCACGAACTTCAATTCTTCCTAATGGGCTATTTAAATTTTGGTATGTAAACTCTGTAACATTTTCCGTATAGGCACCAAGATCACTAAGCTGATGAAGGCCCAAAATGTGGTGGCTTTCTTCATGACCACACTCGTGATGAAACTGCACAAGCCGAGTGCATCGAGTAAGTATGAATAACAGACGGGTATGAACTTGTTTGAGAATACCCGTTGGTAAATCTTGACGACGGTCATCAAGAGTCTGAACAATGCTTTCACACTTTGACCAAAACTCGTTTGGTGTCATTTTTGCACACTTACTGGCCATAATTAACAAGTCTTCCAACGTCTCTTTCCATTCTGGATGAGATTTCGAAGCTTCTTCAATTATCCCCACCAAATCGCCAGCAAAGACGCCTAACTCAGAATTGACTTCTTCCTTTAACTTTTCAAACTTTCCTTTAAGCATTATCATAATCTCCTAAAGTTGATACATGTCAGAAAAAGAAATATAAAGTTAAAAAGAACATGAAGCTAACTACGCAAACGAGCAGCTACCTCCACATGACCATGTGCATGAGGTTTCCAAATTGGCAAAGGCCGCACTCCTTTGGAATTTAGTTCATGAGAAAAGCTCTTTATATTAGGAACTTTCCTTCTACGACCACTTGTGACGCGCATTATTGCTTGAAACCTCGGTGATTGGATTTCCTTGGCGAAAGCTGGATTAGTACCCTAGAATCAGCATGATAAAATTCAGTACTAGAAACCACCGACTCCTTTAACAATCTAAACATTAAACCCATCGGATAACACGTATATTACCCCCATTCCAGCTTCGGATGGTAGTTGTACTCGTAAGGATTTAGATTGTCCCCATGAAATCTTTTTTCCTAGACAAAGAAATAAGATAAATCAATCATAATGGCCATGAGTTGCATCAAATTCCACAAATCATATCATAACTTAGGAGAGTATTCGGAATTGCTTATTTTTCTCTGCCGATAATTAATCACTTATAAGCTGCTTAAGAATAGAGTTTGGATTTGCTTATTTTGAAAAGAAGGCAATGAGACTAAAAAAAAGTGATGTTTTATTGTGGATTCAATCAAATCCGGTTACAAGATACGAAGATAATAAAGTAGTGTCAAGATCATCTTAAAATCACTTTAAATAAGCAGCTCCCTGCCTGACTATCATAAGTCGCTTATTTTACCTCAAAATAAGCAAACAAGCAGAAGCAATTTGGATAATTCAAACTGCTTAAGAAAGCAATCCCAAGCTAAACAATTTTTTTTTTTTTGGGTAACCATGGTTTCCGATCTTTTGGCCGACTAATCCACAGGGTTAAACCCACCGCCACACAGACTCAAACCAAAAGTCCTCCTTTTTCAACATTGGCGTGCCCATTTCACGGTTGTTTGCACCTAGCAACCTAGTAGTAATTGAACTTGAGACCTCTCGTATTTTATGATGATAGTCACAAGCCTTTTGTTGCCAACTAGTTGTTCACTAAAGATATTTAAAAAAACTCTATCTAACGGATACACGAATCACAAGCATTATACTATTATTTCTCCTAGATAAATAATAGTACCGTTACGCTACTATGATAATCCTAACTTCTAAACAAACAATATATCCCGGGGCTATATCATATTATGCCATATACAAAATATATCGAAAGAATGGCACAAAACCTGTATCAGCTTTCGCAGGCAGGTCCACGCTGGAATCAAAATCAACGGCAAAACTGCGACTACGACTGCGGCTCCGAATGTGATTAAGGCCAAGAGATGAAGCATCGAGTGTATCAGCCCCGACATCATCTTGATCTTTGAAATCAGCTACGGTGCGGCTACGACGTATAGGTACAGGAGGTATTTTCCTCGATTTTACGAGTGAATGTGACCGGTGATGATTACGGTCAGATGTTTCGACAGAATTGTTATTATTCGAGTTATTTTCGATTTCTGATGAAGGTTGTGGAAGTGACATTAGGTTGAGATGAATCGATGAAAATCGTGTTCTTCACTGCGAAGTGTGAATTTAAGCATTAGAAATTAATGAAGATGGTGATGATTATTTTTCTAGGTTTGATTAAATTGGATCTAGGCTCAAATTTGGTTCGAATTTGGGGAAGGGGTGGATTGGATTGGAGGAGATTTTCGCGGGAAATGGAGAATGGACACGGGTCAAAAATACGGGTTTATTTAAAATCTTTAGAAAAAAAAATTACATTGACTTATTTTACAGGGTTTAAATTAGGGGCGGAAACGAGCGAGTCGAGCCGGAGCCTATCAGAGCTCGAGCTCGGCTCGCTTATATATATAAAGCTTGAGCTCGGGTTCGAGTTCGTTTCGAGCTTCATATTTTGAGCTCGAGCTCGGCTCGGGCTCGATTAAGTTATATAACATGTTGAATGAAACAAAAGCTCGTTAATCACACTAGGCTCGAGCTCGTTTATTTTTTAAGCTCGTATATGTATAGAAAATATATATACGAATATATTTTTAGGGCTTGTTTAGGCTCGCGAGCCTAATCGAGCTTTATATATAAAGCTCGGGCTCGACTATTAAACGAGCCCAAATTTAGGCTCGAACTCGGGCTCGAGCTCGTTTGAACTTTTTACCGATCTGATCCCGAGCTTTTTATGAGCGGCTCGGCTCGTTTTCACCTCTAGTTTAAATATCACTATGCTTTTATTTGAGGGTGGCTAAAGAAGGGTAAAAAATGGTCAAGGCATTTTCTGGTTACACCGCATATATACAAGTCAAAAACAAGAAGAAGAAAAAAAAAACGCGGGTTTATCCCATTTATCGATTTTATACAAAGAAAAAACTACACATTTCACCTTAAATAATTTGTTGCCGTGAATTTTGGGAGGCCAAGGATCAATTTCCTAAACTTACGAGATTACGCACTTGTAAACTTATAAGCTTGCTCGTAATAAAGCTATCACTTCATGTGTTAACGTGTTGCAACACATGTCGAGAATTAAAACATCACCATCACGCCGCGTGGTGGTGTGTTTCGTGAAGATGTTGGTGGTGATGACTGCCGACTTGTGAGACTCACAGGGACGAAGACAGTGAGGGAGTCAGGGGGTGCTCAACTCATTGACACATTTCGCTCATAAGGTTGAAGATTTAGCATCGAAGGATGAAAAAAGACCCTCGGTTGAAGCGCCATCAAATCCCTCCAACACTCAATCGTTTTGCTATTTATCTTATAAAATTTAGGGTGAAAGTTAAAGATACGCAACATACTTTTTCAAATAAACTTGTCTACGCAATGTACTTTGTAAAGTATCAAAGCTAGCTAACATACTTTCAAATAATCTTCGATCTAGCTAATATAACCGGTTGGTAGTAGATTACCAGGTCACCTTTGATAAAAAAAATTACACATTTGGTCTCCCAAACTTGACCAAATTCGCGCTGTTAGTCTTACTTTGATAACGACAGTTAAAATAATAATAATAATAATAATAATAATAATAATAATAATAATAATAATAATAATAATAATAATAATAAAAAAAAAAAAAAAAAAAAAAAACTTTTAAATTTTTTTTTCTTAAAATATTTTTTTTAATTCATAATTTTTATAAAAAAAATTGATAATTTTTTTATACCCTTTTTTTTTCAATCGAAATTTTAAAAAAAAATAGATTTAAAAAAAAACGTAATCGGAAAAAAAAAAAATTTTAAAAAAAACGTAATGATTTTTAAAAAAGTTTTTTGGATATAAAAAAAACTTTAAAGAAAACTTAAAAATATGCCGATTAATTTTTAATTTAAAAAAAAAATGGATAAATTTTTTTATGCACTCTTTTTTTAAAGTTTTTTTATATCGAAAAAACTTTTTTAAAAATCATTACTTTTTTTTTTTAATTTTTTTTTCCGATTTAAAAAAAAAACAATTACTTTTTTTTTTAAATCTATTTTTTTTTTTAAATTCTGATTGAAAAAAAAAGTGTATAAAAAATTTATCCATTGTTTTATAAAAATTATGAATTAAAAAAAAATATTATAAGTAGATTTTAAGAAAAAAAAAATAAAAGTTTTTTTTTTTTTAACGGTCGTTATCAAAGTAGGACTAACTGCGCGAATTTGGTCCAGTTTGGGGGACCAAATGTGTAATTTTTTATCAAAGGTGACCTGGTAACCTACTACCAACCGATCATATTAACTAGATCGAAGATTATTTAAAAGTATCTTAGCGACACTTTACAAAATTTGACATTGTTTCATGTAAAATTTAAACCCTGTGACCCAACTATAGAAAAATTACCCATCAAACCTTTAAATGGTAAAAGAATCGAGATAAGTTTGACATTGTTTCATGTAAAATGTTTTCATATAATATCCTTTGTTGACAGAAAAGATTTTTATTTTTTCTATATGTTTTACAATATATTTTTTCGGCAATTTTACCCAGGACAAAAAAGTTGTTTATGTTTTCTGTTCCGTATTTTTTGTATTTTACTTCTTTTAACTTCTCGAACTTTATATTTTTTATTTTGCAATTTTATAATTAAAAAAAAAAAACTAAACTGGCGCTAATTTCCCCCTCTTCTTCAACCTTCCCAACAACAAACCCTCATTTCACCTTATTCAAATCACAAAACAACTCATCATAATCATCTCAGTCAACCGATGCCACGTCACCACCCCTGGGCTTCATCCAAACACATCTCAAAGAAACAGCGATCCACAATCATTCACCCGCCTAAATTATTATCTCAGCCACAAAAGGATAAAATGCACGACTCAATTCAGCGAGTAATCGTTGAAGCAGTCGCGCTTGCTGCCTTAGGTATAATTCCGCTTTACGCGATTTTTGATAATTTATGAATTCAAATTGTGTGTATGCTTATTACTAGTAGTACATTTGGTAGTCGAAAGACAATGTACCTAACTTATATGCACCAAACACTACCTTACTTCATGAATCTCGATACTTGTAGATATTTTTACAATTGATATGTGCTTACAGTAGCGTAAACTTATTTATCCTGTGAGTGTAGTTTCCAGTTTATCGAAATGGATAAAAGGTAAGTTAGATACACAAATGGCGCTAATGGAAAACTTTATGGACGTCTGTTTCTATTTGCATAAGAAGATACCGACTACTTGAGTGTACGTTACAATGCTGAAATGTGTAATAAGAAATTTCGATGTTATGGTAACACTGAATATAAGAATGATAACAACCACGCCTACTCGGTGCTGCGAAACCAGATAGCTGAATGAACTTTTTTAAAACTGCGATCCATTGGTTGGAAGGGTATAATGTGATGAAAGGGTTGTTAAAAGATAGGTAATCCATACCCGTATCTAGTTATTTACTAGTACTTGGAAAACATGGTAAGAAAGTCGGCTTAAAAGCAAACACAGCCCACTATGACCTTGGGCACTAGACCAGGTTATAGGGATTAAAGCAGCAATGTGCATAAAGGAATGAAAAGGACTAAGAAGATAAAAAGGAAAGCCACACGATTCTATTGTGTTTTTGCACCAATATATTTGTGTTTGTAATATATAGTTTAAGTTTGGGTGTCTTTCTATGTTTCCTTAGATACAAATTAGATCACATCAATTTTAAGCTGAAGTTGTCAAGGAAGAACTCAATTTGTGGATGGAGTACTTGTTGATGTTATACTTTCATGTAGATCTCTTCTCGCTCCTAATTAGCAAATGTGTAAAACAAGGGACTTTGCAGAATAAATTGTTACTTTTTCGTGTCTGTTTGGTCTGTGTGGCGATTTTAGTATTTATTTGCTTCAATTTTTTTTCTCACTAATCTCAGTACTATGTTTTTACCTATTAAGATGGCCTTCCCCTGAATTTTTAGCATGGTGATGTCTAGAGCTTCATTTGAGACGTAGAAGAAAATAGATCATTCCTTTTGAAACATCCGGTGACTATAAACCGTGCAAATGCTGCCGCTGCCAATAGTATTCCGGTTTCTCAAAAGTATTGTTTGCACCTTAAAACCTCAATGCATACTTTGATGTTGTGGCTAAGGTTGCAATGTAAATTTACTGCACAGTTACATCATGACCCAGTATTCAACATTGCGTCCAATGTGCATACTTCTGTTCTTACAACCTGTGAAGGTATTACTGATAGCTCTTTCAAGATTGCCTTGATGGTCTGACTTTTCTGGTGCAATGGAAGTAGTTCAGAAATCAATTATTAAGCTCAAGTGATAATTTTATAGTGCCCCACATTACTGCCGTACTGTAAATCATTAAGGACGTGCGGAAATAGTCAAACAAGTGATGTTGCGTCTGGATGAACCCCAAATGTCTACACTCAGTAACCATAAAGTCTTCTGGATTTTTAAATTATTCCTCGAGTCAGTCACGTACTCACGTGCTATTCTGACAAACTTTGAAATCAAAATTTGAGGTGTTCAAAGATAATTGCATTTTAAAATCTAAGTTTTGTGAATATAAATTTATGTGGGATGGAATTAAGTAAATGAGTCAGGATAGATATTTTGCTTTTAATAGCCAATTTTACACCAACATATGACATGTTAATGAATAAAACTGTTATACTGTTTACTATGGCATGCTTAAGCCTGAACATAGTAGCGCCTATATTGCTGGATCCAATGGCATGACTTTATATTAATTGTGTTATGTGACATATTTCATTAACATGTTTCCTTCCAGAGGAATGGGTTAAGTTATTTGTTAAATATCTATATCTATCATTCACGCCAACTGTGTTCTTGTTTGTTGCTGGAACAGTTGTGTATGGAGTGTCTAAGTATCTAGAAAACGAGAAATCCAACAGCTCAAACTGACCTTCAGATTTAAACTTGCATATCTGTCTTTTGGAAAACAACTCTAGTAATATCTAAGATTTTTGTTCAAACCACGCTCTCCTGGACTTCTCTGTAATGTGTTTGGTCGGATAGGTTCTGATGTTAAATTCGAAATTACAGAAGTTATATTTCATAATGTTATATACACTTCAATGTGCTTGCACGTATTTATAATTATTTTTCTTCCGCTAGTAACTTCTTTTTTATCTATGTACCATATATTTTGCCATTTTTTATGCAAGTGCTAAGTTGTGACTTTGTGTGAAGGTTGGTGAGTTTGATTTATGAACACATGGGAGGTGCAAAGGAAAATGAGTTGGAAGATGTATTGCAATTCATAAAACGGCATTAATGGATGCAGAGACATGTTCCGTCACATACCATTTCCATACTTTGCCAGTGATCCTCATTAACGACCAGGTACATATCCATAGCTATCTCGACACATGTGTTATCACGCATTACAGAATGGGCAAGCAAGTTAAAGAACTAACTGGCTCTTGAAAACACAGCTTTCCATTTTTGTGGTCTGCTTTTTTCTGGTATGTTTCTTTTGATTGTACTGTTTGCCTAAAATTCTTGAAACATTGATGGTGTCATGAAACTCTACGATACGGGTTATCACGTGGCCTGTTGGCCCTTAGTATCGATTTAAAAATAAAAAAATAAAATATCTATCTAATCCGTAATCAAATCAGTTTACATCTGCATAATGCTAATATGGCATGACTGATTGGAATACTTATTACCCTTACCTTTATAACATATGTGGAAGGTTAATTAATTTTTAGGATATCTCATGTGGTAAATACATATACAATAATATAAGGAACCGTTTAGTTTTATACTCCGTGGATATACCAATGTTTGCATGTAGTAATTCACAACCCTGTTGGTTAAAAGTCACAGGTTTAGGGATCTTAAATATTGTGGCAACAGTTTTGTCAACTTTTCAGGTGGCTTATCTTGAATACATGCACTGTTCCCATAATCATAATGACACCATCATAAGGCCCCCTAAAAGAACTCCAAAGTTGCCCATACCACCACACTAACATATAATAAGTCTTTTGCAGCAACTTTGCAAAAATCTTTCTTTGATCACAAATCTGATTTTGGGATTGAATGATATGTTGATGAAAGTGTGGTCCTTGAATGAGGAGTGGAGAGTGATGAACTACCTTTGCACATGGACAATTAGATAAATACATACAAATAGATATGAAGGGGTCCAGAAAAGACAGGTCTTAGTAGTACTATGAGAGTATGAGATGCCTTTTTTTATGGTTTTGTTTAAACTGGTAAGCCCTACTGGACCAACAACTTTTTTCCTTAGCTTAATGAGGGTTGGATTGGGTTGGTGGGTTCATATTCGTTTGTGTGGAAGTTGATTTGAACAGTAGCTTATAGAAAAGAATTGTCTAGATGATAATTCACCTTCTCACCTTGGTGGTCAGTGGCCCCAGTGATCAAATTAATCGTTAAAAGTTTTCTACTACAAGTTATGTTTGTCTTCAAATTTATAGGTTATTTTTAAGATGTTGGTGGTCAAACTCATGGTCGCCTTGTTGGCTGGATGTGTTCATGGTATATGATTCTTGATTGTTCTTTAGTATGAAAAAGACACAATCATGCTCAATTTGTATTGTCCGTAGATTGATTCAAATGGTCAAGAAAAGGAAAACTTTAAACTGAAAGTTACTATATACAAGAACAATACCAACATTTGAACCTTGTACAACTGAAACACAAACCCACTAGCCTAAAAGGTTACTAACCACTAAGAGAAAACCTGGTGAAACTGACCTGAAAATTTAACCCGCAATTGACAGATAACCACATATTAATTTGAATGAAATGGATTAGCAATAAGAAAATAAAATGTGCATAATTCCGATATTTCTTTTTGGTCCTGTAATAGGATTCAGTGACTCATTATGTATCGACAGTTGTGACTTCAAGTGTTAATAATCGGTGGGTGGTGATGCAGTAATAAACACTCGAGTGGGTGGCGATCTTTAAGAATTTTGATGAATTCTGAGTATGTGTGGTCATCAGCAGAATTTCTTTCTGTGCAAAACTGCAATGATGGGTGGTATGTTCTTAAGGGCACCCACCTTACGCGATTAATGTAACATGGTCCCCTTAAATTTATATTCCTGGCCACAATCATCTTCTTCAACTGTGCATCTCCTCCAGATTCACTAAATATTTGTTGTGGGATTTAATGAACAATTAAGAGTAAACTGCAAAAATCATCCCTGTGGTTTGTGTATTTTCGCAAGAATCATCCTTATCTCAAACCTTCAGCATTAAACATCCCCCAGTCCACAAACCTTTGCAAATATCATCCCTATGAGGTCAAACGTTTAGCATATTACATCCCTACCCGAGATGAAATGACCATTTTACCCTTATTTTAACTTAAATACACTTTCACCCCCACATTAACCCAAACACCCTCATCTTCTTCTTCACCTATTCTAAAACACACCTCCATCTCCACCACCACCACACGCCGTAAAAAATACCATGAAAAAAATGTGAGAGTCGGACATTACCACCATCTAAAACACACCTCCATCTCCACCACTTTGATAAAACCATTTCTTTTCCTTTCAGATGTCGAGAAGTAACGAGACCCGCATAACTAACCAACTTCCGAAAAAGCAAGGTCATGACCTTAACCGAAACTTAGACATGAGTCAAAAACCAATTTAAGAAATAAGCCAACATGAGCCATACACAAGTCGAAATCAAATAAGCAGTTTCTAACTATGCAGAAAATGTCAGTAGCTAGTAAGTTTCAATTAAGCCGCATTTAAACAAATCAAAAATATTTCTGTTTTTCTCTTTTTGATTCTCGACAGCAGCAACAACAACAACATATGAATTCTCACTTTTACATCCACTTTCAATATCAATATTATATAAAAATTTCGAACACAAAAATTTAATTACAGGTTTAATTGGTAACAAATGAATATGTTCTTACAATTAGTTTGATGGGTCGAATGGGTATGAAGACCGATCACCAAGAGCTTAATTAGAAGGGACCCAAGATGAATTGAGACAAATTGGTACTTAAGCAAGCTTCCTTATGCCTCAATTAACAAAACCCCCATGGTAATTTCCAAAACCCCTTTAATCTACGAAACCCTAATTTTTGTGAAATTGAGTGTGGATGTGCATTAAACCTGTAAAACACTCCTATTTATGGCTGAATAAAGTGGAAGTCTTGCTTCTCGTTTTCTTTGAGCTTCGAAGGAGTAGTACCCATCTTTAGCTCCTGTCTCTTTCCCGTCGCCTCTTCCAAAGTCTTCATGTGAGGTCTAGTGTGAAGTAGTGGCCAAGAACAAGGTGGTGATAGTGATAGATTTGAAGTTGACCATCAAAAGGGAAGGATGAATATATATTCGTGTGATGGTGTGAAGAAGAAGAGAAATAGAAAAGAAAAACTGAAAGTGATGGGACGCAGGAGGAGGGAAACTAGGTAGGGGTGTAGCTTCTTTAGAGTAAATGAGTAAATGACCTTTTTACCCCTGTGAGGGATGATTATTGCTAAAGGTTTGTGGACTGGGGATGTTTAATGCTGAAGGTTTGAGATAGGGATGATTCTTGCGAAAATACACAAACCACAGGGATGATTTTTGCAGTTTACTCAACAATTAATTATGTTACTGTTGTTTGTACTAAGAGTAAAACTTTTGAGTAAAATTTCAGATAGAATTTTCCTTGAAGGATTTCCCATTTTAGTCAATTGATTAATTAAAGTAGTTACTGTATTTCTTTTATTTGAACACCCCTACTTTACACATATGTCTACGACAAGATCTGAACCCTCGCCACTCGGGTGCACACTTGATTACAACTTAGATACCGATGGACCAGAGACGTATTGATCTCTAAAACAATTTCGACTGAAATGCTGTTTGAAGTCCAAGTTTGTAACTCTTGATTATTATTGCATTTTTCATTCAAAACAAAAGTGTCCATGCTCTTGAGTGTTCAGTAACAACTTTTCATCATATCATTATCTGCTATGCTTTTTTCTATTAACTTGGAATACTTTTGTATTGATTGGTACAGTATAAAAGTCTTTATTTTTTTTATTAAACCTGGTTAATCATTCTTTAGACCATTATTTGTCATTTACCTTAATTATTTACTAAAAAGGTAAAAAAAAAAAAAAAAAAAAAAAAAAACATCATTTCCCCAACTTTATCTTTATTTTTCAATGATGAAAGAATATTTAAGCTTTTAAAATAATGGACCACATATTTGTATTTTAGTGGTGGCAAATTGCAAAGGTGTGGTAATAGCCAACTTAATCAAACGATGCCCCCACTGGCCCACTGCTGGTAGCATGGCGGGAAACACAATTACAACTATACCCCGTGAACCAACATCAAAAATATTGTGACAACAGTATACCAATACGGGTCAATTGCATATATAGCCACTAAAACTTCAATATTTGCATATATACTCAAAACATGTTTAAAATGCATTGTACATTATACAATAAAAACTTGTATTATGAGAAAATATGCAAGTTTTTAAGTTTTATTAGGTATACATGCAATTCCCCCTACCAGTACTAACCATGACCAAATTGCCATGCCTAATAGTGAGTCATAAACTTCTAATAAGAATACTCGTAATGGATGGTTGTATGCTCGGTCATCCCACAAATGAAACACGTCCTCCTCATTTCAGCAGTCTCTAGTGAACGCGTCAAACCATGATTTTTGCAAGGACTCGGTCTAGTAGTGTGACTGTGTGAGTATGTTTGTGTGGGTGTGTTTTATTAAATGATTTTTGTGGCGGATATTTGTGTTTAAGTGGGTTATTTTATTGTGATCATCGCAGTCGCCTTATTACACTAGTTGATTATGAAGAAGGTTGTAAAGAGTTGCGATGATGTGGAATTAGTGACCGTGGTTATGTGTGCTCATCATTACGCACAGTCTAGAAGATGTAGGTTTCTCAATATTTCATCATGTATACATTTACGGTATTTAAAGAATTTAAAGAAATAATCATAAATTGTCGCAAGTCGTCACATAAATAGAGAAAACTTGATCCATTTATCCGTTTTAGCATCGCTATATAGGGACGGAATCAAAAACAAAATTGACCATGTGCATTTAAGAAAAACTAAATAATTACTATAAACACATTCTTTTTAACCTAGATGTCGATATTTTTTTACAAAACTTAGCACTACGGCATGTTAATAATCTATGGGTGTCTTGTGACCCCTCATGACTCGCCCTCGCCCTGAAACTTTAGTCATGTTAAAGAGCGTTGTGTGCGATTGAAACTTTAATTGTACGACTCTTAAAGCTTATATATTTGTTTTTTTCGACTTCTAAATGTTTTTTGTTTTGGCCTACCCGGTTGAATATCCTGGCTCCGTCCCTGCCTGATTCCGTACCAACCTGACACTATACCATTACTATTTGTTAAGTCTTTAAACACGAGTAGTATGAAACAAGCATAAACTAATTATATATTCATTAATCAGACATTAATGATAGTAATCAAGAAACATAAGAAAAAATAGGAAAAAGTAAAAAAGAAAAGAGCATAGTGCAAAGTGCAAAGTGCAAAAAGTCTAAACAAGCCTTTGGTACACCATAAAGACCAAAACAACATACTTTTGGTCCAGCAATCAATCAAGGGCATTAGGGCCAGTACAGTAATTCAACACATGATTCCACACCCACTGCACCAAATACCTCCGTCGGATCCCATGCATATTATACGTGGCACCATCCTGATCGTTCATCATTTGTCCTGTATATGACCCACCACCACCTGTCCCATAAATCCCTTCACACAAATCAGCTATCTCTACCGGAAATGAAGGGTCTTGACCAGCATACCAAGCATTGACCAACGGATTTGACGCCAGCTCAGCTAGCTCATGCCCAATCACACTTATCATCCCATCAATCCCAACATCTCCATTAGGTGACTTTACTGGTTTTAAACCTGGTATATAACTAGGCACAGCAAAAGGGTATGCACAGACACCTGGGCATAGCTTTGCTGAGTTACCTATCCACGCGTAGGGTAACGTGTACCCTACGATCGATGGATAGGTAAAATAATGGAACCCACATACATTTTGACAAAAATCTTGAACGTACACGTCATCAGCTGTCAGCAAAAGATATAGACCCCCTTTTGGATGTATAGGCAACGGCTTAGTTCTAGCTGTCACTGCTGATTTTATCACTGACTGTATAGATAACCGTGTCAGCTTTTTACCATGTGACATTAACCGGTCATTTTTTTCTTTACCTAGTTTTACTGTCCGGGTAATGTTTGAACCCGTTTGGTCCGTGTAAAGCTGGACCGTTTTCCACCAACCGGACACAGATGGTGCCCGGTTGGCGGAATCCGAGATTGAGTTAATAAACTCACGGATAATTTTCTTTTGAGAAGTGGGCCATGTTCCGTACCATATAATATGTACGGCTATGTTTTCGGTTAGGACAGGACCCATGTGGTATTTTAGTTTTACAAACTCAGATGAGCCTTCATATTTTTTGTAGCCATTGTATATGAGTTCTGTTATGTTGTTTTTTTGGTGTTGGGGATATGGCCGCCATGCTGTTGTGAGGTTGAGGGATAAGAAGATGGTGAATAGGAGTGTTAGGGTGGAGTGTTGTGGTGGTGGTGGTGGCCGGCGTGTGGTGGTGGAGTGGTGGTGCATTTTGGAGTGGAGTGGTGGAGTGGAGTGGAGTGTGGGGTGGAGTGTAGTGTGTGTGTGTGTTTATATATATACACAAGTTGGATTTATTTGAATGTTTGTACTTGAGTTAAGGAAGTTACATATTGCACCCATTGGGCTTATCATAAGTGGCATATTATGCTTTTTGTTTGCTGAATGGTTTTATAAGACCCATTTGTTTTGCCCTGATTTAAGAAATTTGGGGTTTTTAGCTAAAGCTTATTTGAACTGCTTATCAGCTCTCAATGCCTCAATGTATTATTAAAATCATCTAAAACTAAGGGGGTGTTTGGGTTTGATTATTTAAAAATGCGTTTTCAAAAAGTGTGTTTTCAAAACTGCGTTTTCCAACTGCAGGGGGTCACTTACTTTTCCAAAACGCAGTTTTGAGGCATCCAAAACGCAAATAATTCCTTTTTTTTTTTTAATTTTTTGCCAAACACTCATTTTAGATTTATTGCGTTTTTAAAACGCAATAAGTAGATAATCAGTTTCAAATCGCACTCCCAAACACCCCCTAAATGTAATGGTCGCTAACATCACCACCGTCAATTCAATGTCACATCCGCTTTTCACTCTACCACCAAACTGATTATGTAGTAGCAACCACCACTAAATACCCGTAATATTAATATTTGGTTTGTTTTGTGTGTGTCTCGCAACGCGATCACCACCAATTCAACCTCGAAAACACACCACCACGCATGGTGGTAGTGGTGTTAAAACTGAAAACGCGTGGTTGGGAGAAGACGCATTGTCCAATCCTCTATTACACTCGGTCCAAACTATCTTTAATAAGTCAATGTAAACATCAGTTAAGTTTAACAAAGTTACAGGATCCAGGTCTTTAGAGTTTATACATCGACCCAAACTATCGAATTGATGTCATTTGTTGTCAAATATTTGATACGTACAATAAAATTTATACTGTATATTTCTTGTTACAGTGAGTTTTAAAACTTAACAAAATAAATGTCAGTTTTGGTTGTAATATTGAATGTGCAATCAGAGATTCAGAGCCATTGATTTGAGAATGGGGTGGAGGACTAGTAGCTATTTAAAGTAGTCAAGAGATTTTTCTCTTGTGGGACCTTTTTCTTCTAAATGGAAAAGAGGGATAAATTATTTGAGAACAAAATTCTATATCATGTGTTCTATATTTTTTTATAGAGACAGAAAATGTTATGTTAAATCCTGCTTATTTTATTGCCGACCATATAAAGAAATTTTAAGTTCAATAATTTTAAAAATTACAAGATAAATTAATGTATATTACATGTATTTTTCATTTTTTTGTCAAAAATCAAGATGAATTATTGCACATTAAGTGATGTCTTATGGGTACTTGTTAAACAATCTCATGATAAAAAAACGGAGGATGTGGTTAGAGCATAAACATCAAAGCCTTTCTTTTTCCAACTGCAGTGGCAAGAACTCCCCGCATAAGGTCAAATAAGCGATGAGGCAAAGGAAAAAATTTAGAGAGGTGTCGTTGGTGGCTTGTCACCTCTTATCGCCTCTATACCGCTTAGTGTAAGAAGGATCGTTATGAAAGTGGGAAAATGGTTATATATCACATCTTTGTTGGGTTATGATAACATTAATATGAATATATCATAAGCAAGATTTGTTTAAACACTATGTAGTTTTAATAAGGAATTTAACATTTTCTTATAGCACAAACTCAATTCAAAATTTTATTTAGTTGAAAATAAAATAATTAGAATTATAAATTTTGGTCGAGTAATTTTTTTACACGGATAACATAAGAAAATTAAACTTGTTTCAAACAAGAAAATTTATACATGAATCTAAAAGTAGACTTAATTGTGGACTTAAAAACATGTGGCATCATCTGATGATTGTAGACAATGACTTACTTGTTTTACAACTCATCAAGATCATATCACATATTTTTAAGTCCACAATTAAGTTCATGTATATACGAGTAACATTTTCTCCATAAAACTCTTGGTGGTTCAAATAACAAGTGATGATACATGGGCCTAATTAAATAGGCCTAAAAGGAGATCTAACGCATAAATGTATTATACAGTACTGTTACTGTACAATACATTTATGCATTAGGTCTCCTTTTAAGCCTCTACAGTTAGGTCCATTTATCAATTTCCAACAAATAAATATCCCCAAAAGTATTGTTCAAGTAGAGGTTATGGGACCCATTAAAGGTCTCGGCTTAAGTTGCTAGGGTCCATAAATCATTGATGTTCCGTCGTTCTTTATCTGTCATCTCAAACCATGTTTTGTATTCTTATTATTACACATGTCTTATTCTATACCGTCTTTTTTTATTGATAAAAAAAAAAATACTCAGACTGTAAAAGGTAAATTGACAATCAGGCTTGATCAAGTAATTACTTATTCTAGTTGTGTAAAATTCTTTTCTGAAAGTGGTGGTGATCGGGTCATTATTATCTCAACGTCACATTAGATTTTTTTTCTCTTTTTACTTCCCCTCACCCTCTCTCACATTTCATTTATTTTGGTCACATTCTTCTCACCTTTCATTAAAATATCCATAAATATCTCACACACTCACAAAACAAAAAAAACAATATTTACTTTTATCAATGAGTCATACATTTACAGCTTTGTCACGATGAGCAACTCACAAAACATTTGCAATTTGAGTGTGACCTAGCACATCCATTTTGATGGTCACTCGTGACTTAGCACTTTAGGTGATCGGGTCACCCACCACTTTGTTTAGTTTTAAAAAACAAGAAAAAAGATTTAAGATAGCTTTAAAGTAAGAGATGAGGTAGTTTTATGGTCAAGTTATTTTTACGCATATTATCTTTGAGCAACAATTTGTTTGTTGGCGAAAAAAACTGAAAGTACATTACTAACTCCGTCTTAAAGATATTGTCATAAAAAAAATGCATTTATTACCGTTTTGATTTATAATCACAAAAATACAGTTTTATCTTTTGACAATTATTTACTACCTCCGTCCCTAAATAAATGTCCACGTTTGACTTTCAAAGTCTTACTTATTCAACTTTGACCTTAAATATTTGTGTTTATCTTATATAATACTTGATACAAAATATATGAATGAATTGTGTTTTAAATGTACTTTAAGTTGGTATAATTTTTATCAAGTATTATATAACACAAATAAAAATATTTAAGTTCAAAGTTGTACAAGAAAGACTTTAAAAGTCAAAAGTGGACATTTATTTAGGGACGGAGGGAGTAATATTTTTACGGTTTTTTAAATAACAATTTCTCATTTAGAAATACCTAAGCACAAGGGTTAAAAACTAAACATAAGAGTTATGATCAAATAAGAAGAAAAATTAAAATAAGAATGATAAGAAAAAACTACAACCATTCATTTCAGATGCTTTAACAAAAATGTTTGCATCTCCTTTTAAAATTCTCCTCACTATTTGAAATGTGTGGCTAGAAATCCTTCTTATTCTTCTCATTTTAGTTTTTCTTCTTACTGGATATCTCATAATGTATTTCATGTTTTGCATTCAAGGAGGGAGAATATAGGGCAATTTTGGTGATTTCTTGTTAGCTTTTTTGCTTTAAACTATTTTTAATTCGGGGACCGCAATACTTTGGTAAAATTTGCAGGTTAAAGAATGAACAATAAATATGAAATTTAGGTAGTGTATTTATTAAGATTGCAAATTCGCTTCCATCTAATTTATAAGCTACGGTACTTGATTTTATGGTTTGTAACTTTGTGAGAGTGCTGCTTATTATTGTGTTACCATAACCGGTAGTTTTCATTTTCAGCAAAAAATTTATTGGTGTGGTTAAGTCTATCATAACAATAAAAAAACTATAATGAAAACATACACTTTTTATATTTAACATCACATTCTATATTTCTATGTGTACATTAACTAAACAAGTGTAAATACCAATCATGAGTTTATAACATGTGATTTTCGTAATTATGGTATAGTTAACCATAAATCATGAGATTATAGTTAGTAAAACTCGTATTTTATTTAAGGTTTTTCTAACTTGTGTTTCAGAGGCATATGTGAGTGTCACCCTCTGAATGACCAGCAACCACTGATTGGTCCTTATTATTCTCCATCATCATGCCGCACAATCACTTATTGGTTATTCAGAATGAGACACCGAAGCTGTGAAACCCTCTTTAACATGTATCCGTAAGGCATAAGTTAGAAAAATCCTTTAGATTGACTTGATATATATATAAGAGTAAATTACACCGTTCGTCCTTGTGGTTTGCGTTGACCGCAGGGTTTAGTCCTTTGACCAAAAAAATTGCACCGTACGTCCTTAAGTGTGAAACGTTATGCGCCGTTCGTCCTTTGACCAAACGACGTTAAGTTTGACCGTTAAAAACCCATCATGTGACTTGCACACGAGGGTAAATTCGTCATTTCAACACCATAAGGACGAACGGTGCAAGGACGAACGGTGTAGTTTATGTGGATAAGACCACACACAAACACACATACAAACACAACCATTCATCATCCTCACCACTTCTCTCTTTAGCTGAAAACTTGTGAGTTTCTAATTTTCTGCAGTTGAAGATTAGCGAGTTTGCTCATCTTTAACTGAAAACTTGCGAGTTTGTTCACTTTTATTTGAATACTTGCAAGTATGTAAAGTTTGCGAGTTAGACTCACAACCTCAAATCTATTCACCAAACAGTTTGACTCATTATTACCTCAGATCAAATCATCAACAGTTCGGGTTAAACCGTTTGACCTCAGATCTAATCCTCACTGGTTTGAAAACAGTTCAAATGAAAAATAAAAAGAAGAAACGAGAAGGTGATGAAGATCAGAAGAACAAATTACCCATCTCAAACAACATATACCACCACCTACATCTAATCCTAAATCCCAACCACATCAAGTCATATAACCAACATCAACAATCTCACTATCACTTCCTATCTTTCAAAGAACTGATAAACGAAAATAAATGAAACAAAAGAAAAAAAAAAACAAAAGAGGATCTCAGTTTATCTCGTTGTGTAATCTTAGATTCGTTCAAAAAATAAAATCACAAGAGATTCATCTTCACCGATCCGTGTTAGAAGCAAAGCTTCTTATCATTATCCGAACCACTTAAAAGAAAGAACAAAACCATTAGGTTTCATTCTCCTTTTGTGTTCGGTCACTTACAAACTGAAAACACAAAATCGAATACAAATATCTAATCTTACCCGCGACCTTCAATAAAGATCGTGATGCAACTTTAGATCTTGCAGCCGATTTAAATAGTAAACCTAAAAGGGGTGTTTGTTTGGTGCTCTTATTGATACAGAAAGATACCAACGAAGTTTAGTTCGTCTTTGTTTGGTGTCCGTGTTTCAACAAAGAATATTCAAGACGAACGATTGTGTGTCGATTGTGTTAGATCTTGTTTGTGATAAGATGGGATTGGTGGCAGAGTTATTTTTGGTGTCCTATAAAATCCTAGCAACACTCGCACCAAAACTCTTAACACAAACACCCTTACAAACTCACTATTAAAGCCCGATCTATCACTTCATGAACTTCAACTTGAGGGCGGTGGCTACTGTGGTCGGAGGAGTAGCCGGAAGAAGGGCAGCGGCTGGAGGAGGTGTGGCCGGATGGTGGCGGCTGCTGGAAAGTAACAGGAGGAGGGAGGTGTGGGAGACTTTAGGGTTTGAAGAAAAATGAATGAGACCCTCCCATAACTAGCATTGACAAAAGTATATAAGGTGTAGATGAAATGACGAATTTACCCTCGTGTGCAAGTCACATGATGGGTTTTTAACGGTCAAACTTAACGTCGTTTGGTCAAAGGACGAACGGCGCATAACGTTTCACACTTAAGGACGTACGGTGCAATTTTTTTGGTCAAAGGACTAAACCCTGCGGTCAACGCAAACCACAAGGACGAACGGTGTAATTTACTCTATATATAATTAATAACATGAAACTAAAGTCGCTCTTCTAATAATATTGCAACCCTACAATTACTCTATATATAATTAATAACATGAAACTAAAGTCGCTCTTCTAATAATATTGCAACCCTACAACTGTTATTATTTCAAGCAACTTGTAGTAAATTATTATCCTAGCTTGTTTTTACACGAAACTCAGTTTGATGAAATTGGACAAGCGCTAGAATTATTATTTGGCTGAAAACATTAAATTGCTAGCTTCAATAGACAAATGGTACGCACGTATTCTGAATGAAAAGTCGTCCAATATTTATGAGATTTGATGCAAGAAGGGTCCTTTCTAATTAATTATTCATCTTCTTTTTTTCTGGATAAATTATTTTACTTACTGCAAAAAGAGAGAGTAAGATACTTTCTATTTTATATTTGCTTATTGCAGTAGTTCTTTTCTTACATGAAAAAAGTAGTTTACAAGTCTTCTCGGACACTCGTTGATTCAGTTTTAGAGGCCGTTTGGTTTGTTACTAGGAATCACAATGAGTATCGGATTTGGTATTGATAGTATGAGAAGGGATATAAAAAGTGTATCATTACGATTGTTTATGTTTTGATGACAACATATGGTATGAAAAATGTATAGATATTTGAATTTTTTAGTGAAAAAATGAGAAGCCCGCGGAATGGATTTCATATACACCAAATTGTTGAGTAATGAGTCTATAACTACGATATACGCATTTCATTCCTGAACCCGCTAACCAAAAATAGTTAATCGGTATGAAACCCATAACCTTATTCACATATACCCATACGGCCATACCAAATGCACCCTTAATTAACTTGTCAGCACTTTTTTTCTGATTTAGCAAATAGTATGATGTTTTTCAAATAAGACATGTTGATACATTTTAGGCGATCTTTGACCCGTTTGACAAATCAAATCTTTTTTGATGGCTTGTTTCATACACAACATTATTATTCAATTTTACAGGTTATCAATGACATACATCCTAAAATGCCGTTTAATTTGTAGCTTTCCTAGCGCCTTGCTGGGTTTCAATAAAATGCCGTTAAAAAAAATGACATACATCCTAAATCGAGTCATTATTTATCAGAACTTCTTACTTAAATGTACAAACAAACACTCTCGTCAAACTATCAGTACAACGACCATGCTTGCTCTGTTGCTCACATCCTCTTGGCGTATGTGTAAACTCGAAAGTTCGTAACTGCTTAATGAAGCAATTAGGCATGAGAGATTGCTCACATCCTCTTGGCGTATGTGTAAACTCGGAGTATAATGTTTAGATTTCAATCTCATGTCATGTAATGAACTTACAGAGGACGAAACCTGAACACTAATTCATCATGTGCATTTAAAAAAAAATAAACAAAAATATACACCTAATTTTATTGGACTATGTGCATCTAAAAAAAAAAAATCGAGTAATTTTACACATATTAACATTTTATCGGGAAAAGAAAATCTATAGGTGTCCCGAGACATCCCGGAAGCCATCTCGTCCCTGGACTTACATGTATGATACAAGATTGCACATTTGTATATGTTGCTTTCTTGTACCACAAACTTTTTTATAACTATAGTTATAGAATAAATAAAATAAGACATGCAATGATGTACATAGTAAGCAGAAGAAAAAATGGTTTTATGCGACAGGAAATGAGTCAGAAAATTAGAAGCGCAATCACGGAGTGGATCACTCGGCCACTTTAAATAGACAAAACTATACAAACATTTTGCCAACATTAATAACCATTGACTTTTCCTACAATTGGAAAATATATATATATATTTCCATATTAAAATTTCTGTTAGTATATTATTTTCAGTATAGTTACAACGACAGTAATTTCCAAATATGATGACTTACTTCTTTTAGGGTGTGTTTGGTAATAAGCATTTGGAAGCGTTTAGGAGCGACAAGCGGTAAGCATTATATATTAAAAGCTTGTTTGGCAACACGTCAACAAGCGTTAGAATATTGTCTTACCGCTCCAATCTAAATGCTTCTTGATTAAGCATTCCACAGTTGCTCCAAACGTTTAGTTTATGAAATTACATATATACCCTCATTTGTTTAAATCATTTATTTTATTTTAATATGTATATGACCTTTTTCGTAATTTTACAATTTATAATTACTGCTACTGTTTATTGCTACTGCTTACTGCTTACTATTTACTGCTACGTGTCGCCAAACATAGCCTTAGTGATGTTAATAATTGGTTCTAAAAGCCACGTATAAACTGAATAAGTAAAAATTGTTCAAGCATTATTATAAAGACATTTTCTGTCAATTCTAAGAGTGGAAGGTGTCATACCAAGGTTTAACTTCGTCGTCGCGCCACCTCAGCGCCACATCAGCATCCCATTTTCCCACAACTAACCACAACAAACCCCCTCCTCACTCATAACAAACCTCAACCTCTTCATTTGGGCCCCACCACTACTACTTTATTTTTTTTATTCAATTTTCATTTCCAAATAAACTAAATAAATTCATTTCATTCAAATTAAAAATACAATACATAAAAAAACAACACTTAGTAATAAAAACGATACGAAAAAAAAACGACACGGGTAAAAAAAATTGCAACACACGGGTAAAAAAAATACAATACTGCTCGTCGATGATTTGATAATATTTCTTGACTTGACGTTCCTGCCTCTTGCGGATGATTTCTGCTTTCACCGGGTCAGGATTGGTACTCGGATCTATCATGAGAAAATCCATCTCGATCTTCTCTTGCCACGTTTTTCCTTCTCCCGCTTCGCCTCGTAACAAGCCCTTTGAGCATCGGCTTTTTGAGCATATATTTCGGATATATGTCTCGAAAAACTACTCGTTTGACTTCCACCGAGCTTGCGCGCTTGACGTTGAAGTCGAATTCTGTTTCTTTCCGGCTCGTTTGCATACATCTCTTTCAGGCCGAGGTCGTTTGTCCGGCCCGAATATATCCTCGAGACATGTAATGTCAATAGGATCTTCGGCATCCCACTTGGGACAATTTTTCAAAACAGCCTAACATTTTTCATACAAAAATTCCCTCCCACCAAAACGATGCATAAAGTTAACTTTGGCATTCTCGACATGATCTTGGTCATTTTCACCACTTCGACGCTGAAGATGTTTGTAAATAGCGTTGAACTTCTGGCAATCACCGTTAATCCTTGTCCATTTACCCGTTATCATGTTCTTGCCACGCTGGTTATCGGTTGTCTTAGAATTGAACATTTCGAGAATGTCGTTCCAAAAGTACTCCTCCGGACGGTCATTGCCCATATCTTTATCTTGGGAAATTTCTATCCAACACTGCGCAAGTAACATTTCTTCAGACTTGGTCCACTTCCTCCTGTCCGCTTGTGTTATGACTTCAATATCTTCGTCATCGTCCCTGTCCAAATCTACAGCAGTTTTTTTTGCCTTCGACTTTTTGCCCCTGCCTTTTGCCGGTTCACGTGCTTTTGGAACTTTGAATTGTGAACCGGCCGGTTGTGATTCCATTTGGGCCAACTGTGGAGGTTGTGACGGGCTAAAAAACTGTGGAGGTTGTGACGGGTTAAAAAACTGAGGTGATTGAAATCGGGAGGGGTAAGCTGCGAATGCTTGTTGAAACTGATATTGTTGGTTAAACATTATTTCTTGTGGAGACGGGTTGGAATTGGTCGAAGAGGGGGTAGATGGGTTTGAAGAACCCCCGTATTGTTGTGGGTTTGAGTTAAGTAGATTTGTGAAGTATCCTTCGTCATTTGGGTTTTGAGACATTGTGTAAAATGATATTGTTGGTTAAGAAAGATTTGTTATGTATTTTGGGTTTGAAGATGTGTAAAATGATGAAGATGAAGATAGTTTATATAAGAGTGGTGGGTTTTAAAAAAAAAAAAAAGCTAACGTTTAAAAAAAAAAAGTTTACGTTAAGAATTTAAGTTTATAACGTAAACTTTGCTTTTGCTGCTTTTGTGTCAGAAAGAATGCTCGTCGTCCCCACGATTTTGTTGTTCACGGCGAGCCACAACGAGGGACGTCGGTGTGGCGGCGAGCGACGGCGGCCTTCCACGTTGGCGACGGCGAGCCACAACCAACTCCACACCGTCCGCTCTAAGAAAGATAAGATTTTTTTTTTTTTTACTAAAGAAAGATAATATTACCTTAACTTAATGTATGTTATTCATAAACCAATAGATATTTAAACTTTGTTTGAGATGTTTTTATTGTGCTTGTGAGTTGTGTCCAACAACGACGTTCAACATGATGACAAATAATTGTAACTTTCTAGTACATTCAATTTTTGACATGACACAAATGTTTATTAAAGTATGAACACATCTTTAATCACAAATCAGAAAACGAATATCCTTATTTCCTGTTGTTTTTGCTCATAGTTAAACAGCGATGGTTTTTCTCCGGCTAAAGTTTATCGTTAAAATAAATGCTTGTATTTAAGAAAACCTATAATCTTTTATCTAAGAAATACATTAGTGTTAAAAATAGTAGTAATACAAATACTTTTTGATGATCATCTACATGTAGTTTACTCTTATTTTGTAAAAAGGTTTATACAAGTACACCATTAATCTTTCTCTATAAAGTTAAAGTTGTAGAGTCTAAGAAAAGTTGTCAACAAGAAATACATTAATAAGCCAGACACTGCCAAAAAATTAAATTTTAGAGGAGAGGTTATGAAAATGTAATTAATTTGTTATTTTTTACTCTTTTTATTTTAATATTATTGTTCACATTTTCAATTTACGTTGGCTTAAATTAATTGTGCACTACAAAAAGTAGATAGAAAATTTTGATCGAGATTACTATAGTACCTTTATTTTGAAATTCTTATTACAAATTTTCAGTAAAACATTAATTAAGTATTTGAAGGTAAAACTGTCAATTTTGCAAAAAAATAAGAGAAAAAAAATAGTAATAATAATGTTTTTATTAAAATATGTGTTTTTAATCGATGGACAATTATTTTAAAATGAATGGAGTATTATATTGTGTAGCCATTTATACATCTTTTGAATTTCGTCTATTATGTGACCAATTTACTCTTCCATTTTTAACAATCGGGAGAGGTAACACAAGATACACATAATAGACGTAATTTGAAGGTATAACGTATATAATGAAAAATATAATAGATTGCTTCACAAATATGACAATTATTTATTTATTTATTTATTTATTTATTATTATTATTATTATTATTATTATTATTATTATTATTATTATTTATTTTTTTTGCTTTTTGCCCTAATTTTTAAAAAGAAGATGCATCAACTCCAGCTCACATATGTGAAAGAGTCTATATAACCTTTCAAACAAGCCCATTACAAAATACGCACACTTTAATTTGAGGGTGACTTTCTAAACCATCGACCTATTAGTAAAACAAAGTAATTACGTAAAAGAAATCTTCCTCAAAAAAGTACATCAATAAGCATAATTTTGCATATAAATTTTTTGAAGAAATAAATAGGAGTTCAGTGTAGTTATACGTGTATGTATTGTACAAGTAAAACAAAATGTTGTGTACAACTAAGTTAGGATTAAATGAGAAAAAGCACAATCACACATGCATCTATAAACATAGATGCATCTTTTTTTAAAATTATTATTTTTATTTGAAATGGATAGCTATAAATTATTCTTATTTTTTCTAATTTTAGGTTTTTTTTCTCATTGAATCCGTTCGTGTACACAACTTTGATATCTTATACTTTTATGATTAAATTTGCGACTATTACAAGTTTACAACTTTCATATAATTCCTTATATGTAAACTCGCACTCTTGTGATCGAATTTGTGATTACTGCAACTTTTAGATACCTTTCTACAATCTTATACTTTTTATTTCTATTGAACAATGGTACTTCATTTCTCATCGATTGCTTGACATGCTTTTAAACTGTGGCCCTTTCTTTTACTTCATTCACATTTATAGGATTCACTCCGACTCCAATAGGCAAATTTCCGTAGTTGATATAAAACGTGTTTAAGTCAATGAGAGGCTAAGTGTTATGGTGATGGTCTGGTGATAGTGACCACCGATCATGGTACCCTTAACGCCAAGCCACCAACTGCGTGCGATTAGGTGGTTTTAGCGCGGGTTTGATGGTGGCCACCACCTAACTGGATGCACCTTCATTTCTTTTTTGACAGGCAAAAATACCCTTAAACAATCACTTTTGGGGTTATATAAAAAAATTTGTTTAAAGTTTATCATTCTATTTGTCTATAAATATCCTAGTACTCCATTTTTATTCGTAACTTCAAACATCAACTTTTTGAATATCTACACAACTCAAACAAAATTTTTATCATTTCTAATTTTCAAATATTCGAATCATTCGCTATCACAGACTTATCCAAAGATTAAAAAGTTAATAGTATGAACTTAACATTTTTAAAAAAAGTGTGACGTTGTTAAGAATAAACGAAAAGGTGAAAGTTCGTGAAGTACAAGAAACATCGTAAGTAGAGATTGTCATGATGCTCATGAACCACTTACTTTAGTGAGCATCCGATGTACGACGCATGTACATTCAGGAAGTGGTTCCGAATGAGTCGAGAACTATTCACAAGCATAGTTGAAGATGTACCTAATTATTGTGAATTCTTTCGTAATAATATTTGTACCGGAAGAGATCGCATTTAGGCATTGATGAAGTGTACCTCTGCAATTCGT
The DNA here is from genome assembly GCA_910596185.1 of Chrysanthemum makinoi. Classification (NCBI taxonomy): domain Eukaryota; kingdom Viridiplantae; phylum Streptophyta; class Magnoliopsida; order Asterales; family Asteraceae; genus Chrysanthemum; species Chrysanthemum makinoi. The sequence continues at coordinate 235,943,004 of OU343218.1, forward strand.
CAATTAGCATACGATACCGTTTCTGATACCTTTGATTAATATATACAAATGGGTGCAAAAACTTCTTGTGATTCTATTGAGTATTTTTGTAAGTCTTTTATGGAAATATATGGAGCAGCGTATTTGTGAAAACTACTTAAACTGATGTAGATTAACTATATCTGTTTCACGAAGAAAAGTGCGGGTTTTCGAGAATGTTAGGAAGCGTTGATTGTACAAATTGGGAGTGGTATGGTTGTCCAAATGCGTGCGGTCAATATTGTAGACGTGATCATGGTTTGAATCCATTCATTTTTGTTAGAAGTTATTGCGTCACAAGACTTATGGATATGGCATGATTTTTTGGTGTTTCAGAGGCGAACAATGAAGTCAACGTTATAAATCAATCTCATATATTCAACGATCTCAAAGACGGAAAGCACTAGAGGTTTCGTTTGAGACTAACGGCGTAAGTTACAGAAAGGGATATTATCCTGATAATGAGATATATCCGGAATAAGTGACACTTGTTAAGTCGGTTTTTTCCAAATGAACGAGCGTTTGGTGTTATCAAAACAAAAATATATTACATTAGCCAATCTCGCACAAGCGACGTCTATTGATAAGATAAAAAATATAATGTATATAAATGCATCATATTGCATATTAGGATCCGAAAACACAAATAGAAGCCGGATCTCTCGACTAGCATCTGGAGAAACAATATCTTAAGGACGACTTCGTATAAACTTAGGAACAAATGCTACAAGTTATCAAAATAATCATGTTAGTAGACGCACATCAAAACCTTCATGTCCCATTGAGTTTAATTTAATTTTTTTATGTGTGACCTCTTTAATTTTTAATGTAACTTCTTTAATTATGAATAAAAATTTTAATTATATTTTTAATCAAATTTTTTAAGACATGAATTTGGTGATGGTTATTACACCTATTTAGTAAATGTTTTGGTTATGTACTAAATAGTGATGTGACGTTAATGTTTGTGTTTGATGACGATAACACCTGGTCTAATCCTGTTTTGTATGATAAAACTTAAAATTGTTTTACCTAAACTAAATGATATAAGATCATTTGAGGACAAAAGATTATTTACATACCAAGGGATCAATCTCCACCCTCCATTTTTATTTGATCTAATGGATGAGATTAATCCCAACAATATAAAAAACCAACTTTCATTCTTTTTTTTCAAATATTAATAACTTTTAAACCGTTAATCGTTAAGCGGAAAAAAAAATATCATTGCGACGAGCATTTAATTATCTTTCTATAGATAGGCACTTTGATATACTTTCGACAAAAAAAATTTTTTCGTATTTTTCACGTTTTTTTTTTAGTTTTTTTCTTTTTTTTTATGTTACTGAAATTTGCATTGAAAAATCATATATGATATAACTCTAATTTGATATTAGTGTAAAATCATATATGATATGTAATATCATATGTGATATTAGTGTAAAATCACATATGATATCACATGTGATATTACATATCATATATAATTTAACACTAATATCACATGTGATATTCAATTTAGTGTTTTATCATATGTGATTTTTTCATGAAATTTCAAGAACGTAAAATAAACGAAAAAAGACCAAAAACGTGAAAAAAAACGATTTTTTTTCTTTTTCGAAAGTATATCAAAGTGCCCGTCTATAGAAAGATAATTAAATGCTCGTCGCGACGGTGTAAATATTTTCGCTTAATGATAAACGGTTTAAGAGATATTTAAATTATAAAAAATGGGTGAAATAATAAAATGCTTTTAAATCTCAACAATTGATTTTCTTTTTAGATGGATTGTGGAGATGAGTCCTTTAGTATGTAAAAAAAATTTGGTATGTAAAATAACTCTCCTCAAACTAAATACGTATTTTAAAAAGTTTTACTACAGTGACAATTTTCAAAAAGTAAAAGTGAAAAAAAGAAAGGAAAGTAAATATAGAAAGTCACGCGCTGCACGGAGAGTGGTGGTGGAGGGAGACATAATGCTGGAATTTTGGGGACCCACGAAGAGAAAATTGCCAAATGGGCTACACAATTCTGAACATTTTAAGGCGCGTGAGTACCACCTTCTTTGCTAAATGACACCAAGAAGCAGGTAGCCAGTAGGACCCACATAGTACCTTTTTCATATTATTTTATTTTTAGAATTAAAACAAGGACAGTCTCAAAATGGGCCACAAATCACACCTACACTGGATTGACTCTTTGTCATATTCTTCATTCTTTTATTTTCTATTTATTCCCCTTTAACTTTACAACTCTATCTTTTGATTTGATGAGAGAAATGGCTTTCGTTGGCCAGTCCGTATTAAAATAATTGTCCACCAACAAAAAATACACATTTTTGTTGAACGTGTGATCAACAAACCCAGGCGCAAACTATGCTGAATCCGAATCTTGTAAAGAAAACAAACTCACATGCACGACACGACTAAAAGAATTATTAACGTTTGAAAGAAACGATGAACGTTACAGTAGAGTTGAAACCGGCTACCACAAAAGAAAACCCGTGACTCACGAATGCTCGGGTTAAGCCCTCGTTTGTCACCCTCTATATACAGTAGTGTTTATAGTTGCCATGCATTGTATAATGCATGAACCCACATATATATAGATTCCCTATTTGATTACGACTTAAACAAAAGTTTCACTAAACACTTATAAATTTGACTAATGTGCATACTAATCCCAGCACATTTTAATAAAAGAATAAACTTTTTCATTTTTTATTTTATTTTTTATTTTTTTGGCATAATGATAGTTTTAACTTTCAAAAAATCTATCTTTTTTTCTTAAATGTTTGTAATAATAATTCCTGGTTAGGTGATATGTTAATCTTGATTAATTTTTTTAACTATTGTTAGTAATGAACACTTAATTTGAGATAACTCCAAAAAAATACTCCCTCCGTCTCAAAATTATTGTCAGGAGACAAGAAACACATACTTTAATAAAAGTGGGGCCACTTTCATTTTCAACCAATCAAATAGAATATTCCTCCTCTAAATTCTCTTGTTTTTACTTAATATGGAAAGTGGACAATTAATTTGAGACATCCCAAAAAGGAAATATGGACTATTATTATGAGACGGAGGGAGTATGAACTATTAACTTAAACAAAAAGAGTAACATGTTTTATTACGACAGATGCTTCATATTATTGTTATATTTGGCAAGGTATGGTGGTGTCATGGCTAACCTTCGGCACCGCCGAAAGGAGTACTAGCTCGGATTCAGCTAATACTTGCACCATCATACTAAGGCTCTTACTTATCATAAGATTGGACGTAACAAAAGGTTTAACCACATATGGAGTTTGATAACCGCCACCATTAGGATCAGATTAGTTAATAAAAACACAATAAACTTAGTTTATATTACTTAAAAGCCGACTATGGGAAATATGAACAGAGAAAAAACATAATATAAGAATCAAGTCATCGGTGCATGGTTAACTTGCATTTGTTTGTGCACTCAACACCCCAAAGTGGAGCAAATTAGATCATTATTATACTCTAGAAAAGCTTATACAAATAGCGTCTTTGTATTTGCATTTAAGAACAATTATAAATTGGGATATGTTATACCCATCCTTCGGGCCTACGGGTGTGTTTGCTAAAAGTAGCAGTAAGCAGTAGTTGTGAGATATGAGCAATAGTCACAGTTCACCGCTTAATGTTTCTTAAAGAAGCATTGAGAAAATAAGCTTTCCTAAAAAATAGCAAAGCTAACCGCTCTTTTGTCAAACGAATACTAAAGTTTAAAAAGCTCATTGCTCACCGCACATCGCTCCAATAAGCTCCGCGCCAAACATAGCCTACATGTTTTGTACTTTCCCACGTTCTTACCTTCTCTGTTTATAGTACAACATAGTTTTTTATCAGTTTATGTTCCGTATTTCTGTCAGTTTTAAGCGTTTGACCCACACTTATTAAAATACCCACTTTATACAAATATACCTCACTAAATGTCCTACACACACTCACAAACCAAATAAAAAATAATAAAATTCACAAACATAACACGAGAACCAAGAGATGAGCCGTTCACCTCTATCCGTCCTTTTTTTGTTGCCTCACACGTGAGGTGTGTTCACCGAAATAGGGTGGCGCGTGAGAGTGTGGGTCACGAGTGAGGAATCTGTTGGAAATGTATATATTTACAAACATGTGAATGTCCGGATTCGAACTCGTGACCACGGGATTGCACACATTAGCGAATGAGAATTAAAGTTAATAATTAATGTTTATGTTTACTATTAATGATTGCACATTAAGTCCGGTTAACGATCGTTAAGTATTTAACGGAAAAATGACTAACGACCGTTAAATGAAAAGAGAATGACTAGTAATGGAAAACCTTGAAAGAAAAAGTTATGGGTTTTCTTGTGGGCTTGTCCCATGGCCGGCCACAAGGGGTTATCCCAACCCAATCCCTAACTTGTTCCCAAAGGTATCCATCTACTATATAAAGAGGGTTAGGTTCTAGGGTTTCACACACTTGTGCATTGAATTAACCCTAGATCTCTCCTCTCCTCTCTCTAGTCTATATTTCGGCCGAACACCCCAATAGTAAGGGAGTTTGGTTTCGTTTTTCTTAAACGAGGACTTGTGTTAGATCTAGCAATCGCTTGATTCGTTTGGTTAATTCGTGTGTACAAGAACGTGGTTGTAAGACATTATTCTTACACCAATAAGTACTTCTTTGTTTTGCTTTGCTCGAGGGTTGTTTTGCTTTGCTCGAGGGATTTGACATTCGCAAGAGGTACGTTACGCATACTTTCAGTTAATTAATTTATTTGTTATGATCTTAAGTCTTCCGCTGTGTACTCTTGATGTCTTTATGTTTTATTGTATTTTATATATCATAAACTCAACAGTGGCATCACGAGCCTTGTATAACAAGTAATTAATTACTGAAACACATAATTAAAATAAACATGAATGTGTTATTATTTGTATGCTTAGATCTAGGGTTTGCAAAACCTAAACCCTAATTTTGAGGGGGGGGGGGCGTTTTTTATGGTGCCCTAATTAGGGTTTTGTAAACTATTGTTTTAATTAGATTAGAAACCCTAAGATGCATGCAACTTTATGTGTATAAGCGTAACTTTGATTTAATTGCATTAATTGTTAAGTATAATTTTATGTCCATGATAATTATCTGCATGTTTTATCATGGATCTGCTTTTATTGTATGTCTTTCTTGTTTAAGTGATATACACTAAATTATGATAGATCTAAAATTGGGGAAGACCTCAATAATTATTAATTTAATCAATTATGTGCTATGTGGTATGTATTTAATTTTGACTTGCGCAATCGATGAATCGATGCATGTGGTTCACCTTGTACATAGATGAAAACGGGTGAAAGTCTTAATTAAATATATGCATATTGACAGATCTAGAATTGGTTATTAATAGGATTTATCAAAAACGTTTGCATGTGGCTATTTGATATGCATGACTTTTATTTGTTATGCATTCATTGTTTATTTGTTTATTTTTATAAATACTTGCTTGTTTGTTATGTGTAACAAGGGTATTTTTACAAGAAAAATAAACTGAACTAAACAATGGTGAAACATGTATTTTTAAGAATAGTAATCATAATCGTTTAATTGATTGATGACTTTGGTACAAATGGTCTGAAAGGCTCACCCATGAGAATGAACTAATAAAAGGGGTTTAAAGAAGTGCGCACAGTCACACTGAAAGGATGTCTAAGGTTGTGCTTTAGCGTGCACTGGTCCTCTGCCCTTTCTAAGTTCGAGTGGAGCTACTTAGTAAGCCATTAAATGTGCAAGCTCATCTTAAGGGCGAATTAGTTTTAATTCCATGCGCCACTTCGGTGGTAATTATCCGAAACACTAAGTGTTTACACTTATGCAAAAGTACGGTATAATGGATGATAATTAACACTAAATTCCTTGATTGGTAAACCTAATACCTCAATTAAAGTTTGATGATGAAAAGCTTATACATTAAAACAAGATATAAATGTTTTAATAAAAACTATGCTACAAAGATGAATGCATGACATCTTTGTACATATTTGATTTAACGTCAAAACTATTACCCTTTAAATTAAGTTATATGCCATCCAACGAAACGGAAACACCTAAGATTATTTTTTATTTGCGTGAGATTGTGACTTAGATCGTAATCAAAGGGTAAAATGTCCACGTGTCGTGAGAGCGGGCATGGACGATTTTGCAGTTTCTTAAGTTGGACAACTTAATTGAGTTTTGTAGTGAGAGCTGGCAACTCAAGGCATAAGATGGGATAAAACATGTTTACATGGCGATTGATATTGGCTATATGTAAATCCCATAAATCTAGGAATTGCAATTGAAATTGGCAATTGAGCAATAGCTCTACCATTTTGTATAAGGTTTATTACTAGCAGATCAACTGACGTGATGAAATTATGACAATTTGGATCCTAGTTTTCAATAATAATTAATTGGTTATATGAATATGAACCTTGGGTATTTAATTGTTTATTGAAAAGGTTAATTATCGAAAATACTAAAATTGAATTTTGTAATTCTTTTGAATGTATAAATGCAACATTTAACCGTAAACATGGTTTAGTCTTTGATTAGTAAATTGATCCATTCTAGCATTCAAACAAATGTTTGATCGAGAATAATTTACTGATAAGACAAACGAAGTTTCTTTTCCATGGGAGAAGCATGAGACTCAATCCTATTCCTTTTCATGAATGAGAAAGGTATAATAGGAACATTTGAATTGTCTAAATTCTAATATAACTCTTAGCAATGAATTGCACATCTTATTTTCCATAAAGATTTCATTACCCTCATTTGGTGAATGAATCCTTTGTAACAACATGAATGTTGGTTAACTGAAAAACATGTATATGAGTTACTAGATTAGAAGCTAGACTAATTACCGAAAAAATTGGTAAAAGGCAAACTAGCATATTTTTATCTAGTTGTTTTGCTTTAGCCTTTAAAGGTACTACATACCAGTATGGGGATGGTAGGCCTGTTGAGGAAGAAATTGCATACCCAATTTTTCGAGTTAATAACATTGATGGATAACCTATCATTCATATAGTAGAATACACCTTTTAGTACCTTAGTAATGATTACGTATGGTTCTTCAAAGGTGTAGGAAAGTAAAAAGCAAGCAGGTTGTTTTCACTGGTTATGCAACACTTGCAATGTTGTCAGATTCAGTGGGAGCATTTGTGTTGCATTACTGAATAAGAAGTTGTTTTAATGATTTCTAATTCAGTGGGAGCTACAAGCCTTATTTCCTGTGTAGTAACCCAGATTATCTTCAAAGATAATTACTTTCCAATTGTAGACACTTATGTTTTTAAGGATAGTCGTGTACGTTTCCTTACTAAACAATATAGTTCTACATCTACTTGTTATATCTATGACACAAATCATATTAATCAACTAAACGAACGTGTATCGTGTTGTTTATATGCTACATGATGTTGTTCCATGCACAAGTGGGAGAAATCTTATTGTGTGCAATGTACAACACATATTAATATGATTTAAAAGAATTCTCTTGACTGTAAAGTAAGAGAATAACGTTCTAATAGGAAGTATACATTTATATATGTATGATTGCCCTATTAAGAACATGTGTCAAGATGATAACAAAGACTACTTTATTTTAAATATTTATGTCATTCAATATTTAAGAAACACTTGTAGTTACAATTTATGTTACGTGAGAACGTGAACTAGATTGTAGCCCAAGGTAAAATATCCACGTGTCGTGAGAACGAGCATGGATGATTTTGCAGTTTCTTACGTTGAACATTTCATGGAATGACATAATTAAATGAGGTAATCTAATACTACTTTGAATTTAAGTATTCGTTGAATGACTTAAATATATGTAGTAAATATTAACTTGAAATATTAATTGAAACCTGAGGTGGTGTTCATAATTACTTTAATTATAAATGTTTATGATTTTGTAAAGTCACAAACATGAAGTCTTTTAAAGACTTACAATATAAAGTAAGACGTTAACTTGCTATGTTTTAAGACATATGCATGAAGTCAATGAGTTGATCAATGACTTATAACGTATAGTGGGATTATAACTGTTATGTTTTTTGACTTGGTCAAGAATATTTGTGTTATAATACATGCAATTGACTTGGTAATTCTATTGTACCTTTAAAGTTTTACTTTGTTGGTAAATAGGATAAACCAAAGAGTAGATGGTTATCTTAAATATTGTTAGATTTATCTTACAATATTAATTCTAAGGAAATACCATAGTTTTATGGTATGTTCAGTTAGAAGAATCAAAATCTATTGGCATTGTTTGATTCAAGATAGCTATAGTTTCTTCCAAAAGTTATCAAGGTTAGTAGATTGAGTATAGATTGAATATACTCAATAAAACTCCAACCTAGAAGATTGATAAGACACCATTTGTTTATGGAATGTGATGAATCACATTAAGTCTTATAATGAAGTTCTGAATTTGTTAAACTACTTGTAAAGTGAGTTGTAACAAACCGATGTCAGGAACTATCAAATGTTTTTTGTAATATCCCAAAAGAGAACAATTTATTGTTGCTCTACTTGCTAAACTATTTAAAGGTAATCTTTAAATTGTTAAAGGCAAGTGGGAGTTTTGTTTAAATCTTGAAAGATCAAAATTGCAAAATACACAATCTTCTAAAACACACTAGCAAATCATGATGAGGCTACATGTAAATGATAGACCTCAATATGATGGAATTGTCATTCATAGATCCGCAAGGATATCTCAGATATTTAATATGCTGAGGAATATGAGTTACAGGATCATGGTAAGCCTGTTAATCATAATGATAAATTTACCAAATGTTGAATTGTGGTAAATCAATCATACTATGAATGTTGAGATGCTGTCCATAAAGATAATCAACTTTAGATACTTGATTTATCTTAATAATGAAAATGAGTTTCTTCAAAGGGTGGAAACCCTAGTGGTTTAAATCTTTGTGTAGAAATCATATGGACAATATTGTACATATATTTAATGCATGTCTAGTGATATTAATATTAATCATATTTAAGCAATTAACTATGATTGAATATTCTTTCTAGATACATTAAATAGAAGTATAAAGATTATAATTGTCATACTTAGTTTCATTGATATGAAATTTTGACAATGAATTTCAGAACTCTTTGTTGTGGAATTACTTTTGCGAGGACGATGAGTAATACAAAGAAGTTTTATGAATTCAAATAATCCTTGGATATGTACAAACTGCAAGAATCCATGAATGGATATATGCAAGCATCTAAGAGATGTTTCTTATGTTTAATATTAAATCCATGTTTGATTTAATAATTAAAATAAGATAGCTCATAAGTATTCCTAAAGCTAGTGGGAGTATTATTTTTATTTTTAAAATCTTATATGTTGTATGGGCAACTACATTCCACCTAAATTAAGTTTTAGTTGGGAATGAAACTTAGTTTATAAGATTTGGAAATAAGACATACAACCTTGGAAAATATGTTTATTATTATAAACATATGCGGTAAAATAAATGAGTCTAATAGAACATGATGGATATATAATGAGATCTTAAAGTCTAACTTGAAGATTCATCATGTACATCATGTTGTAAGATTGTTGTGTCATGCTTGATTACAAGATGATTTGACAACATTGAAAGTTGTTAGTGTAATAAATATTTTAAAAGGAATATGTTTGGATTTATAATCACATTCCACAATCTGGAGATGCTCCTAGATTCTATGGACGATTATATGACAATTGTTTCATAATTGTCATTGCCAACAAAACTTGAGTTTTGGTAGGCACCAACATTACACTATAACTGTTCAAAGTTTACGGATGTTTAAAGAGCATATTGTTGTACACAATGATGCTAGTATAATTGAGATGACACTCAATTCTAGTCATGGTATCCTTGATGATGACCATGTTGACTAGTTATGCTCAACTAAGAGCATAGTTGCATTATACATTAAAGAATAAAGAATACTTTAAAACTTTAAGGTTTTGAAAGATAATTGTCATAAAAAGGTGGTTCATTATCACGCACCTTATGGAATGATATGACAATATCAAGATATGTGTAAACATATACAAGAAATTCACTTATTGAATTCTTGAAATAAGTATTCTCAAAATTCATATAGATCAAAGTTAGTTGAAATTATGCCTTGTCAACAAGTATGATTTTCATGACTTGTGGCAAAATTCATTAACTAGTATTATCATGCATTGATCTATTTAGTATTTGGATAAAGGATGTTAAAAAATTATTATTTATAATGAATTAAAGTACGGTATACGTTTAATTTCACTTATAATATTGTGTCCTGTATTTGCATGTTTAAATCCTTGAATAACTTAAGTTATTCTAAATAGTCCGTTGTCAATTAATAACATGGGAATGATATTGAATTAAGACAAATCTGAGTATTAGTTAGAATATACTTGAAAGTATATTGATGCGTAGCATGACTAATTACAGATGATATTCAATGAATTGAATATAGGACTTATCCCACCCACATGATGATACTTTATGGATCTTAGTCATTAAGTATATCATGAATATTTATCCTCTGACTTGAGATGTAAGAGATATGTCATGGATGTAGTGCATTTCTGTGAAGCAATCTAACGCTATACGTAACTGGTAGTTATAAGGGTTGTTTTCAGAAGTGTTGCGAAATTTGTGAATCCTGCTTGTAGTCAAAATGGGATTTGTTTCCTTCAAATTTATTTTGAAGTATAATACTACTGGGCCCCTCGTAGGATTGTTAAGATGTTTGTATGGCCATACCCAAGGTCTTCTGGAATATGTTCAGAAGAATTGGTAATCTTAATCAATCACATAAAGCGAGAAACAGAGTAGTTAATTAAGAAATGAGTGAGATCCATATTCTTATTAACATGGTATTAGAAACAAAAGGATGAATATGATGATGAATCATCAAACTTGGTTTTTCTCCAGAAAACCATACACGAGTTGTACCGGGGGCATTGGCGTGTTGCTAGACGCTAACCAATGTCATTTCACGTTTTGTAAACATATCCAAGTGGGAGCTGTTGGAAATGTATATATTTACAAACATGTGAATGTCCGGATTCGAACTCGTGACCACGGGATTGCACACATTAGCGAATGAGAATTAAATTTAATAATTAATGTTTATGTTTACGATTAATTATTGCACATTAAGTCCGGTTAACGATCGTTAAGTATTTAACGGAAAAATGACTAACGACCGTTAAATGAAAAGAGAAGGACTAGTAATGGAAAACCTTGAAAGAAAAAGTTATGGGTTTTCTTGTGGGCTTGTCCCATGGCCGGCCACAAGGGGTTATCCCAACCCAATCCCTAACTTGTTCCCAAAGGTATCCATCTACTATATAAAGAGGGTTAGGTTCTAGGGTTTCACACACTTGTGCATTGAATTAACCATAGATCTCTCCTCTCCTCTCTCTAGTCTATATTTCGGCCGAACACCCCAATAGTAAGGGAGTTTGGTTTCGTTTTTCTTAAACGAGGACTTGTGTTAGATCTAGCAATCGCTTGATTCGTTTGATTAATTCGTGTGTACAAGAACGTGGTTGTAAGACATTATTCTTACACCAATAAGTACTTATTTGTTTTGCTTTGCTCGAGGGTTGTTTTGCTTTGCTCGAGGGATTTGACATTCGCAAGAGGTACGTTACGCATACTTTCAGTTAATTAATTTATTTGTTATGATCTTAAGTCTTCCGCTGTGTACTCTTGATGTCTTTATGTTTTATTGTATTTTATATATCATAAATTCAACAGAATCACCTCTCACTCCGTCTAGTCTATGAGAAATTATTTGCATAATCATTACAATCTATCTTTTGAAAAACAACAGTTTTGTTCTTGTACAATTATTTAAAATTTTGTTTGAACCTTGCCATTTTCAATATCATTAGGTAAGTAGTAAAGTTACAAGATTATTAAGACATTCTTGTCTCATTTCAGATATAGTTCCGAATTACTATTTTAGAAGAAGTTCCTACTATTAATCTTGGACAGAATTAGTGGAGCATTCCGGAAGATTAAGATAGAAGTGGACCATGGTAGTGTACCAGAATTTGAAAATTTGGTCATGTGTTGGACCCAAAAATTTAAAAGTAGGGATCACATATACATGAAGGGTAAAAGGAGTTAAAAAAGTTAGACCTCAATAATATCGACTCATGATGATTTTCGATGTTTATGGGCATGAATGATGGGGTGTAATTGACATTTATTGCTACCAAATCTTAATGATGATAATTTTTAGGGTCAATTGCATATATACCCACTAAAACTTACATATTTGCATATATACCCAAAACATGCTTAAATTGCATTGTACATCATGCAATAAAAACTTGTATTGTGGGGAAATATGCAAGTTTTTAAGTTTTAATGGGTATATATGCAATTCCCCCTATTTTTTACATTGGAGCAACTTTTTTTCACCTTGTGTTTATGATCCTTGGTGGGACACACAAACTGAGTATATATGATAGGGATGTGTTATAGATACCCTCTCTATGTTGTTACATCACGGGGTTTTGGTCGGTTTTGCTAAATAGCTTAAGTTAAAACGTCTTTGCAAAAGGACGCACTAAAAAAAGGTATGAAGAAAAAAGCAATGTTACATGTATTTTGGAATGATAATTCATGATTTCCTCAAAGTAGCAAAGCTGCATATACTTTGAACCAAAGTCCTTCGATTATTTATGCAAGGAAAATACCAGTATCATTCATTATGTTCACTTTACAGTTACTAGTTTGTATCCTCAAAGTAACTACAAATTGCAACATCGCATATGTAGTTGAATTTTGTTAGGTGTTATGACTTAAGAAAAAGAAAATCAATTGGTCTCGTGAAGTGGCAAGTCTGGTTTTGACAGTTTTGTGAAGCACATACACAAAAAAACTACGTAAATGCAGGGGCGGAGCCAGAACTTTACTGTCGAGGAGGCAAAAAATGATAATTTTTAGAAACTACACTAAAGATTGGTCTTTTGGCCTGGGATTACAAAATAGCCGAAAATTTTCGAAAATTTACACTACAATATTTTTTGCCGGGAGGTCACATCCCCCCTTTATCTCCACCACTGCGTAAATGGCAAGACATTTGACCTCATCACAAAAGGTTGGTTCAAACCTATTTTAAGGGTGGCCACGGAAAAGGTTGAAAACAGTCTATTAGGATATCTCGGTTAGGCTGCATACATCTAAGTTAAAAACTCGCCCTCCTCCTACTTAGGTAACCTGGATAAGGAAAATCTTGTCCGTTTACCCATTTTGTGTAGCACATGCATGCACATTCAAGTTGGCTAGATTGTGCACACTTGAAGGCACACAATCAGAGAATCAAGTTGAGGCTGAACCGAACTATTTCAAAACTGGTGGCATTCAACATGTTACAATATCCTCAAAAATTTAGTTCCCGATCAAGATCGAAAAAGTCGTTGAGAACAACATTTTTCAAACTTAAACAGAGTTCAAATTCATATTCTTCAAACTGAAATCAGAATCCAGTTCAGATTGTTTCAAGCCTTATAGTCTCGAACAAACAACAAAGACTGTCAACATTTGATCTTGTACCCCAATAGCATTAATTTTCTTGTGACTTATATGGGCATCATATTCAGTAACTTAGCCTATGCAAAGCAGTATTGACTTTAACAATTTATTGACATCACAGTACACAAAATTTCACGCAAATTTTTGGCATTGACCCCATTTCCTTGGACATCATAGTACACATAGTTTCGCACAAGATCTAAGAACAAAATAAAAGATGAGAAACCGAATCTTCTACACGAGAAGATAGTTTGTTCAAGCCATTCACAAGCATTCAAGATATGGCAATAACCCTTCAATGAATTGTTGCCCAACTAGTACAAACCATTTCTGAAAACTAGCAACACAATATGTAAAGCAAAAGATAGAAAATCACCACACCAAAAACACTACTTATGGTAAAGAACTCGGTTAACGGTATATAAGATATATGCATATTAGGCTAGACACAGTGGCGAACTAGTTCGTCTGTGCCACATCAGCTTTCTCTCTCCGACGACTACCTAGTTGCCACAGTGGTGACCTGAGATTTTTTTTTTTAATTCAAATATTTTTAAAAACAAAATTAAACTTCATTAATAAAAATACTTAACATTACAACAATAATTAAAAACTTAAACTAATAAAACGTAGACGTTACAATACTTATTAAAAACTGCAACTTAATAATCTAAAGTTGTAACGTTCTTTGATTGCTGCCTTAAGTTGTTGAAGTTCTTGTAGTTGTCGTGCGGGCATATTTGTGTCGAGGGGTGTGTTGTAGAAAATTAAATCTTGCGTCCGGTTTGATTGTGCTGCCAATGCAAGATGCTGACGTTGGAGCTCAAGTTTCTCCCTTTCGAACTCTTCGGCTCGCCTTGCCCTTGCCTCTGCAAGCTCCATCTCTTTTTGCTTCAACTTTATGTATTCCTCTTCCATATTCTTGTTTTTTTCCTTACTTGAACTTTTGATCTTGAAAAAGTTCTTGGCCATATTAGTAACAAATGAAGCGGGTGGCTCGTGTGCTTTCTTCTTGGCTGCGTCACGAACTTTTGGTCGTGATTCTCGAGTCTCTTCTTCTTCAGAATCATCCACGTCTTGGGGATGAAAAGGACCTTTTGTTGACCCCGAGGTGGTTTCCGAAGTCTTGGATTTCTTCCGAGTTCCGACTAGTCGTGGTGAAAGCAGGCATCTCAACAGTTTTCCAAGCAGAATGCCCTCTCAAAACTTTCCAACACTCCTTCAATGTAAAATCATGCTTGTGAAGCACACGGTATTCGTTACAAGCCTTTTCATAGTCGTCTTCGTCATTCTCACCGCTTCCGTGATTATCCTTGATATTATCTATAATTGCACAAAAGAAACCAACCCTAGAACGAATCCTACCCTTCCATTTGGTCGTTATGGAGTCGTAGGTTCTTGTTGAACCAGTTTCATTTTCAAAGTACGCTATCACCTCATCCCAAAACCCACTCCGGTTGATAGCGTTCCCTCTTTCCGAATTTTCTGACACATGTACCCAAGCTCTACAAAGCGCGACCTCTTCCGCTTTTGTCCATGGTTTGACGGGTGCGGTTGCAACATTCTTGCCCTTCCCCTTTGTAGCCCGTTTTGAACCCTTCTTTGATTTGACGGGTGACGTCTCTTCGACATCGTCTTCAATACGAATAGAACCGTGGTATGAACCGTGCCCCGAACTTTGTCCCATCGAAGCATCTTGAGTCGGGTATTGTTGAGACGTGTAGCATTGAGCAGGAGGGAATTCCATAAAATGCTCAAAATCCATATCAAGATTAACAGCATGAAGCGGTGAAAACGATTGATTAGGTTGGGAAGATTGGGAGAAATCCATTTTAGGATGATATGACGACCCGCTTGGTGCTTGGTTTTGATTGATACTCGGACCCGGTGGGAAATATGGACGATTGACGTAAAATGGGTTTTGATTGTGGTTGGGTTGTGGTAGTCGTGTTTCATAATCAAAACCGGGTGCTTGAAAACGAATACCCCGATTTTGTGGTGGTGTTAAACCGGTTAATTGAAACGGTGGATCCGGTGAGAAATTCAAGTTCGGGGAATTTTGGGGAAGTCGGGATCGTCGGTTTTTTGAGTTGGGAGTTTTTCTTTGTGACATGATGAATATTGAAGAGAAGTTGTTTGAAATTGTGTGTTTAAAAATGTGTTTGAGGTTGGTATTTATAATGTTGTAAAAGTGGTAAAGTTTTGGAAAAGTGATAAAGTTTGAGCTTGTGAGACTCGGTTGTGTGCTCAACCGAATACCTTCTTCTTCTCTCCTCAACCGACGACAACCGAGTAACCCACAGTGGGTCGACCGGCCACGACCGACGCCCTCAACCAACGACAACCCAAGTCATTGTGGCTAGCCTTAGAAAATGAGAGTGTTAAGCAGATGATGACAATGTTGGACCGATCAGCACAAGCATACAACAAGTATCAAAGGTTTCTATCCAGCATTTATTGAAAAATTATGCAATGATAAGTATATCTTTTAGAATTACATGGATAAGAATAGATATAAATTTGCAGATAATTATGTGTCTAAACTCTAAAGTATGGACGACTATTAATACAGTAACTTAACGAGGAAGAGCAGGAAAGCAGAACAGATTGACGAGTCCTGATTTGCAAGTGCTGCAAGATGAATTTAGCTTAAAACAAGCAAAACTGTGTGGAGTCTATAATGAATCAAGGGGATTGGTCTATACACAACTCTTGTAAGTTAAACCAAACGTATTGTTCTAAACATAGACGAGCAGGCAATATAAATAAGGAATGTGAATAGAAATAAAATTATTGAACAAACTTGATTAAGTCTACAATGTGCATAGTTTCAGCAAGAAATGCACTCACTAAGTGGTAAAAAAGTGACACATTCATATTATTTACATGATTATCTTTGTAATGATTTCCAGAAGTATAATAGACAACTTGATAATCATGAGTCATGATCAATACATCTTCCAACCTTGTCACTATACTATTCCAATAAGCGAAAGAAAGTAAATGTGGTGTAAGATCTCAAATATCACTACTTGTGTACTAACATCTATGATCCATTCCGAAGAAATTTAATTGCATACTACCCATTTCTTTTCTTACATAATTTCCAGACCAAGTAAATAACAAGATACGACACCCTTACAAAACTTGAACGCCTTGATATGGTGTACGACTGCAAATCATTTTAAAGATTACAACTAAGTAAAATGAATAGAAGTAGATTGAGTGAAGAAGCTTTATGAAGTCTGCAAATCATTTTTAAGATGAGCACAAATGGTTTCAAACTTTCAACACTAAAACTCACTGACTAAATGGGGATAAAGTGACACATTCATAATATAGGCATGATTATCTTTGCAATGTTTTCCAGAAATACTGATGACAGCTTGATACTCATGACGGATACATCTCCCGACCTAGTCATTATATATTCCAATACGAGAAGAAAGTAAATGTCTTTAACATCTCAATATTTCTACTTGTGCTAACATCTATGATCCCCTAAGAAAATTTTTTAAGTGAATGATGTCAGTTTATTTTCTAACATAATGTCCATGTATAACTAAAATGAGACAACCTACCAGAACAAGCTTGGGCCTTTAAATGGGCTTTCAAAAATCTTGGGCCAGTTAAATATTAATAGGCCGATGAAGTGGTGTTACTGGTATTTCTTTTTAACCTTTAATTGGGCCCAACCCGGTTTCATACCATTTAATTTTAGCCAAAACTAAAGTCCAAAACAATGAAAATGTTTGGATAATTGGATGCATGAAAATTGTTGTATGATTATACAAACTAAATGTTGTATTTACCGTCCTTTATGTTTCAGTCAAGTCACTCAAGTAGTCAAGTATCATAAGAGTTGTTTAGTAACAAATAAGATTGTCAAAATTTTTAGGAGTTATGCTTTGATGAGCTGTAAGGTGGTGACCGGGAATCCGGGATTGCTTGTCTAAAATAGATTATGCGTTTTGATATCGCATAGTTACATAATCAGCCGTAATAAAACGTGATTATGACATCACATAGTCCTGACTAGTAACTTCTTCTTCTAATGAGTCTGCGAAGAAGAACGTTTGGGAATTCATTACATATAGGTAAATAAAATGGTTGTTTTATTTTATTTCTATATATATATATATATATATATATATATATATATATATATATATATATATATATGAAATAGCCATTTGTGAGTGAGGGCCCACAATTACACAATGCACGAGAGATGATCATGGCCCTGAGGTCTGACATGAGCGTGACGCGTAGGGATGGCAACGGGGCGGGGAATGTCGGGGATTGTATTTACCATCCTCATCCCCGTCCCCATCCCCATCGAGGAATTGCTTTACATCCCCATCCCCGCCCCCAATGGGGATCGGGGATCCCCGTGGGGATTCGGGGATATTCAATCCTTATGAACTAACATAAATTTTCCACAAACTCATCGATAATATAAAGAATATTAACTCATAAAGTGTTTCAAGAACGTGCGTACATCACACAGAGTTGGATTCATTATGATTTCAATTCAACTTTAAAGCATCCCCAACATTGTAAAATCACATATAATATAAAAACAATATGTATCATGTGTTTATTCGAACAATATAAAGTAATATGTAGTTGGTGCTTATGTTTCTAATTCTAAAGGTACTTGATTCTATAAATATCACATATGCATATAAATATATATGTCGATATACTCATAAACATATATACATATACATATACAAGTTAATCGAGTATCGATATAACATATAAATTCTAAATACTTATACACTAGAAAGATCGGACTCGGGGTCGGGTTTGGGGATTTATGTTATCCCCATCCCCGCCCCAACCCCGATTTCATATTTTAGGGATTCTCCATCCCCGTCCCCATCCCCGGTCAAATCGGGGATTCTCCAGTCAAAATCGGGTTTGTGTATCGGGTCCCCATCGGGTACGGATTTTTTTTGCCATCTCTAGTGACGCGTGACCCTTACTTTTCAACAGTGAGGGCTCACGCCCACTACAACCGGCCTAATAAGTGAATGGTTGGTGTTAATTTATAAGATTGTTAACCTAAATCAAATCAGTTGGCCACCAAGGGTAACCTTGGGGAGGTTTTCTTGGAGAGGTCTTAGGTTCGAGTCTCACCATGGACCTTCAGGGGCCCGAAATAAATAGAAGCAGGAGTGGGGTTTATCCCCTAATGAGAAAGGTTCGAGGCTTGCATACTGCCCAATTGGATGTCACTGTAGGATCGGATCACTAACTACTAACTCGCCGTTAAAAAAAAAAAAAAAAAAAAAAAATCAATTTAAATTTTTGTAACTAAAAAGAGAAGCTTGGGCGACAAAAACGCACATATAGTCATATATAACAATGTTTTAAAATGTGGTTACATCGTGTGGTTCCTCTTGAGAGTCAGAGCATATATTGATCATTAATTAAGTTGAAGTTCATTGAATAAAAAAGTGAAAAAGCTAGATATGGGTTACCTTTTTCAGTAGTGTGTTTTGTGTCTTGTGATGCCCACTCATGCTTGTGTTGCTTTACCAAGCTTTCCAAATTCCTTTTCATCACAAAGATGCCCTTTTGAAGACCTTATCATTTTGTGTTATGCTATATCTGTAATCAACTAAAAATAATAACATTCTAAAGATTGCATCATTGGATATTATTTTGGATTAGCTTATACATTGCATCATAATGTTATTTTTGTGATCCAATGCATTGATAAATAAATGTAAAAGTTTTTATAAGTTTACGAAGTTGTTGTAATAAGAAAAGTTACAGTACGACTTACGGGACTACTATAAGAGGTGCGACCAATGTTTTAAAACCCAGTTCAATCGGTAATGTCACTGGGCTGTTACTACCTGGTTTTATGAGGATTTGAAACCCCGATTGAACCGTCAGGTTTCACTCAACGCGGGTCGAAACCGGTTGACTAGAAACGGTCGGGTTTCACTTTTGTTTGAAACAAAACCATTTTCCCCCCTATATTAGATGTCATTGATCAAAGTCCATTATTTTCTTAAACTTGAACATGTTTTATTATAGTGATTATCAAGAGTTTTAAATAAACTAGAGTGATAGTATTTTATATTCGAGATGTTGTTAATATCATTAATATGCAAAAGAAGTTCATAATATAGCTGAGGAATAAAGTCATGTACTGAAAGAGTTAATTGCCACTGCTGTTGTTATTCAGGAATCTTTTATATAATAAAAGAATTACATCATTTCGGAGTGTTTTTGCAAAACATTTCTCATTGAAAAAAAAAATAAATAAATACAATAAGAGAGGTTGATTTTGCCACGTAAGCAAAATCGTGTAATGTGATTGGTTAATAAAAGTCAAAATTAAATTGATTTTGGTCAACCTTTAATTAATTTGGTAGAGAAATTTGGTTGAGAAGAAAAACACATAAAAACATAGGTGTCAAATATATGAAAATAAAAACTTAAAAAAAGAGAGGGTTCAATATATGAAAAATTGTATAGAGTTAAGTGCAATATTATAAGATTCCATATTTTTTAATAACTTTGGAAACTAAATAAATACCCCCTTATACTTTATACACCTTATACTTTATAACTTAAAAATATAATATATATGTTGTTTTAAAACTCCAACATATAAATATACATAAGATTATAAATATCATTTTTTTACTATATATGCTTACTAAAGACTCATTTATTTCATATTAAAAGTATGAATAATGTGGACACGAATTTGTATATTAAATATTGCTAAATTAATGAAAACGGGAATATAATTATCAAACTGTAAGTACGAGCTACTGTAATATGAAGAAAAAAAGCGTGATTGTACTTATAACAACTACTCATGTAATTTTTATTTATTTATATAAAGATATGTAGAAAAGCATTTTTTAAAAACTTTAAGAAGTATATTTTAACATTATCAACGTTTATTATGTGTAACTAAATTCGCATCTTTTGTGTGAAATTTAAATAAGAACATCAACATATATATCAGCTAAATATAGTTGAATCTTGAGTTATCTAACAATTTTTTTTACAAAATTTGATTATCAAAATTCTAATGGATAGTAATGGATAATGAAAAACTCGTGTATAAGTATATAATTATATGTAATTACCTTTAAAGACACAATATTCAGCATTGATATAAAATAATTTTTTTGTTCTAAATCTTGTGCGTGCACAGGTATTATAACTAGTATGTTTTCAAATGAGATTTTAAACAAAAAGTACGAAAACTAATTCCGCAAAGAAAGAAACATATGTATAGCATGTTTTGATGTTTATATCCATTTATTAGGGGGTGTCAACCATATCAATCTCAAATTTTCATACCTAATCACCCACAATAATATCCTTACATCTCATCTCATACATATCTCATATCTAACAATAGATTTTTAGTGGCAACCATGCATAACCCATACCTCTTCTATTTTTTTTATTTTTTTTTAATTTATAATTATAAAGAAAGAAAAGATTACAAGGAACCTTATTCTCCTATGACTGCCACGTTTTGTTGTCATAATTGGACCCAACATTTCTTTAATACCTCCATCTTATATAGTAGTACCGATCACCTTATCATTTGTTTTACTAAAACCCATACAGCTTAACAACAATTGATCACAGGGGCGGACCTTTATGAGGGCAGGGGAGGGTCTCGGCCCCCCAAAATTTACGACACCTAATGTAAATATTGTAGGTTTTAGGGGTAATTTAGTTGAGGTTATAAATAAATCTCCGATTCGGCCCCCCCAAAATAAATGGCCAAGTTCCGCCACTGATTGATCATTTCCTCAAAGTCTACCAAGTCGAATATTGAATATGGCCAGTTTTGAGACGCAAGTAAGCAGGGGCGTAGCCAGGAATTCTTTTCAGGGGGGGCCAAAAAATTTTAAAAGATACCGGCATGTTACAGAGTATAAAAAGTTTGCAACATATTTGTTCATTCAACGTTTTGGTTGCACACGACATTCATTTGCATAACCAAAATTATCTAAAAATGAATCTGAACCAAAATTCTTGGCTATAGGACTGAATATGGATTGATGGATGGACGAGGGACTAAGTATGTGAACTAATAGAGAGATATCTAGCTTGTTGGTGGATCAAATGTTAATATATGATAGTAAATTCGATTTTGGACTACAACACATATGCTAATTATTAGGGCTTTGTGGGTGGGTCATGGCCCACCTTAGCCCCACACAGCTACGCCCCTGCAAGTAAAGGGAAGAGCTAGAGATGTTAAGAGGTTCTTCAAAAAATGTTTTAGAAAGGTTACATACTCCTGCAAAAAAGGGTGGCGTTTTCAGTTTTAGTCATGCGTTTTCAGTTACATATTCCTACAAATAATGAAGGCAGCATGCGTTTTCTGTTTTAGTTGACTAGCCTAACGGCTAGTTTTGCCTCATGTAGATTCGGTAAACTATACCGATTATGCTCCAAATGATGCCACACCGATTCATGCCTAAGACATGGCATTGATCATGCCGATCGGCATGTTTGATACCGAATGCATGCCGACTACGGTTGCCACCCCCTTAACACGTTGAGAAAAGCGGTTTGACCCAGTGGTTGGGATTGAACCAGCAACCCGATGATATGATGTCTTAGTCCAGTCAATTAAAAACCGGTTTAAAACATTAGGTGCAACTATAAATATAAAATCAAAAGGAATGGGGGTCCATACGAATAACTTTGTGGCAAGTTAAACTTTTCTGTCATCATTTCGAACTTTTGATTCACAAGATTAGGTTTCCAAAGGTAACAACTTTGCAAATTCATTTTTTATTTATTTAGTTTTGTGTTTTGGCAATGTACAACATTTCTTTAAGTTTGTGTCCTTATTTTTTTACTCCGTATCTTGTAGATAAAAACAGGTATGTTATCATGAGATTCTTACTTTAGCCTGTAAAAAAGCACGCATTATGATGAAATTATTATTCAAAAACAGATCAATAAAGACAAATTTATGTTTTAGTTGTTAAACATATGTCTTAAAAGCAACAATCATTAAACAATTAACAACAAAACTTCTCTTTTTTCTTGGATTAAGTTTTTTATGTTGTAACTTTTTATAACGTGCAAAGCATATACAGATTCCATAATTCTTATGTATCAACTGGTGTAATTGCCAAATTGTAAACATAATTCGCTATAGCAGTTGTAATCATATATAATTTTGATAATTTGGTAACAATAATGGTTGATTAACCTAAAAAACTTTTTTTTTTTTTTTTTTTTTACAACGGCATATTATTAAAAAAAATTAGCAAGGCGCTAGCATTTCAAAAGCGAGTTAAGCCAAGCAGTCCAACTAATACAATTTTTGCCTCTTAACGTTAACCAATAAAAGGAAAAAAAAAACGGATGTTATAAAAAAATGTCACATTTTCTCATAACTTGATAATTAAAAACGAGATTATTCCTAAAACGCTAAAGCATCCAACATGTGAAAGCAAAAATGATATAAGCTCGGTCTCTCTCATCGTTTGAAGCTCTCCACGAATTAAACCAAGAATCCCACTCGTCACAGGAGCTTAAAAGCGAGATCTTTAACTCACTCCATCCTCGGACTAGCCTCCAAATATTAGAAGCTGAAACACAAGAGAAAAAGACATGAGAGTTCGACTCAACAGACTCGTTGCAAACAGGACACATAATCGAATCGATGTCCAAACCACGAGATGAAGGGTTAAGACGATGAGGAAGCCTATCCGTAAACATACGCCACATAAAGATGTTAACCTTTCGAGGAATAGTCTTATACCACATTGTGCATGGGAGAGAATTATGAAGCACGAAATCATCAATATGTTTCCTAAAAGCGCTCGCTGAATCAATACCATTATAGAGAGGGAAGAGACAACATGATCACTTTCAACATCGATGTTCAACGAGCTGATTTCAACCAAAAGCTTATTGAGGTCCGCTTATGATCTCCCTTTATTCACCGACTTACGCCAATCCCACGACCAAAAGCGATTAACAAGACGATCTCTAATTAGGCATTTTTGATTCTTCTCTAGATGAAACAAACGGTTAAAGCGAGTACAAAGAGGAGAGTCTCCTAACCAAGTGTCTTTCCAAAAGCGAATCAAAAAACCATCCTTTACCTGGAAGCGAAAATAATTTAAGGGAACATAACCACTTGAATGCAGATGATATATCGAACCAAAAATACGAGCCCATAACTCATTAGTTTGACAACCTTTAATCTCAATACCCGTTTCCTCACCATGAATCGATTTAAGAACTTTAACCCAAAGAGCGGACAGACTTTTTAGCAAAAGCCATCTTCATTTGAGAAGCAATGAATTGTTGAAAGCTTTAAGACTACCCACACGTAAACCACCTTTATCGAGAGAAGCTAAAATGTTAGACCATTTAATCTAAGCAAGCTTCCATTTATCAACTATAGTGCCCCAAAAGAACGAAGCACGAACTTAATAACCGCTTCACGAGCCTTAAATATTGATAAATAATAGATACCAAGGCTACCTAGCATCGATTTGATGAGAGTGAGACGACCACCTGACGATAACATGTTGGCTTTCCATCCTGATAACCTAGCTTTAAAGCGGTCAATCACGACATTCCAATTTGAAATTCGGTTCATATTTGAACCTGTAGGAAAACCAAGATAAGAAAAAGGAAGAGATATCGCCGAACAACCTGTACCTGCTGCCATACGATCTACTTCAGTAGACGAAACCCCCACCCCATAAAGATTCGACTTGGAAATATTAATTTTTAGGCCTGGAGCAAGGTAGAAAACATTAAGAATACGAATGATATTATCCATATCATTTTAGTTCCATTTGGATAAAATTATGACATTATCTGCATAAAATAAATGACATAGCCGAATACAAACATATTTGCCATCAACCCGTCTATAAGAGTAATGTGAAGGCATGCCATAACGATAATAAATAGAAAAGGCGACAAAAGATCTCCTTGCCTCAATCATCTTTTTAATGAGAACTCCAAAGTGGACTTCCGTTGACGAGAATGAAAGCCCTAGATGACACTAAAACCCGCCTTAATAAATAAAAAGTCTTTATCTATCATAACTTACCCCGTATTTTTTTTTTTAAATAATATGGTTCTTGTTTGCAATAAAGAGTACATGTACCATGAAAACAAAACTAATCCAATTTGATTAGTATCATGCACGTTATATATATGTTTATGAGAGTTGTTTGCACACCTCATCTTTTATATAATAAAGGAATTACATCATTTCGGAGTGATTTTGAAAAATCATTCTTAATGAAAAAAAAATTGACCAATCAGATTGCTTGATTTTGACACGTAGGAAAAATCGTGCAATGTGATTGGTTAATAAAAAGTCAAAATTAAATTGATTTTAATCAAAATTGATAAATTTCGTGCAAAAGGAAAAAACCAGCACAAAAATATATGTGTCAAAAATGTTAAAAAAATAAACTTTGAAAAAGCGGAATAAATATTATAAACTTCAAGGACGTGTATGTAAACAACAAAAAACCTACATTCTACCATCAGTCGACCAAAAAAACCCAAAAAACATATTCCACCTAAAACCCTAGCCTTCTACCACCATGGATCTAAAAAACTATTTTATGTTTTTACAAATGGCAATCACAATGGGAAAACGGGATTTTTGGTTAATCAAAGGTATGTTTTAAAATTATATCAGCAAGTAATGTAAAAAATTTACTATGTTTTTAGGTGTGTTAGATGGTAACGTCCAACATATGTTATGAGCAATTTGGGGCTTTATAACACCTGCTTGATGAGTTGATTATGAGACAAAACTAATTAGGCGAATATACCAAACTAAAAGTATGAGCAGGTTGTAGGCTTTCAAGTAACATTGTTTGCCAAACTAAAAGTATGAGTAGGTTGTAAATTTTTATTGTGTTTTTGATTATTTATGTTAAAGATTAGGTTTTTTTTTTTAATATAAATTTAGATAATTTTTCGCCCAAAATTTAAAGATTATAATTGGAATCTGAGGGGGTGTTTGGATTAGCTTATTTTGTGGGCTTATCAACTTATTAATATTATGAAAAGTCAATGAGCTCATTTTTGTGCTTATTGATTTGAGCTTATAAGCTATAAGCTCAAGTTGGTTAACTCATAAGCCGAAAAAATTGAGCTTTATGGGATTTTCATAATCTTAGTAAGCTGATAAGCCCACAAAATATGCTTATCAAAACAACCCTCTGATTACTTATTTGAAATAAGCTATTTCATAAATGATAAGATGATGGTTTGGATAAGTCATCTAAAGAACTTTCGAAGTTGCTTGATGTTAGATAATAAGCTAATTGGTTATGCAAAATGCATATATGATCATTTGGAGTGAATTAAGCTATTTTGGAAACAGCTTATTTAAAAAAGGAATAGCAGATAAGCTGTTTTATTGGGAGTTTGAGAATTTCATGTTTGAGTGGATTTCGGCTTATACGATTGGTTTTAAAGCAGCTAAGTAATTCTGCTTATAAGCTTTCCATAAAGCAAATAAGCACTTACAAATAAGCAATATCATACATTTGTAAATTGTAAAAATCGAAACTTTTTATGTTTTTTGCATACTTTAGAAGTTTAGATCATCCTTTTGTATCTATTTTTTTTTGCTGATGATTAATGAAATGTAAACATTTGATTTACAGGATTCAGGGAAAGTATCAACTATAACACGAGTAAAATGGTTTCTACGCAGGTTAGACATAAAGACCTTATTATTCATATTCGTGTTAGTCCCAACCGTCATCTTCGGCTTATACATGCACGGTCAAAAAATATCATACTTCTTGCGCTCATTATGGGAAAACCCACCAAAACCCTTCAACGAAATCCCACATTAGTATCACGAAAACGTATCAATCCAAAATCTTTGTAGCCTTCACGGATGGAAAACCCGTGAGTTTCCAAGACTGGTTTTTGATGCAGCTTTATTTAGTAACAAAGTTATTCGTTTGAAACAAGATGGCACGAATTATACCCTTACGTTACAAAATTTATACTTCTGGAATCAAACTCAACGTTCACTGGAGTCCCTAACCGTTAGTGTTTTCTGGTCACTGTGATGGGTTCAAATTTGTGGATTCGAGGTTGACTTATGGGGTAATTCCGAATCGTTTAGAAAAGGGTGAAAACCCGTTTGTGGAAGAAGCCCATCAAAGACTAGCATTGGATTATTTAATAAGAAAAGTAGGGATTGCAGATGATGATTTACTAATAATGTCAAAATGGCCATATCAGGAAATATATTAAAGAATGTAAAAGTGTGTAATTCGAAGGATGGTAAAAGTGTGTAAGTCGAAGGATCAGTCAAAATGGCCATATCAAGAAATATTTCAACGGGATCGGATTGACTGTTTAAGTGAGTTTTAACAACTTAACTCTTTTGTTCACTACTGAATTTTATATTAACCAATCTATGAGATGAAAATTATAACTTAGTAATACTTACTGTTGATCAAATTATTGATTGTTTGACAATTTCTACATAATTGAGAATTTACATGTAAATATCGTTGAGTAGTTTATACATTTTTCATTAGTGGGGTATTTAAAACTATCAAACTTATATTGATATACAATGTCTTCGAAAAAGAATACCAAAAACAATAACCAAATTATATTCGATTAATGTGTAAATCGCGTGCGTGCACGGGTATTATTATTCTTGCTATTGCAGTTGAATCCCACCCTTAAGAAAGACTTGGTCTCTTTATGCGCTAATTTAATATAAATCTTAATTGTCTGATTTAAAATTTTCGGCTTTTCGAGTTGAATTTTACTGATTTTCAATGCCACCAACTTATTTTCATTTGAAGTGGGAGAGCACGGGAGACAAATGGTGGTACGCTTCTCCAATAGATTGGGCAGCAGCCAATGACCACTACGAATTAGTCCGTGAGCTTCAACACTTAGACATTAACCACCTGATCAATTCTTCCCTTAGGCGTATACGTCACCTTGAGGTGGTATGGAATGATGAGGAACAGTTTGATGATGTTGCTAAAAACCGTTCTTTAGTAGCCCAAAATCTCTTACACAAAGGTGACCATAAAAGAGGAAAAAATTCGCTCATCGGGTCTGGTTATGTCGGGTGGCTTCTGTACACCGCTGCATCAGCGGGTGACTTGGCGTTTGTTCAAGAGTTATTGCATAAAGACATTCTTTCGGTCTGTGACTGATATATGGTATGCGGCTGCCAGGGGTAATTAAGAATACCGAGGTTTTTAGGTGAATTTATGATTATGCAATGTGTCCTAGGTTTATGTCGAGTAATGGTGGACAGTTTGAAGAAAACATTGGGGGAATTCCATCTGCATATAAGCAGGAAATGAACAATAGAGCGGTTCATGCATTGCCTAGGGGTGGTAATTTGGATATATTGGCGGATCTTCTTGATGATTGTTCCAATGATAAGATTTTGAGTTATATTAGATAGTCAGGGCTCGACTATCTTGCATACTGCAGCTGGACGAGGTCAAGTTGAGGTATGATGTCTTTGTAATCTTTGTTAATGTCTGTTTTAATTACTTAGTTTGATGGTTTACTTTATTTATCTGTTGGTATGTTAAGTGGTATATTGTAAGATAATATGATGTAACAATATTTTTGACTGTCAGTGTGGAGACTCATGCATGGAAGCACAATAAAATATACAGACGTTTTCAAAAATTTCTTTTTAATGCCACTGATGTATGAAAACCCATGATTTTCATTATGCAAACATACAAAAAAATAGTGGAACTTGAAAGTGTATCCGCTGATGATGTCTTTTTGGGACCAAAAATTTGGCCAACTCACCAGCTTGCAGCGTGTAATAAAATTCATGGCCTATAATGCTTTTCATTGTCTCAAAAAGCACTGGTCATGCTGGAACCTGAATCCGGTAATTTCCCATGATAGCACCTTTGACCCGTTGAGGTCAAAAAGATAGTTTGGATCTATTAGAAGCCTCATTGACCTTAAAAGTCAAATAGGACTTTATTTTTAGTTGATTTGTTGCGTTGGGCTTTTGTGAAAGATAGAGAGATTGGTAATAGAATTATTGCATGTATAGAGATCAACACCATTGGTGTATCAAGAGATTCACATATTTGAGCAACAAATATTAAGCAATGCCCAATAGTTTTAACGATGCCAACTAAAAAGAAGCTGAATATTTCTTCGATTATAGCTACACATTCGTGGAAAAAAGAATTAAGAAATAAGAAAAGCCATTTATAAAACTAAATTAGTTTACCCAGTTTCCCACACCAGACGTGTTCTTTCTGTGGCCAAACTTTTTGACAACGCTATTGAGGTAAATATATGTTATGTAATTGATGATTAGTTTAATGCTATTTGCTAACTTACGTTATCAGTTGGTCTTATTTTATTTTAGACTTATTATTCTATTTTGTTTGCTAATTATTATTGAAAAACTAATAAAAGTGCTTATTTTACAGGATGACAAGGGTCACTCGCTGAATGCATCTTACTACCAAGTTGTCAATTCCTGAACAAACCAAAACTGTAGCAGGTGTGGAGGTGAAGCACCGCCTTTTACCCAATGAAAGCACAAATACTTTGTTGGATCCATTCACCACAGTGAAGGCGCAAGTCATCAACAATGGAAAGGCAAGTGCACTCATCCAACACGAGTGACGTCCAATGTCCCTTTTTACCCTTTCAGAGGAAGTTGACACTAAAGCTATTGACAAGAGTGTAAAGTTTGGTCACCCTGATCAACTTATATAAGGGTGAAATAAGTTGCATTCATTATGGAGACTGGGAGTCGATTACACTAAGGGTGTGTTTAGGATTGTTTACTAAATCTGTTTATCTGTACATTGCCAAACACTTTATTGACTAAGAATAGGTTATATGGAGGTAACTTCTTAAGTTTGATTTCTTCACTGTAAGATGTAAATAAAAAAAGGCTAAACTACCTTTGTGCATGGGAGTAAAGGAAAATGGACTAAGGTGTACGATGGAGCAACCATTAAAATATTGAAACATTACATACATTGTTTAGATGTATGAGGGTGTTTTTACCAGTTATATATTACAAGTTTCATTCCTACGTAGGTGATTAAAAAATCTACAAAAGTTTACGTAGTGGTGCAATTTTATGGTTCATCGTGGTTCTTTTGGTATACATGTACCAAATCAAAAAGCGTAACAAAAAATGCGCTCTTTTCTTGATTTCTAAATCTTACTTTTTGGTTATGCAGTTATCGAACATCTATTGAGGTACATAAGAGAACACAATCTACTGAACGTCTATTGAGGTACATAAGAGAACACAATCTACTCAATCCTCACAACACAAGAGCATACATTGTGCTACTATTTTGAGATTTTTGTTGGTGTCAATAATATAGGCCAGTTTCAAATGATTTTATTGGTGTGAATACTAATAGGCCAATTTCAAATGAATACGGTGTTTGGCATAGGCTTGGATAAGAATCACGTGTTTCTTTAATCTTTGATTAGATATTGTGTTATATACTTTTAAAGAACAATAACTAAATTAATATTTCATTAAAGTTTTATCTCTAAGCCCCGTGCGTGCACGGGCATTAAAACTATTAAAGTGATATGCAAATAAATACTACATATAACGACTAATGTAAAATGGCAATCAATATCTTATTTGTTTACTTAGTAATACTAACAAAACCACGTAATCATCTTATGTTTAATTATAAGGTGCAAAAATTATGCATGCGCAAATTACTTATACAATATATAATCCTAAACACAAATTACTGAAAGAATGAGCACAACTTATTATAATTGACTTTAAGTGTGTGAGCAACAAAGCATTAATTAGGCTAATAGAACACGGCATTATTATAAAACAGGAATCTAATATTTCTTATACTTCTAAAAGTAACATTCAATTAACTTTGCAGTTGTAATTGGGCCAACATCGTTTAACAAAAAGGTAAAACAAATTACCGTGGACCAGAGACTAAGCCTAATTGAATATGAACTGCAAAATATAAGGTTCGAAATGAATACTCATAACATATACTTATTTGTTTTACTAAGTAGGCATAATTTCATGTATATTCTTCTACTAAATATGTTGTTTATTTATAACAATGACCTAAAGATAAGATGTGTTTTATAGAGAGATGATGATGATAATTTACAAGAGTTTATCAACAAAAATATCAATACAACCAAACCTATTGTCATGATTATCCCATTAGCCAAAAGGTACCATTTCGAAAAATAAAACTTAATTTTAAAATTTAGTTTCTTGAAGGTTTAATTGTAGGTTTGTTAGTTTGTTAATCCATTATCGGTTTTTGTGGATTCTTTAACTGTTGTTAGTAACGGTTCAAAAACATGTTATTTAGTTTATATATCATGTCTTATAAACATTGTTGATGGGAAGATTGTTTTTTTAGGTCGAGTTTGTGTAGGTGGAAATTAATATTTTACTACTTGCATTGTTTGTGTTGCAGGTAACAAAATTTGTGAACAAATGACGTGGTCAATTGAGTATTCTAAAACAGAAAGTTAGATGCCATAGGCGAAACAAGGTGATGTACGCAACCTTTATCAAGTAAGAGAGCAGTTACATTAATCCTAATGTTTTTATGGGTTACATTATGTTGTGATATTCTTCTGCTCCACCGGTAAGTTGTTGATAACATTCTTGATCAAACTTTTTTATGATTTCTAAGAAACTTTTTTTACTTCTATTGTAGGGCACAAATATCTATGTGAAGAATCCATTATAGCACAATCACATCTACTATTTGACTTGGAACAGTAAGAATGCAATGTAAAATAAAAAAGGAATGTAGTGTTATCTTATGGATAAAAGTAGTGGCGATATCTGGTCAAGCTTCTAAACGAACAAGAAACACAAAACATGTTGATATTTTATCGAGGATATTTTAAGAGACTAGAGGTAAGAAAATGAAGAATCAAGCATAGTTGGCAGTCGCATCCTGAATGTTTATTTTTATCTCAAGAATAATACACAATTGGAACTTTTAGAAAAAATCCCGTGCGTGCACGGGTATTATAACTAGTTTATAACTACAACAATAAGACGCAATAATATAACGTTTAGACAAAGTTTGCATATATAAATCTAATCTAACATCATTCTCTACACAGTAACATGCTAACGAAGTATATATTACTAATATTATATTTTCAAGTTTTATGACCTTGAAAAAGAAAGAAAAAATATACATATTTTTTTGGGTTGTGAGAAAAGAGAGTTTGGAAGTGTGTCTTTTCTTTATTGAAAAGAAGTAGGCATGCAAAGAATGAGTTGCTTTTGTAAGCATTGGCATCGTATGCCTTTCGGTATCTCCAATCTCTCGAATATTGACACTTTTACTTCGATACTCTCTCCACTTCGATCAAAAGCCACATTTTGGATATATTCTTATCGGACCCCAAAAAATAAACATTATTAAATAATAAAATTTCACTTAGTAATGTTTTTTTAGTAATCATGTTTTATGATCTTTTGGCCGATTAATCAAATTTGATTTTCTGATCGATTAATCGAAATTCAAAAAATAAAAATCCGCCATCACATAGATTTAAATCAGATAAGACGTTCTTTTTCAAAATATTTACCTTGAATGTTATATTTACTAGCATCAAACTCATGTTTTAGGTCTATGACCGTAATGGAAGCGTCCGAGCAGATCGATGTACTTTTGCTTGGATGATTTAGATTTGAGAAATGATAGAAGGGCTTAAACTTAGACTTAATTTTAGGTCTAAAATCAAGTGGCATCATTTTGATGATTGTAAAATAAGTGAGCCTCTGTTTACAGCTATCAAAATGATTTCACTTGATTTTAAGCTTAAATTTAAGTCAATTTATCATTTCTCTTTAAATTTTTATTGCCGACAAATTTGCTGCATGACAAACATACATTTGCTTATGGGTTGAGTTATTAAGACCCCCATTTTTTATTTTTTTTTTATTTTTTTTATTTTTATAATTTTGTTTATATCAAAAAGCTATAAACCTGAAAATGCGGAACTGTAAATATAAAGTTTAATAAGCCAAACGCTTAAAACTGTCAGAAATACGGAACAGAAACTGACAAAAAACTGTGTTGTACTGGAAAAAGCGGGGGGACAAAGGGGGGACAAGGGTGGCAGCTAGGGGGTAGG
This sequence comes from Chrysanthemum makinoi, assembly GCA_910596185.1. Taxonomy (NCBI): domain Eukaryota; kingdom Viridiplantae; phylum Streptophyta; class Magnoliopsida; order Asterales; family Asteraceae; genus Chrysanthemum; species Chrysanthemum makinoi. The sequence goes on from OU343218.1 coordinate 235,975,802, forward strand.
GAGGGTTGGAATAGTATGACCCTTGCTTATTACTTTAAGTGAGAGTTAATTATGACAAATACAATGATATATTGGTGATTGATCTTATTAAATTTTGTGCCACGCTTAAATTATCTAAAACAAGATTTGTTGGCTGGGTCATGCACCCAAGAATCTTGTCGTTCATGAAAAGGTTAAGTTGAGCTTTGTTTCATAAAAGCCGAGTTGTTTTTTTTCTTAGTGCAACTTAGGCTATGCATAGTCGTGACTCGGGTCATTCTTCTGTCACATTAGCGTTCTATCTCCGATGATCAGATATGATCAAATTGTCACAGTCAATGATTTAGATACGATCAAATTTATTTTTCTATATAAAACTTTTTTTTTTTGATGTGCAAACTCGGTCGTAATTTAGACCGATTGTTTCAAATTTTGCACCTCGACCGATATTTGCTTCCATGCCTACATAAGGCTCGACCGATTTCAATATGGGTCGATCAAGTTGCTTGACCGATTAAATCCGTCTCACTGCGAGTAGCCTTATATAGCATTATAAACAAGAAGTTATATGAAATTCCAATGATGAATGATTTGTGTTTAACTATGATGAATAACACTGTGTTCCCAAAAGTATGGTGAAAGTTTTAAAAACAAACCACTATCTTTCATCCAATTACTTTCACTTTCAAGGGAATGGATCCACTAAGAAGACAAATAAAAATAAGAAGAATGAGAAATGTTTTCAGCCACACATTTCAAATGAAAAAGGAGAATTTAATGGGAGATGCATCTCTTTTTGTAGATGCATCTGAAATGTGCGGCTGGAGTTATTTCTCATCTTTCTCATTTTACTTTTATTTCTTATTTGATCCTTACTCTCACTTCCATTCCAAAAAAAAACTTGACAACACAATTAAAACCACTTTTTTTTCCTTACTCTTTTTTACTCAACTTGAGAACACAGTGTAAGATTGGCAGACAATCAGTGTCGTATCATTTTCGTCCCATTTTTACATGGTTAAACACTCGGCCAATGAAAAAACCGAGGCGTTACGCGAGCTAAACGTAACACTCAACCCACTTGGTCTTGGAAGTAGTTTGTCAATATCGGAGATGTATGCACGTTGTGTATCAACAACAAGCAAGACAACCACAAATGTCCAATTTTTCATTGTAGTCGATCACCATGTGGTCCATGCTAACATAGTCTAGACTCTAGAGGACCATCACCTTATGATTTCCTTGTCCTTATACGTAAGATATATGATATCACAAGAAGAAATATACAAAAACAGAGTTGAGATCCATATAGAACTTAAATTTGTCATGGAATCAATTAACCAATCACATTCATCTATTTTTATTATCTAAATTAATAAAAAATTATTTTTCACAATTTTTTTAAAACAACATATCTTGCAAACAGTAAAACTTGAAGCTACAAAAAATACACCATCGTGACGAGAATTAAATTATCTTTCTATAGATATGCATTGTTATATACTTTCGACGAACTTTTAAAAATCACATGTGATTCGTAACGATTAACTGTTAATTTAATTCTGGACGAAATTTTTAAAAAAAAAGTTTGTCGAAAGTATATAACAATGCATATCTATAGAAAGATAATTTAATTCTCGTCGAAATTGTATGATTTTTTTGGCGTAACGATTAACTGTTTGTGAGATATTTAATTTTTTAAAAAATTGTGAAAGTTTATTCTTTATATTTTAATAAAAAAAATGAGTGGCTATGATTGGTTCATTGGTTTCATGACAAATATGAGTTTTATATTGAACTTTTCTCTACAAAAACAATATAACCAATCCCGCCCATCATAAAATATGAGAGAAGTGAATGTAGACAGATCCTACCCTACCCCAAGATAAACTCGAGTGTAAGTAGACTGCTTCTAAAAAGACCTCCGACACAAGAAGAAATATACACTAACGAGTAATGACCAAAGTGATTCTACACGTACAACGTCAAGACTCTTAAACAAAGTACAGTAACAAATTTAAAATTGAGTTTTCGATCTATATATCACTATAAATTGTAGAGATAAGAATAGGGGCCATTTATGAGAATCATGGAAAGATGAAGGGTGTATGTTGTTCCAGCCTGTTAATAGTAGTACTGAGGTCAACAATATTGTGGCAGTAGGATAGTCAGAAGAATTCTGACACTTCCACTAAAATATTTTAAAATTCAAAATATTGCTAGTTTTTACTGTACTATTTAATCGAAGACTGTACTTTTTTATTTGGAAGATACATTGACACATTTACGAGTGTTCAAAGGTGTGATAAAAAAACATTGCAAATGGATGCAGTATACGTAATGTATGTATATACGTGATTCTAAGAGCAGTTGTAACGTTAACGTGGGGGAGGCGTTATTCCCATGTTAACCTGCGTTAGATGGCGTTACCCATACCATATGCCAAGTTATTTGCACGTTAAAGGCGTTAAGGGTAGGGGAAAAAAAATTCATTTCACCCCTGCACCATTTCAAATAAATTCTCACTTACATCTCCTCAACCTATTCAAATTCAAATTTAAAAATCAAATACGAGTGAAATTTATTCAAATTCAAAATCAACTCTGCCTATATATACAACTCTACCAGAGTTGTTTAGAACACACAAGTTACACACACAACTCACACACACAAAAATGTCTCGTAAAGATTCTTCTCAGCAATTCCCAAGTCCACAACAGTCGCCGGAAACTAGCTTTCCAACTCCAACTCAGTTGCCTGAAACTAGCTTTCCAACTCCAGAAGAATTTGAGGTTTACTCAACACCATCTGAAGATGTCTTTCCGGTTTTTCAACCGGAAAATGTATTTTTAAACACTCCACCTGGGAACAATCCAATTGTTAACACTCCAGCTGTTAACAATCCAGCTGCTAACAGTCCACGGGTGGATCTTGAAAATAATCCATTTGGGTTAAGTGAGGTTTCCCTTCGTCAACTTGAACAGGACGAAGAAAACTATAGAGAGATTATGGAACAGGAGTTACGCGAGGAAGCTGCTCGTCGTGAACAAGAAGCCAGGAAAGCTCAATATCTTCGAGATAACTACTTTGACATCATGGATGCAAAGCTCTTTAATGGCGAGTTTTATTCCTTTTCAAGTGACGAGGGTTGGAACTCAGATGATTCGTATTCTTAAGTTTTAGTAGTTTTATTTTTACTCAATCTCGTTGTAGTTTTGATGTTTAATGTAATTCGTGTTTAATGTTTAATGTACTTTGTGTTTTAATGTTTAATGTGATATGTTTTTTTAATAAATGAAGTGTTTGTTTTAGTTTAGGTGTTGAATTTGAAAATATCAAATGTTAAACCTTAACTTGGGATGTTATGATTCCGAGTGTTTTTTTTTGTGAGTTAAGGTTAAATGTTAAAGCTGATGTGGCGCTGACGTGGCAGGAGGGTAAACCTTAACTTGAGGGCATGATTGCAAGTGCTCTAAGGCTGGAAAGTAAGAGGGGTGTTCACTCACCTTACATCTCAGCGTCACATCAGCTTTCTCTCTCATCTCACTTCTACTCACTCCCACTCACTTTTTTGTGGACAAAACACTCACTCCCAGTCATTTTTTTTAACACAAACAAACACTTCACTTCACGCAAATCAACTAGGTGAGTTACTCACCTTAATATGCATAGATATGTGTTACTAGCGAGTGAGTGGTAACCTTGGGCATGGAGTCACTCGTGAGTGGGGATGCAAGGTGAGAGGCTCATGGATGCCTTGCCATCCGGCCTAAGATTGTAGTCATCTTATCACCTAAGACGAGTAGTAATGGTGACCGCAAAAGATCATGGTTAATCATGACATTTCAATATCAACTTAATTTTTTTCTCTCTAATATCAAATGCATGAGCAGATGTATGTAATGATGGCCGTGGTCATTATTTTTTTTTATAAACATTAAAACAAAAGTAGCGCTTTGTGTGCAATCTTTATAAAAAGAAACAAATAAAATAAAATTACCCCATTTATTTTCGTTGTAAGCCTCCAACACAGATTATTTTTTAAACAAACACCCCAACGCGGCCAACGGCTACAAACTAGCCAAATCTCTCCATTTTATGTGCAATTCATTTGGTCGCATACATGACCAGATCTCTTCATTTTGGCATAGGGGGGTGTGTTATGTGTGCAACCCGTAAGGGGGAAGACGTGTTTCTTAGGGCGACTGACCATGAAGTCGATCCTTCATTACAACCAGCCCAAAGATCTTATATGTTCATCTTGTTGTGTTTCTCAAGATTACAATCGATATGTGATGCAAATTTTTATGAAAAACAAAATGTAACGCTAAGATAAACGTTTGAAAAACTGTCAAGGGTAAACTGTGTTAGCGGAGATATTGTTATGCCCAAATGTAATATTGATTATTGTGGTTTAGTATTGGTAATTAGGCCCATTAGTGTATTATTATACAGAACATTGTAATTCAGTATTCATTAATCAAATACGGTTTACATGGTATCAAGCCTAAAGATCCTCTAAACCCTAATACACAATTACGATCCTATCTTCCCTCCCCTCACCCTTACTGCCGTCTATCTCCCCTAACTCACCATCATAATGACTGTTGGTGATCACCCTCCCCCACCTCCAACACTAACACTCGTGGAAAAACTCTACGTCGTCCACAATATTAATAACCTTGTTCCCGTTAAGCTTAACATAGATGAGTCTAATTACTCGTCTTGGTGCTATTTTTTCAAAGTTAACAGCCGATTCCATCGTTAAGTCTTGGATTTTTCTTACTCTTGCTCCTACTCTTCAAGGTAGACTAATCAAAGCTAATCCTCCCACGGCTAAAGATGCTTGGGATCATGTTGAGAAGCTCTTTCTCGACAACAAACGTACACGAACAATCGCTTTAAAAGGTGAGTTACATGTTATTCAAATGGGTGATCTTAGTGCCGATGCTTATTTTCGTAAAATAGAAGGTATTGTTACTTTGTTGAATGATCTTGGCTCCCCTATGTCTGATGACGATGTTGTGACATATGCCATAAACGGCCTAAGTGAAAATTTTGCTAATCTTGCCACGATCATTGCTCATAAAGACCCCTTTCCCGACCTTGAGGAGATGCGCTCAATGGTCACCACCGAAGAGCTGCGACTCAACTCCAAACCACAGCCCTTGTCTTCCAACACAACCTCCTCGGCTCCTCAAATTCTTTTGGTTGAGACACCTAATACTCGGGGGCAGGAAAGTCGCAACTCGCGAGATACTCGTAACAACGATCGCATTTTTGAGCCTCAAGTGTGTCGCAATTTTTCTCGTGGATATTGTCGATGGGGAAACACATGTCGGTTTATTCATGACTCCTTTGGTCGTCTTGGACAAAACTCCTCAGCAGGTAATACACGTCATACTTCCTCAAATGGTACTTCTACTGGTCGGGCTCCAAACTCTACAAATATTGGCTTGGGCTCGCATGCATTGGGCCTTGATAATCTACAAAACCTGTTGGCACTTTTGCAAACCCAACAGCAGCAGTTGGCTCAATACAGGATGCAACAACAATTGGGCCAGGCCCACTCGCAAATTGCAGCTTCACAACCTGGTGTCTTGGGCTCCAGGCCCAACGTGCCTCCTGGTTTTAATGTTCAGCCCCCACAGCAGCAACATGCATTTGTTCACACTGTTCCTGGTTCAGGTCAGCAGCCTACTTTATCCGGTCAAGAGACGGTTCTCCCTCAAGCCTTCAACACCATGACTCTTCAAGATCCAACCAATGTTAATTGGAATATGGACACCGGTGCGTCCTCTCATCTTAACTCCTCTGCTAATAATTTAAGTACTATTTTTAATTCTTGCTTGTATCCATCTGTCTTTGTTGGTCACGGTAATTCTATTCCTGTCACCAACACGAGACATAGCACTTTGCCTACTCCTCACCGACCCCTTCACTTAAATAATGTTCTTATTACGCCTAATATTGTCAAAAATTTAATTTCTGTTCGTCAATTTGTTCGTGACAATAAATGTACCGTTGAGTTTGATGAGTTTGGTTTTTCTGTGAAGGATTTCTGGACCCGTCAAATTCTTCTCTGATGTGACAGCACGGGTGATCTGTATCCTGTCACCAACCCGACAACCCCTCAAGCTTTTCTAGTTAGTCAGCATACGTGGCACCAGCGTCTTGGTCACCCAGGAAGTGATGTGTTACGCTCTTTAGTTTCAAATAAATTCATTTCATGTAATAAGACTAAGTCTCCCGTGCTTTTTCATGCTTGTCAGCTTGGCAAGCACGTGCGGCTTCCTTTTTCGCTTTCTGATACAATTGTTAAATCTCCTTTTGATATTATTCATTCGGATTTGTGGACCTCACCACTTTCTAGTATTACGGGTATTAAATATTATGTCTTGTTTTTAGATCATTTTTCGCATTATTTATGGGTGTATCCTTTACGTAACAAGTCTGAAACGTTGTCTAAATTTGTTCATTTTCGTGCTTTTGTTAAGAACCAATTTATTTGTGACATCAAATCTTTGCAATGTGATCATGGGGGTGAGTTTGATAATAATGACCTACACCAATTATTTGCCTCTAATGGAATTACCATTCGCTTCTCGTGTCCAAAAATGTCCCAACAAAATGGTAAGTCAGAGCGCATGATTCGTACCATTAACAACCTAATCCGAACCCTTTTATTCCAAGCACATTTACCACCAACTTTTTGGGTTGTAGCACTACATATGGCCGCCTATCTTTTAAACATCTTACCTTCCACCGCCATATAAAATGAGATCCCTCACACTCGTCTGTTTAAAACCATACCCAATTACATGGATCTTCGTGTTTTTGGTTGTCTTTGTTATCCGCATATCCACACCAATCATAAACTTGAACCACGTGCCACACCCTCCATTTTCCTTGGGTATCCAACCAACCATCGTGGGTATCGATGTCTTGACCTTAACACAAACAAGATTTTACTCTCTCGCCATGTGACTTTTGATGAGTTGGTATTTCCTTATGGGTCTATGACGCCTAATACCTCACCCTCGTACACCTTCCTAGACACATCACCAAATTTAATTCAACAACGACTTCTCAGGCAATCCCCTCCTCGTCCCACGTCCACAATACCTGCTCCCCACGACCAAATACCTCACCCTCGTACCCCAGCCCAATCACCAAATAATCACAGCCCAACATCAGGCCCAACACCTGTATCTATATCCCACAACCCAACTCCTACTACTACGTTACCAAGTCCACAAGCTCTTTCACCCCACCAGCAACCTCACCACCCTACTTCCACTATTTCCTCGAACCAAATCAATAATCCCAATCCCGTGTCGATTCACCCCATGGTCACTCGCTATCGTGTTGGTTCTAACCGTCCTACCCATGCGTTTCGTGACCCTAATTGGCATAGTGCTATGATTGATGAATATAATGCTTTAATTAAAAATAATACTTGGATTCTTGTGCCTCGACCATCGGATGCAAATATTGTTCGTTCCATGTGGCTTTTTCGGCATAAACATAATGCAGATGGTAGTCTTAGTCGTTACAAGGCTCGTCTTGTAGCGAACGGCAGCACACAACTTACAGGTATTGATGTTGATAAGACATTTAGTCCGGTAGTCAAACCGGCGACGATTCGTACAGTTCTTAGTTTTGCTATTTCTCGACACTGGCCTATTAATCAGCTTGATGTCAAGAATGCATTTTTACATGGATATTTATCTGAGACTGTTTATATGCATCAGCCTCCTGGTTTTCGGGATCCTCGTTATCTCGATCATGTTTGTCTTCTGCAGCGATCATTATATGGGCTTAAACAGGCTCCTCGAGCCTGGTTTCAGCGGTTTGCTGCCTATGCGACTCAGGTTGGCTTTCATCATAGTCGGTGTGATTCTTCGCTTTTCATCTATCGGCAGGGGACAAATACAACTTATTTATTGTTATATGTTGATGATATAGTGTTGACTGCATCTTTTTCTGTGCTTCTATGGCAGGTTATTGATTCACTTCATGCAAAGTTTTCTATGACAGATCTTGGTCCTCTTAATTATTTTTTGGGCATTAGTGTGACACGTAATACTTCGGGGATGTTTCTCTCTCAATCGAAGTATGCCACTGAGGTTCTTGAGCGTGCGAATATGCTCACTTGCAACCCATGTCAGACTCCTGTTGACACGGATACCAAACTTGCAGCTGATGGTGATCCTGTTTCAGATCCTACTTTGTATCGTAGCCTTGCTGGTGCTCTTCAGTATCTTACATTCACTCGGCCGGATATATCTTATGCAGTTCAGCAGGTTTGTCTTTTTATGCATGATCTTCGGGAGCCTCATTTCTCTGCTCTGAAGCGGATACTTCGTTATGTTCGAGGTACATTATACTATGGTTTACAGCTTTATTCGGCTTCGACATCCTCATTGATTGCCTATTCGGATGCTGACTGGGCTTGCTGTCCGACTACACGCCGGTCCACATCAGGGTATTGTGTTTTTCTTGGCAACAATCTCCTTTCTTGGTCCTCTAAGCGGCAGTTTACGCTTTCTCGCTCCAGTGCAGAAGCTGAGTATAGGGGTGTTGCCAATGCTGTTGCGAAAACCTGCTGGTTACGTAATCTATTACGAGAGCTTCATACACCACTGTCTACAGCTACGATTGTTTACTGCGATAATGTGAGTGCTGTCTATCTCTCATCTAATCCCGTGCAACATCATTGCACGAAGCATATTGAGATTGATATTCATTTCGTTCGTGATTTGGTTGCCACTGGTCATATACGTGTTCTCCATGTTCCATCTAGTTATCAGTATGCGGATATCTTCACCAAAGGCTTACCTACGACATTGTTTGATGAGTTTCGCTCCAGCTTGAGTGTTCGTTCCTCTCCCGCTCAAACTGCGGAGGGCTGTTAGCGGAGATATTGTTAGGCCCAAATGTAATATTGATTATTGTGGTTTAGTATTGGTAATTAGGCCCATTAGTGTATTATTTATACACAACATTGTAATTCAGTATTCATTAATCAAATACGGTTTACAAACTGTACCATCCGCCACTTGTATGTAACCAAAACTATATCAACCAAAATTGATACCAACTTTTAATTATTATTATTTTTTAGTTGTGGTGTTCTAAAGCTGTCAAAAACGATGGTCTAGTAATTAAAAGAAGCAAATGGTGATGAATAGGTGAGCCCCTAGGCAAATTGCGTAATGTAAATCGTATAACTGCCAAGCAGCAGTGGACCACAATCCATGATGAGATCGAACTCAGAGGGTGGTACCTCAATTTGGTAAAATCACGAGATACAATGTCTATGTTTAACCAGATACACTTTCACCATTTTAAGCTTCAAGTTTACCACCATATCTACACCAATCATTTTATTCCTACCCCAATATATCAAATAAATTCCGTACTTTTTATATATCTAACTAAGGCGTGGCCTACGCAGGCACCCCATGAAATTCTTGGCAGGCACCTCAAAGTAGGGTGGACCCATTCTGACCGTACGGCGCCCCTTTTTTTTTTTTTTTTTTTTTAATAATTGTGTGTAGTGTTTTTTATATTGTATTTAATTTGTTTAGTTTATAGTGTGTATAGTGTATTTAATTTGTGTAGTGTTTTTTTTAGTATAGTGTATTTAATTGTGTAGTGTTTTTATATGGTATTTATTTTACGTTATGTTTTTTAATTGTGTATAACAACAAATGTTAAACATTAAAACATTAAACAAGTATAACAACAAATGTTACTAATATTACAATAAAACATTAGACATTAAAACATTAAACAAGTAAAACAACAAATGTTTTCAATATTACAACGAAATCTACTCCACATGAAGATTATTAATGTCATCTATAAGCTCGTAAAGTATTCCACTCGGCTGACATGCGTGATCAACTGGATTTCTTGCCAATTTCATTGATGCCTCCAACGCCTTTATTTTTGCCTGCAACAAATTATTTTCAGCCAATAGCATGTTGATCGTTGTATCTTTAGTTTCGCAGTTTGAGCAATGCGTTGAAGAAGAGGCTTCACCAAAGTACTTTTGTTGAAATATTTCCTTCCACATGAAGTATCGACACCCATAGTCTTTAGTCCCTGGCTGTTACATGACGAAACAATTATAAGAAATGTATTCTAAACAAACAAGATATTGATATATTTACGCAAATAAACAAACGTTTAATTATTTACCTTTGATAAAGGACATGCATAATACTTCAGACCACAAGTTTTGAGCTTGTGAGATGTTCTTTCAATTATTAATCCACGTTGACAACGACACAAGTAAGGATTTTGTTGTTGCATCTGGCCAAAAGAATTTGTATAATTATTCACAACATAAATTAGTAATATCATGGTTCACAAAATTAGAAGCTTCGAATACATAAATAACCAATCTTGTTATAGATTAATAGTTGATACATGGTTCACAAATTTACAATATAACTAGAAACTAAGATCAATCACGCCTGAGGCATAGTCGCTCCAATGATGCTGCCATCTGTCCCACACGAGACTCTAACTCTGAAACGCGTCTCCTCAATCCGTCAATCTCTCGCTCGTACTCGTCAACGTGAGACGGCTGTAACAAAAGATGAGGAAGAACCGGAGGACGGTGTATAAAATTGTCCTCATCTGCTGCTGGAGATATAGCTGGAGAGGGAGGCACATAAGATTGTGAAGAAAGCACATAATCTGGACTCTCAACACGAGCGGGTGTGTGGTTGACACAATGAATGTCCCTCCACTGAATGTCATCCGATTCCTGTAACAAAAGATGAGGAAGAACCGGAGCAGGAGCAGAAATCAGTAACTGTTGTTCCCTATTCACTATCGTTAAAAAGGAATAATTAAGTACTTAAAGCAATTAACAGTGAATAATGACTGAAATTAACATAAGTAAAACACACAAAGTAATTTTCAACATCATATTCTTATTAGAAATAAATCAAAAGAATACGTTACCCAAGTACTTGCGGAATAGTACTTGGGATTGAAATGACAAAGTTTGGGTGACTCCTCTCTAAGCTCAGGCTAAGTCTGAGCACAACTCTTAGAACCCACTGAGATAGCTCAAGGATAAAGTTGTATTTGGAGGAGTGAAAAGTTGGCTTGTGTGTGTGTGTTTTTTTTTACAATTCACAAGCTTAAACTTTTCACTCATTCTCTTATGCTATTTATACAAGTATGATTATTAACTTTATCGTAGAAGACAAAAACATGGATCACAACAACACACGAATATTGATATATTCGGTTACTGTTCACCTTTCTATAGTAGGCGTCAAAGCTTCTTTCCTTGATAGAGAATCGCCGCTTACTATAAATGGGAAGATATGATCTTGATAGATTGAGAATGTGTATAGACTGGATAAACACTTGAGGGACTTAGTTTTATCTGGGTAAAACTTTCCGCCTAATCCACTCATTCTTGATCTTTAAAGTCTTCAATCTCTTCCTTCGTTTGTCTTCAGTGTTTAACAGTTGGAGAGGAGTCGAAGGGATTAAGTGAGTTATTGTCTTCACTCACTGAATCCACTATCTTCTTCTTGACTTAGTCTTCACCCTTTAAGTTCCGCCTTGCGGAGTGGAGAGGCTCCTTCTTCGCCTCATACTAAGTGTACTGAAGATAGCTCACTGAGAGACTATGCGCTCAGTGACCTGATTGTGTTTAACGGATTAAACACTTAGGATATTTTCTATTCAAATCCTAGTTTAAGGGGTTTGGGTATTTCCTGAACCCAACAGTCTCCCCCTATTTGGATATACAAATAGCCTAGGTGTTTGATCAGTGTAAGTGAGCAAAAGGCTTCTTCTTACACAGAATGTACTGGTAAATACAATAAGGAATATTTGAGTAATTTGACAAAAACATACATCTTTTATTGATTAGATTACATATTTCCTATCACTAGTACAAAAGGATAAAATGATGTCAGTCGAGATGGATACCCAGTGCTTCGAGCTTCACTTTCTTGGTGATGAGTGTTTCCCTGTCAGGATGGTCTCTTATCTTTGCATTAAGGTCTTGACAGAACCGATGTTTCTGGGGATTGGATCTGAGAGGCCACTGGAATATAGTGATCATTGCGGCTACACCACTGATCAATATCACTTCATCTTTGAAATGATGGGTTTCCATAGACATCAATGTGGAATAGCCCTCTTTCAGGCTCTTCAATCACCAAACAGTTCACAAATTTGACACCCTCAGGCAACTCTCTGTTGCATTCTAAGCCAGGCACTTTGATTTCAGGCTGGAACTCAACTCTTTTCCTTTTGCCATTGGAAGTTTGTGGTTGAGATCCTTGAGGTGCAATCAAGGCAGGCTGAATTCCCAGTTGGGCTGGTGCATCCCTCAGCCTTTCATATCTTTTGCTGAGCATCTTCATCAACTCCTTGACCACCTTATTTTGCTTCTTTCCAATGATTGGACCAAGTTCATCAAGTTCAGTGATCCCAAAATCACTGAATTTTAAGGGATCATGAACCTCAAAGTGTCTTTTGTCATCCCCTCTGTAAACATTCATAGCCAATGGTTTGGTGTTGGGAATAATCTTGACATCGGTGATTTTTTCAGGAAGCCTTCGGCTGTTCATTGTCCAGTTGTATTCCTCAATTCGCTTTTCACGAGAGCTTCAGTTTTCTTTCTCTTTTCTTCATACTGCTTTCTCATTGCGCCATTTGAGCGGCTGAGCATCCTTGAAATTTTGTCTGCGACCCTTTGGAAGCTTGCTTGCATCTAATCCCATATTCTCACTTCTTCGGCGACAACCTTTGCCGGCTTCTCTGTTCTTTTTCACTTCCTCAGCTAGTTTCAATCTTCTTTCTTCTTTAGCAAGATGTTTACTCATCTGTTGAGGTGTGAGCAGGTATTCAGTGTCGCCGATTTTATAGGGAATCTTCTCGGGCTCGCAGTTGTCATTATGCCTTTGCCCTTGTCCTGGCCTGAGGAAGATGATGCAACTAAGTGTGGTGTTGTTGTTGTGACCGTCAGTGTTGTTGTTGTTGATGTTTGAGGTGGTAGTGAGGAGATTGGTATTGCTGAGGCTGGTATAGATGATGTTGGAGCTACTGAGGCAGTGGTGTTTGCTCCCCTCGGTGTGAAGAGGAGTTTCTTCAGCAGTATTCTCCCCTCAACTGTTGCGGAGCTTCGGTGAGGGCAAGAGTTGGCGTTGGTGCGGAGGGGACTGGCAGCTTGACCCTTGAAGGCCTAATAGATTTCGGTCATCATAGCCTTAATCTCTGAAGTGTCTGTCGAATGCCGTGACCTTTGCATCCAAGTTAGCCTGAGAAAGCTCCAAGCAGGTCATCCGGGGACCAAGATTCCGGGACGAGGGAAGAGGATGCCTGAGCCATGGTCGCCACCTGTGTATTCAAAGAGTCCAATGTAGCTTGAAGAGACTGGAATGATGATGGAAGACCCTGAACATTTGCAGACTTGAGCAGATCTAACGATTCGATAAGGCGTGAGGATTGTTGCAAGTATGCCTCAGTGGCCTTTAGCACTTGAGAGTTAATAGCTGGATCTTCTCTGACAAACTCCTTGATTTCATCGATCTTTGTGCCAGCATCCTGAAGGTGCCTTAAGAAGTTAGCCATATTTTCATCCAATCGGTGAATTTGGTCATACATCAAGTCCCTGTGCTCATGAACATTGTCATCGAAGCCCTGTACCTCTGCCTTTAGATCGGCATAACTTGCGGCGACCTCGGTATGTTGTTCCCACAATGTTTTAGTAACCCACGAGTATAGCTTCCTTGAAGCCCTGGTGATCCACTGAGCCAACTGCCTTTCAATGAGGGGAAGAGCATTGTCAAACTCTTTGAATTCATCGAGCTTGAGGATTGAAGCATGATCATCATGTTGGAATGGGGATGCAGTATGCTCCTTTGGATCAGGTTGAGGCTCTTGTTCAGATTGAACCTCAACGTCCATTTCTTCTCTAGGCGATAAAATCTCATCTTCGTTTCAGCAAGGTCATCCTCTGAGAATAGAATACCGGTGACATCAGCAATTGTGAGCAAGGGGTTGGTGATGGGTTCCATATCAGCGGGTGGTATATATCCTTCTGAGTCTTTGTCCCCGTTGACCCTCGATCCGGTGGGAGTTTCCCAGTTCCTTCTCCGGAGTCGGGATTGGTTTTGGGTTCCGTATCGGCGGGTTGTTTCTTTCCCTCCGAGTCTTTGTCCCCGGTGACCCCGAGACGGTGGGTGTTTCCCAGTGCCTTTGGCGGAGTCGTGATTGTTGTATCCCTATCGTGGGTTGTTTGTTTCCCCGAGTCTTTGGGATCGATCGGTGTGCCCTCGCACAAAGACTTGGATTTGTTAATGTCATCATCAGGCGTGGTGGAAGGCGCTCCCCTACCATCGGGTTGTTTGTTTCCCTCGGATCTTGGGAGTAGTAGGCGTGACCAAGGGCGATTGTGATGTATCGGTGTCCTTCGTTGTCACGGGGTGGTTGTCGCTGGTCGGTGGGTGTCTATTTAGTCTCGGGCTTTTGTGCCTCTTAGGCTGTGCTCCTGAAGCCTCAAGGCCCTGAGACTTTGGTTTAGTCTTAGTCCCAGTCTGAGACTTCCCTTTCTCTTTTTAGGAGCAGGGTTTGGAGACACTGATCCACTTTGATTGTTTACAGCAATCATGTGGGCCGTCAATTCAATGGGAGTGATAAGGGATGGGTTCTTTTGAAAATTTGATTGGCTCAGGATGCGGGTAAATTTCCAAATTTTTCATACTGAGTATAATTTGAACCCAGTAACGATTGCAAAGCACAAGAGACAAACCTAGGATACGAAACGTACTTCGTCCTAGTTTTGCTCTGTAGCTTCGTTACGAGATCACTGTAAATGATCTCCCCTATGTCGACAGTGACCCCATTCATCAAGCGGTATGCCATCATCAACTGAATAGAGTTAACTTGTTCAGTGGATGAGTGGTTCCCGCCGAGGACCTGAATCACAAAAGTGAAAAGGATCCTCCAAGCCACGGGAAATGAGCTTTTAGTGACTGGGGTCTTGTCCAAAAAGGTTGGATCTAAAACAATTTGTTTTAACCCATCCTTTATTGTGGAGGGTTCAGGATGGGCGACATAAGTACCTTTGTTATATTCTAACCCTGTTGAAGTGCAAAATGTTTTGTAATCCAGGGTGTATTGTTGCCCCCCGTTAAGACTGAACTTGATGAGATACTCCCTGAGTGGTCTAAGGTTATTCTCATCAGAAGGTGTCGGGTCAAAGGAATCAGTTGTAGCCCAAAACTCCCTGAGGTAGTTTGGGTACGATCTTGAGGACATTTTACAAAGGTCGTTTTGAGTGGGCAGTTGAATAAAAATTTTATAATGTCTTTATAGGTTGGGACATTTTCAGGGTATTCAAAATTTCCTATGACATTATTTGTTTTAAATTCAACGTTAGTAAGATCCCTACCCACTGAGAAGCAAACTGGAGAGATTGTGTTCTAGCCATTAAAGAGGATTTTAGGGTTTAAAAAAATGTTTTGACTAGAACAATCAAAGTATTTGGATCTCTCAAGTTTGTGATGAAAAACTTTTGTAAATGTTTACAAGGAGAGTTTTCCAAAAGAGGTTTTAAAGATTTTGGGAACACACAAATTTTTCTGGATTTGAGAAAGTATTTTGTGAGTTTAGTTGCAGAAAATGATTTGTGTGTGTTTTGTGGTTTTGAAGAGGTATTTATAGAGTAGTGAGGGGTGGTTTTTGTATAAATTTGGATATGTAAAGACCATTTTTGAAATCGTTTGATATTCCACATTTAATGCCACCCACCACTTCACGCAGTAAAATCCCGTCTTTCAAGGAAAACAGTTGCAATGCACAGTAAAAGTGTACTTTAGCAGTAATAAAATATCCATAGGATATTTTATGTGAGAGAAGGCTTTTAATGCCAAGTGGGGTGAGGTAAATGATGATACTCCTGACAGTAAGACATGTATTCATATATTAAATTGGTGGGATTACCAACCTAGGACATTTAAGTAACTAATACTTAGAGCATTTAGTTACTCATTCAATGCTTTCTGTCATGGACCCTGAGTGAGTCTTAATCATTCAGTGAGAGGTTTGTTTTGGATGTTCAGGGAGACGAACCAATTCACAGAACTTACTGAGATTGGTTTTCGGATGCGACTTTCAATGTCAAGCATTCCCAACTCAGCTTTCGGTCTCCGAAGGTGGGTTCATCCAAAGGTTTTGTGAAGATATCAGCCAGTTGATATTCAGTAGGGATGAAATGAAGTTCAATGTCTCCCTTCATTATGTGATCCCGGATGAAGTGATATCTGATATCAATGTGTTTGGTTCTTTGGTGGAGGACAGGGTTGTTGGAGATTGCAATAGCACTGGTATTATCACGGAAGATGGGCACCATTTTGTAATGGATGTTATAGTCACCGAGTTGACTTTTCATCCATAATACATTGGCACAACAACCTGCTGCAGCTACATATTCAAACTTCAGGTGAGGACATAGCCACTGATTGTTGCTTTTTAGCACTCCAACAAACTAGTTTTCCTCCAAGAAATTGACAGGACCCTGAGGTACTTTTTCTGTCCATGTTGCGACCAACATAATCGAATCGAGTAACCCTTGAGATCAAACCCTGAGCATTTTGGATATTAGAGTCCAAGGCTTGGGGTTCCCTTCAGTACCGAGTATTCTTTTAGGCTGCAGTGAGATGGGATTCTTTAGGATTGGATTGATATCTTGCTATTAGACAGACTGAGAATTGGATATCTGGTCTATAAGCGTTAGATACATCGGTGAGCCTACAATCCCTCTGAAATGAGTTTGATTGACTGATTTGCCAGTGAGATCAGGTCCAAGGTTGTTAGGTGGGACCATTGGAGTTTTCAGAGGCACAGTCCGATATCTCATATTTTTCAAGAGATTTCGGTGTATTTCTCTTGGTGATGGATATTCCTTTGTCAATTTGCCTGATTTGTAGTCCAAGAAAGTATGTGAGTTCCCCCATCATGCTCATTTCAAACTTCTTAGTCATAAGTTTTCAAGCTGTTTGCAAAGTTTGTAGTTTGTTGAGCCAAAGATGATGTCATCAACATACACTTGGACTAGAATCACATCTTGTTGAGTTCTATAGACAAACAGTGTGTTGTCTATCTTTCCTCTGACAAACTTGTTTTGTATCGGGAAGGCTGAGAGAGTTTCATACCATGCCACGGGAGCTTGTTTCAGGTCCATAAAGAGCTTTGTCAAGCTTGCAGACATAGTCGGGAATTCACTACTCTCAAAGCACGGAGGTTCTTGAACATATACATCTTTCTTGAGATCACCATTTAAGAATGCACTTTTAACATCCATTTGGTAGACCATGAAGTTCATGTATGTTGCATATGCAAGAAAGATCCTGATGGCTTCCATTCTTGCAACAAGAGCAAATGTTTCATCATAGTCAATGCCTTCTTGTTGACTGTAACCTTTGGCTACAAGTCTGCCTTTGTTTTTAATGATAGTGCCGTTTTCATCAGGTTTTGTTTCGAAAACCCACTTCATTACTATGACTACTACATCCTGAGGACATTTGATCAAGGTCATGACCTTGTTTTTATCAAACTGTTGCAGTTCTTCTTGCATAGCCTGAACCCAGCTTGGGTATTTTAGAGCCTTAGTGACACTTTTGGGTTCTATTTCAGATAGGTAATCAGCATATAGACATTCATTGGCTGAGGCTGCAGTTAAGTTAGCAACCATGCTTCTAGTGAGCATTCCCTCAGTGGGTTCACCAATGATGTTTACAAGCTCAATGTCCTGAGATCTTGTCCACTTACTTTGTGGTCGGGATCGAGCTTGAAGATGTCACGGGAGTTCAGGTGTGAGAGCCACAGGGATCATTTAGATCTGTCGAGGTGATTTGTTTGGTAGAGGTTCTTGAGTTATAGGATCCTGATCATATGGATCAGTGTTACCTATCCCAGTAGGAACTGACTGATTATCAATGAATTCACTGATAGTTGGTTGTGACAGGTTGTGGGGCAAGACATAATATGAGATGTCGCATCGGCTTGGTATGAGGAACTGGTTTCAGTGTTGTACTCATCAGGAGGATATCTTGATGAGTTATCAATTCCTATTTCTTCCACAGAAGTGTTGGTGAATCTGATGCTTTCTATACTTTCATCAAAGGTGACATGATAGGTTTCCTCAACTTGTTGTCTCCTTGTGTTAAATACCTTGAAGGCTTTGGAGATCAGTGAGTAACCTAAAAAGTATCCATCATCGGCTTTAGCATCAAACTTGCCTAGATGATCCTTGTGGTTATGAATAAACACAGGACATCCAAACACATGGAAGTAGCTGATGTCAGGAAGTCTACCTTTGAATATCTCATATGGGGTTTTATTATGTCTTTTGACAATGATTGACTGTTTTGAGTGTAATGTTTTTTAACTGCTTCGAAATGCTTTGAAAGAGCTAAGCCATTTAACATGGTTCTTGCAGCCTCAATGAGAGTTCTGTTCTTCCTTTCAGCTAGCCCACTTTGTTCAGGGGTATAAGGAGATGAAAAATTTTGGGAGATTCCCTTCTCATCACAGAAATTCTCAAGCTCAGCATTTCTAAATTCAGTACCATTGTCATTCGATTTGTTTCCTTTGTAATGTCATTCGGTTTTCAATGTTCACGATAAATGACATTATAGTATCAGCTGACTCTTTTAGAAATAAAGTATACCCAAGTGTATCTTGAGAACTCATCAACAATGACAAGTGTATACCTCTCATGCTGGATTGATCTAGGACTGACTGGTCCAAAGAGATCCATATGCAAGAGGTGAAGGCGCTTTGATAGAGAGTTTTGCTTGGTTTTGAAAGATGCTCTTTTATGTTTGCCTTTTCACAGGCTGAGCATGGTTTATCTTTTGCAAAAACCAGTGATGGTAAGCCAAGGACCTTGTTTTGTTTTGCCAAGTTGTTGAAGTTTAAGTGTGAGAGTCTCTTGTGCCACAACCAGTTGATAGTTTCAGTGGCTTTGGCAAAAAGACAGGTTCCATCTTTAGAGAGAGTTGACATGTCTAAGACATAAACATCATCTCTCCTAGGAGCAATCAACACAACTTCCTTGTTGGCATTGAAAATGGTACCTTGTTTGTCATTGAATTATACAATGTACTTAGCATCACATAGCTGACTAACACTGATGAGATTGTATTTGAGACCTGTTAGGTCACTAGTTTTACAACACAAGTTATAGAGAAAGAGATAAGGCGATTGAACAAGTAAACAAGCACACATACACGATAAGAGTAGCACGGTTAGGCGTAGGAATATGTGTGAAAAGAAAACTTGAACAACCAACCCTCAAGTGAGGGTTATTACATGGTTTATATAGGCAAGGAGCTAGGGAAACACTCCCTCTCCTTCCCTATTCCTTATTGGGCTTGGGCCTAAGCTTATGGGCCTTCTACATAAGCTTGACCTTAAACAAACATAAAGGCCATAATAAAGCTACCTATTACATATGAAATATAAATACTTGAAATACTGTTTAGGAGTGATTCCAACAATCTCCCCTCAAGTATATATGAATGTAAACAGTGAAGGCGTTGATGTAATAGTAGCGTGGCGTCTTCGACATTCTTCTTTCTAGTGAGAGGAATTGCCTTGATTCGAACAATCTCCCTAGTGTAGAGAGATAGTTATCTTTGAGCAGTTATGCTTTGACGTCATCTTTAACTTTGTTCTTTGATCATTGTTCTTTGTGGTGAAAGTGATAGTATGTTGTTGTCGCATCGATGCGCCTCAGTGCCGCTTTGCTCCGGTGTCTCCACGTCATTCTTCAACATGCTCACACACTCTTTGACGTTGGAAATCAATACTGATGAAGTTCTTTAAGTCTTTGACTTTGTAGATTCTTTGGTTTGACGAAGAATCATTCTGACTGTTGAGTTGCATCTGAATAGAACTTCCATTAGTGATGATGTTGGCGTGAACATGAGAAGAATCAGCACGATCATCCCGCTCCGGAGCTTCCATAAGAAGAAAACATTTCAAACGGTTAGTAATAAGCGGTTTTCGGCACTTACAAGTTTGAACTTCGAGAGTGTTAACAGCATAGTGTGAAAACACAACTCTAATTCTTACAAAGGCCGTTCCTGAATCGGAGTCCCACAAGTGAGATAACACGATGTACCGAAGTACACCTACGATTCGATGAGTCGCTGAGGTACACCGAAGCATCACCTCACGACCGTAGACCGTTTGAGACCACTAAGCGCAATCCACGAGGAGTTGCCGGCGACCTACTTGTCGGGCGTTTGATGTTGACCCTGGCTGGAGTTTCCATTCAATCACTGAGGATCACAAATGTGAACCTCTCATAAATGTTCTCGACAGATTGCTAAGATCTGTGAAGGACTCGATATGAACCAGCGATGATCTTATTTGTTGAACATCAAGTGATTAAATGTCAAGTGTTCCTAAGAGATCTTTTGATGAATCTCGTGGCTCTAGACTCAATAGTGCGTTTTGGTTTTCTGGCGGAGACTAGGAGAGGGTCTCCTTATTCAATACCAGCGATCTCTAAGAGAAAGCCAATAGTTTACGTAGGGTTCCCTGTGAGAATGAAACAAGCTTCGGTTGAGAAAAACTTGAGTGGATGAGAAGGTTTAGTGCATGCGTCCTTTGGGTCCATGGCGACTTTTGGTCTTCAATACGGTGTCACTAAGTGACAACCAAGAGCATATGAATTGAACCCGTTATGCGCCTAAGTTGAGTAATCTGGAGGGTTGTTTCTTTTCACCCTTTACTTTACATTTCTTTTTGATTCTTCAACTCCTTCTTTCTCCGATTCTCATTTTCTCCTTTTTTTATAATCATTCCTAAGGACTTCTAACACTAACTAATGGTAGTGTCCTTGGGTAGATCCCTCCGGCTCTGGCGGATCATAGGACGGTTATTCCTAACCTTAGTCACCTTATAACTCCATGACTAACCTATGTTTGCCATTAAAACCATTGTATGATAAAATATCTCTCAAAGGGTTTGTTAATGAAAAACATGTTTGAACCATTGTGAGAGATGATGTTTTGCATAAATACTCCCCCTCCACATGTGCTTGATAGTTTTAATGGTTAAATGCACAGTGAGGAAAGAGCGCGCACTTTTTGAATTGATCCACTGAAGATAGACAATCTCGCGCGAGACACGGTTACGTTGCATAGTTAAAGAGTTACATTGTCAGCTTTTAGGTGACAACTAGCTCTAATAACTACCTTGAAGGTGTAGACAAACCTCGAAAGGTTGTCATACCCGTCAGAGTTCATGTCTATCAAGAGTTTCTCGAATGGTACATTCTACTCAGACAAGTCCTTTGCGAGACACGTTTACATCACTAGCGAACTAGCTTGAAATTATTACCCGTCCAGGACAAGTCTTTTCGAGTTACTAACAGTTTAGTGCCGTCAATTCGTTGGTTAAGTCTGAGGTACACAGATTCATTTGCATTATGTACAACATATTTCTTATCCCACAATTTTCTCCCCCTAAAAAATGGCATATTAAAGTGTTATTTTTGAAACGTTTGAGAATAAATATGACCATTTCGAGTGTTGCGGGAAGAATGACCACTGTGAACAATTTGTGAACAAAGTTTCAAATACTCCCCTCAACAAGTGATATAAACGGTTGAGGTTTTGAAAGTCTTAAGGGAAGTACTTGTTCTTTTGAGCAAAACCTTGAAAAATGAAAGGTTTGATAGGTTTTACTCAAAAGTAAGAAGCTTTCGCTCCTTTTCTAAGGATTGTGGCAGAGGCGTACCATAGGGTCCTTTCTTGACAATTACGGGTTGTACACTGTTATGTGTGCACAAGCCATAGACATATTAAATCACACATCCAAAATTATATGAAGGAAACAATTCAAGGGGTACCGGAAGTGCGTGATGTTCCCGAGTGCGCAGGGCGTTGAAAGCCGGTGATGTTTCTCCTGGGTCAACCACCAACATAGCTCTCCAATCGTCAACCGATCCCTTCGAACAACCGTTCATCAATCATGGTGATGATCCTTCTCACATCCCTCCTTTCCGAGAATTCCGGCTTAGGAGACCCAACTTTCAGGCGTATATCCTTCAACCTGTACGCTAATCCGTCCCTAACCGGCTTCAAAGTATGATCCCCGAATTTCTGAAGATCACTACACGCCATTAAGCGGTTTCTTTGAAGTTCACTGCGGTAAACAACTCCGAAAGGTTTGCTGATGAGCGTATATTGAGGTAGCTGATTGATGTCGGGAAGATCAAGCGTTGGAGGAGTGAGGTTGACACGCGTCGATAAGATTCAACGACCATCCGGATATCTTCAACACGTTCTTTGATCACGATGCGTCTAATGAAGATGAGAACCGACTTGATAAATTCACGTTGAACTTCAGTCGAGAATTGTCTCATACGACCGTGTACTTTGGCAAGGTACATGTCTTCGATGTCGTTGAGGGACAAGTTCTCAAAGTCACCCTCGGAGAATCCATAGTCCTGTTCATCTTGTTGTTTGACTATGATATTCTTCAAGAATGTGTAGTCCCACTTAGACTTGAGATTAATGTGTTTGATGGCCACGATGTCCTTAGAACTATACACGCTTGTTGAGACTTCGAACCGGCAGCTTCGTAGTAGATTCTTCGGCATTCAGGCCAATGATGAATCCCATACAATGCATCTTGGTCATATGCTTGCACGTTGTCAGAAAACAAGTGATTTGCACGTTCCTCGATAGCTATGCAGTTTGAGTAAATAGCCGCTAGGAATGGAAGAGTCAATGATGTAGCGTATTTTCGTGAACCATCGCTACCGTGTAAGAGAAAATCCAGGTCTCTGTTAAAGAAGTATCGGAAGGGAATCCGTGGTTCGTCTGCTTGGCCAATGGTCGGTAGGGGTTTGGTCCAATCGGTGTAGTATGGAGGGTTGTCCCTTTGTGTGAAGTCAATGTTTGCTTCCGGATTGAGCCAATCCATGTTGTTAGACATAGCTCGAGCGATGTTCTCAAGATGATATTCGACCTCGAGGCTTTGAGCTGTCTTTTAGAAATTGAAACGCTTCATTCTTGATTCGCTTCAATTCAGATTTCGTCATTTTCTTCACATGGAACTTTTCTTGCAAAAGTTTTGCGTGCTCCAATGTAGAACCGTCTACCAAGTCTTGACCTTCATCAGGGTAGGGAGTTTGATTGACAAGTGTGGAGAACCATTCAAACTCTTGGGTTTTATCGTCATCTAGCCATGATACGACTCGGTGAGTCGTCTTCTTCTTCTTTTGGAAGGCCTTGATGATGATCTTGGTTTCGCACTTGTTTGGGTGAAGTGGGTTGTTGTCGGGGCTCAAGGACCTCTTCATCGTCACCACCCGTATACTCAAAGTAATCATCTGTTTTATGAGTCAGGGGTGGTAACTAGGAATCGTCCCGAGGTTTATCAGTAGAAGACCGAGGTGGAGGAGACTTTGTTGAGAAGAAGTCCGTGGTGGAGGAGGTGGCATCGAAGTAGATTTACCGATTGCTTCGACGTTTAGGTGCGATTCCTTGTCCTTATCATAGTCATCTCTTGGTCGTTTGGGTTGATCGGCTGACTCCTTGCATGATGATCTGAGTTGAAAATCAAGTAGATTTTCGAAAAATTTAGCTTCATCCGAAGTAAACGTTCCAGATCGCTTTGACATTTGTATCACAAGTTTAGCGATTAACTCGGATTCAGAGAGATCAGCTTCTTTGGCCATTGTATGTTTAACCAATGCTACGATGTTAGGGGTGAGTTGTCGGGAAAATACTTCTCTAGTCACACCGGGGACAGTATCGAGAAGAAACTTGTGAGTATGATCTCTTCTTGTCTTCTCCAGTTCCTTTTGGACTTTAGGAACGATATCCCGAAGGTACTTGTTAGTGTAACCTTCGATCATTTCGTTCAGTTCCTTTTTACGATGTTTCTTCATGAACTTCTGAACCAAATTCCCTTTCTTTCTCCATCTTGTCTTTCTCATCATTTAAGTATCTTGAATAAAGACAAACCAATTCAGTTTTCAGTAAAGTATGTCCTTCTTTCTGACTTGTTGGACAGCTTTCACAATCTTTTATGGGACTGAGAAATCCAAGATTTAGGTTGTTTCTTCACGGATTTGGATGATGATCTGGTTGACTTTGTAGATGGTGGTGGTGATGAGTGAGATGAAGAGTCGGATGATGAGGAGACATGAGGAGACTTCAGGTCCTTAGGAGTTTCAGAGGTTTTCTCCTTTGAGTGTGTTGGACTGTCTAGAAGAAACTTTGTATAGTCATCCTCGTCATCTCTAGACTTTTCTTTCTCACTTCAGTTTCTCAAAATCATACTCAATAGTGTCCTCAATCGGCTTTTGTTGTTGCACAAGAGTGGTGGCACGGATCCCTAATCGGGTCGATTAACCGCATCAGGATCTGGAGAGGAGTGAGCAGCACCACTTGATCCTCTTGGGCCACCCATTTGATCTTTAGCAAATTCTTCGGCCTTATGAAGATGTCTGGCGATGTGAAACTTCTTCTGTATGATTGATCCAGGTTGCTCTTCATCTTCTTCAGAGCTTTCATCTTGTGGCACAAGTGCAAGAGTCTTCCCTTTTCCTTTATTAGTTTGAGGACTTGGAGGTTTTGGTACTGAGGGATTTTCATCCTTGGCAGTTTCAGAGTATGTGATCTCTTCATCTGTGTCAGTAGCATCGAGTCCTCGTCCCAAGCTGTCTTTGTGGTTCGGTGAAAGGATTGGAGTGGCTTCACGAGAAGGAACTTTTTTCTTTGTGGTAGGCTTCCGCTTTGGAATAGGTTTCTTCTTTGGAACATTCCTCGGACTATCTGAACTTGTGACACTTCCAGCACTTCCTTTTACGCTTGGTGTTCTCCTTACAGGTGTTCCGAAGATTTTTCGTCGAGATGACCAACTTTGCCTTGTCACTGCTTCCGGATACCTTTTATACGATTCGAGCTTTCGACATCTTCGATTAGAAGGAAATCTGGCAAAGACAGACCTTGTTTCTTTGTAGATGTTTCCTTGATTCTGACAGATAGAATGGGTTCCGTCAACATGTCGTGATTGTCGGGGTCATTGAGCCTCTTGGGAATGTCGGGATGAAGTCCAAGTGCTCTCTGGATCAACAATTTAGTATATCTGATATAGGGAATCTTTGAGCCAAGTTTGTTGAGAAATGACATCATGTCATCCCAAATCGGAGCTTCGATAGCGATGTGTTTCTTGTTGACCAATGCCCAGAATATTTTCAGTTCCATGAGCTTAGGGTGCTCATAGCCACGACCGAAGCAGACTTGGTGATAATCATGTAGAGAGTTCTCCGGGGTTGAGGAATACTCTTAAGCTCTACGTGAGAATGCTTGGTGATTACTCCTGTAGCCGCGTCATAACCGATATTGATTAAGAATTGGAGAGTGAGCTCTTCAGCAGGTGTGGCATATAGTTTGATTGGATCGACATCAGGAATTAGGAGAACAGCCCTTAAGTCTGCAGGTGTAATGGTGACTTGTTTGTGATTGAGAGTCACCGTCACAGCAGTTTGTCCTTTGACCCTTTCCATAGTGTTCCAGAACTGTTGGATGTAGATCTCAGGAACAGTTGCAGAGTGTGAAAGCATGTTATGATACGGATGAGTCCTCAGAATGTCAATAGCAATTAAACACGAAGATTACGAGCAAGTGAGGGTGTAAAAGTCAACACGGAGATTATTCTTTCCTATCTTCATTGGATAGCCATGAGGATAGATATCGGCAATGGAGAGAACTTCAGGTGCATCCATATTCATTTGTTGACCATGTCGTGATCGAAATAACATTAGCCAAAAGAACCAACATATCGAAAGACATAATGTTAGTCAACGGATGGTCTTATTGTCTAGTTATTGAATGTACAGTGTCAATAAATGTTACGAGTCCTAAGTCACTTGTATATTCAATAGTCCAATTACGTCGTGAAATGTTTCGTGAGTTAGTTAACTTTAAGTTTTAAAGTTTATTTTATCACTTATTGTTCACAACATATCAAGCGATTTCAGTTTATTAGTGACATTTTAGGATTAGTGATGATATGATTAGTTTATTTACAAGTTTGTACACGTAACAATTCATAACGAAGGTATGATCTCGGCTTATGCGTAGGATTGGTAAAGTTATGCGTGAGACAGGGAATGATATATGCGTGGCGTAAACTTACGCGTAGGGTCTTAACTACGGCGTAAGAAGTGTTACGCGTAAGAAAAAGAGACCTTATGCGTAGGCATATATTAACCTTACGCGTAAGGCTACTCGTAAGAGTTGACCTTATGCGTAGAGGTCCTTTTACGCATATCCTTCACTGGATACGCGTAGTCCCATATGTAGAACCTTATGCGTAGAAGCTACGCGTAAAACTAATCTTACGCATAACAAGCTACGCGTAAGGTGATCCTTATGCGTAGATTAACAACAACCTTGATTCTAAATATTACGTGTTGCAAGCCTGAAATAAAGCATCATATCAACAAAGTTAAACACATAACATTCGTTTTATGACAAATCAAAACACATTTGGACAGGTTTAACGATTCGCGTAGAAGCTGCATACGCGTAGTATAAACCCTAAATCTACGCGTATGAGATCTAGCCATGGAATATGCACCAAAGTTTTTCGGTATATCATAGATGTTGTGAGAGCATGTAGACCAAGTTTTAACACTTTTATGCATGAATCAAAAATACCCAATTTTTAGAACATTAAACCCTAATTCCTAATTCTGAATCAATTAAGGTTTATGGGTGGTTATAAGGCATGGATATCATCAATTCATCATCACATAAGCATAACACAACAATCTTTTGACCAAAACACTTCACATTTGAAAATCCCCAAATCAACACATAAACCCTAGTTTTCAAAAACCTTTAATTTGTGATTATGGGTATGTTTAGGTGATGAAATTGTGTAAATTGATGTACAAGAAACATTTTGACACAATGTTTATAACCACAAACACCCATTCTTGATCAAGTGTTCATACGCATATTCGTAGAACACTAAATCAAGCATAGATCAAAATCTGACCGTTGGTTTTGTATAAGAATCAAAACCTATGTTTGTAAACACGTTAAGATCATAAAACCACTTACAAATTGATGATCCAAAACACAAAAATCTTGAATGAATCTTAGGTGTAGGATGTGTATAGGTTTAGAATTAAATGTGAAGAGTAGGTTAGGTGGGGAGGTGTTTTAGTAAAATAACTTTAGCATTTAGACAGTTTTGGTCCCTCCACCTTTTCCTTTTTCAAACAAAGCCTTTTAACTTCCATTTTGGTTACCAATCAAAGATTTTTGGAAAGAAACATGACGACACTCCCCCTCGACTTGAGAAAATAATGAAAGGTTATTAATTTAAGTCCGAGGAGTGTCTTTGAACAAGAAAATGTACCACCATTTGTAAAAGAGTCAACCGAGATATGATAACATGCAAGTACACAGATGTTTTGAAGCAGTTAAGAGATTATTTTCTCCCCCTCAACACTTGATCGGAAAAATATTGAATTTTGAAAGAATAAAGTGTTGACGGAAGAAATGTACTTGCCATGTTGAAAGAAATATAGATTAGGAGAATATTTTTGTTGTTTTATCGGATTTTATATTTTTTTATTTTGTTTTTGAAAAATTATTTACAAAGATGTTTTGGTGTTTGTGAGTTTTAAGATGTTTTAAGAGGTCATATAATTCCTCTTGAGTCAAACACCTCATACCAATTCGGTGGACCAACTCATTAAACCTAGCGGGAGGCAAGGCTTTGGTGAGCAGATCGCCAATTGGTATTCGATACCCACAAAGTATAATTCAACGGTACCCTGTTCCACGTGATCCTTGATGAAATGATATCGAAGATCGATGTGCTTTGATTTCGAGTCTTTGGCGAGTTGCACGAGATCGCAATGGCACTCCGATTGTCGCGATACATCGGGATTATGTCGAAGACGTAACCATAGTCTTTGAGTTGTGTTCTCATCCAGATGACTTGAGCACAACACGCGGACATGGCTACATATTACGCCGGTTGATGACGATGTACAATCCTGCTTCTTTGATTGCCAAGACACCGGTTTATCACCAAGAAATTGTAGAGCTCACGAAGTACTTTTCCTTGAGTCTAAGCATCCTGCGTGGTCGTCTAAAAAGCGATTAGTTTAAAACCATAATCCTTCGGATACCAGATCCCCAAGTTAATGGTTCCCTTGATGTATCGGAGGATTCTTTTAGCCTCGAAGAGGTGGGTTTCAGTTGGTCGCGACCGATAGCGGGAGCATAGATAAGCGGCAAAGACAATATCAGGTCTGCTAGCTGTTAGATACATGAGAGACCCAATGATACTTCGGTATTTGGTAGGGTCAACCAATTTCCCATGTAAATCAGCATCTAATTTCTTGGTATGAGCCATTGGTGTGGCATAAGTGTCACTGAGTTGTCATTCCAAATTTGTTTAAAAATTCAAGGGCATATTTGGGCTGACTCAAGAAAATACCACGGGGTGATTGATGAACTTGTAGTCCTAGAAAGAGCGTAAGTTCACCCATCATGGACATTTCAAAATTTTTCTTCATTAGTTTTGCAAAGCGATTGAAAACTTTTTATGTGTAGACCCAAAATGATGTCATCCACGTAAATTTGAACAATTAAGATGTGTGCCCCGTGATATTGTATAAAAGGAGTTGGGTCAACCGAGCCTTTGGTGAAATTATTGGCAATGAGGAAAGATGATAGCTTATCGTACCATGCAGGGGCTTGTTTGAGACCATAAAGAGCTTTGTTCAGTTTGTAAACATGGTTCGGGAACTTCGGGATCAACGAATCCATCGGTTGGTGACATAGACCGTTTCTTTAAGTTGTCCATTGAGAAGCGCCGTTTTGACATCCATCTGATAGACCGTCATATTCATATGAGCAGCGAACGCGAGAAATATCCGAACGACCTCAAGGCGAGCAGGAGCAAAAGATTCTTCAAAGTCTATTCCCTCTTCCGGCGATAACCCTTAGCAACTAGGCGTGACTTGTTTCGGATGACGTTCCCTTGATCATCAATTTGTTTTCCAAATCCATTTAAGACCAATGACATAGACTCCTGTTGGTCTTTCAACCAGTTCCCATACTTCAAGACGTTTGAATTGGTTGAGTTCTTCTGCATAGATTCAATCCAGTTGTCCTTTGTCATTGCGTCTTTAATGTTTTAGGTTCAGATTGGCGACGGTGAGTGCATAAATGCAATGTTCACCGTCGTGTGAAGGCGTTGTCGCGTAACGGCCGGTTGATTTGGGTTGCCAATAATGTTAGCAAGAGGATGGTCTTTTGTCCATCTATGTGTAGAGGGTTGATGTTGGTATACATTGTGCGGTTCGAGGGTTCAAATGGTTTGTTGAAGATTCCGCGACATCCGTGCGCGGTCTCATTAGCAAACGGATTGAAGAACGCATTTGGATCAAAATCTGCAGGTGGGGTATTTCATTGAGAATATCATCGGTGGTTCATCATTGTTGGAAGCGGTGTGTTCAGCTGTTGTGTTGGAGTCAACTGGTGTAGGTGCATCTTCAACAGTAGTTGTTGCGGCAGGTGTATCGGTATAGGAATATTATCGGGTTGTGCGCGGAAGCAAATGGATACACACGAGCACGTCATCAATATCGTCACGAAACGAGAGGAGCAAATAACCTTTCCATTTGTTGTGAGTTAGGCGAGGGCTTTCTTCGGTGATGATGGGGGTTGAGGGAAGTTTAAGCGGTTGTGACCGGGTTCTAAGTGTTATACTCGGAAGCCATTTCCGTGAGTTCATCGAAATGAGCATGAATCGTTTCCATTACCTCCTTAGTTCGACGATTCGGATTCGAAACCTTTAGAATTGTAACAGTATCCAATAAAGACTCCAATATCAGCTTTGGCTTTGAGCTTTCCAAAATCATCACGATCATTATTCGGATAGCAAAGGGATCCAAATACATGAAAGTGTTTGAGGTTCGGTTTATAGTTGTGGACAAGCTCGAAAGGTGTTTTGTTGTGACGCGTTTTGTGATCATAGAGCGGTTTTGAGTATAGCATGCATAGATACACTTACGCCCATAAGTAATCTGGGAGTTTAGCATTGATTAACATTGTTCTTGCGGCTTCCACTAACGTTCGGTTTCGTCTTTCAACAACTCCGTTTTGTTGGTGTATGCGTGCAATAGATGTTTGATCTTTGAATTCCCACTTTCTCATAGAATTCACGAAGGGTTTTGTTAACAAATTCAGTTCCTTTATGCATTCGATGATTACGGCGGTGTTGCGGAGTGAACACGTATTTTTGTGAGAAAAGTGATGATCATTTGTGGAGCTTGGTCTTTGCTACGAAGAAAGTAGACCCAAGTCCATCGTGAGTAGTCATCAACAATTACTAAGATGTAGCGTTTGCCATTGATCGTTTGCACCGCGCATCGGGCCACACAAATCCATGTGAAGAAGATGAAGCACATCTTTGAGAGCGTGTTCCACCTTTGAAGGAAAATGAGCACGAGTGCTTTTCCCTTGTTCACAAGGCCGAGCAAAGGTGATCTTTTGAATACCGGAATCGTGGGAGTCCTTCAACTAGTTTGTGTCGAGCAAGGTTGGTGATGGTTTGAAAGTTTAGATGTGAGAGACGGCGGTGCCATAGCCAGGATTTTGTTGATGTTGCCTTAGAAAGTAAGCAAATGGGAGAGGAAGCAACCATGTCTTGCATAGAGATAGTGTAGAGACTAGAATTACGAGCGGACATAAGGTCATTTCCTTGTAGATCACGAATGAAACAAGTTTTCTCCGGAAAGCAACCTCCAAATCTCCATCACAAAATTGACCTCTGAAAGCAGATTATGACCGAGGCCTTCCACATAGTAAACCCTGCTAATTTCGATGTTCCCATTGACATAGTCTCCGTAGCCCATGATAGGTGCGAAGTGATCATTCCCGAACGGCGGTGCCAATGAACTTTGCTACAAAGTTTGATAACAGTTTAAGATTGCCTGTCATGTGTCGGGAACATCCGCTATCAACAATCCAGAGAATGATATGTATCACCGCATTACACACAGGCGACGGATGGAATAGAAGTAGATTTGGAACCCGAAATGTTAGAGGGTTCCATAGCGATATAGTAGATATACATACATTAATAGCTTTAGGTATCCACTTAAATCCTAGTGTGTTATATATCCATTTCGGCCATCTATAACTACTCTTTGCTTTAGTCTTAGTGAATTCACTAGGTGGTACTACATTCCTAGGAGGTGAAACTGGAGCTACTGGGACAGCAATGCGTTTCTTAGAATCTAAAGATGGCGGTCTACCAAGCACGAACTTAGAAAGATTAGTGGGCCTAGAGGTATTCCGGTTCTTAAGATTCCTTAAGCGAGAGATGATAGCTTTAGCAACACATTTATCATGACAATCAGAATTCATACTTTTACGACAAATATCACAAGATGCATTAGACTGAATATCAAAAGTACTTAACGGTTTAGCATTAGTTACATCACTATTTCTATTACATTTGCTAGGCGCAATATCTATAGTGGAGGCAACGTGTGTCTTATTCAGAGTCCTAGGGTGTTCTTCTACTTTAGCATTCTTGATTGATCTTTTCTTAGGTCGCAACTTCCTATTCTTCGATTGAGTGCTCTAGGCCGTGAAGTGCGGACGTTTGGAAAAGGCTCAACTATTCTGTTTCAGTAGAAGGAAGCACGTTAGCTACTTGTGATTTGGCAGTAGAGATTCTAGGTGCATGAGTACTAAGTGTTACGGGGCTAATCTCTTAATGATTGTTGGCGGAAGTTGTTCATACTTTCCTAACATTCCTCTTAACTTGATGATAGTGTGAATCGGATCTTGATTTTCGACCGAACATTTCGGCAAAATGCATAACTTATTTAGTGTGTGCAAGATAATGATCAAGTTCATTTGATGCTTCATCACGAGTCTTTTTGAGTAAATCAAATATGACACCATATTCCTTTTAACTTTTACAAGTTCTTGTTCATATTTTGAGATTTGACACTTGAAAGACACGTTTTGATCATCCAGTTGCTCAATTTTAGAATCGAGAGGTTTTGCATGCAACTGGGCGATTTTGTGTTGAAAAGCAAGTTGTTGATCGTGAATATCTTTTTGACACCAATTAAGGCGACGTATTGCATTTGAAAGTTCGTTTGACAATCGTTTGTTTTCAACTGTTAAGGACTCGATCTGAAGCACATTATCGGTGTTCTCAACATTTACCACGAAACAACGATATCGCAGAGATATTATCAAATGCATATGACAACGAATTCAATAACACAACATTTTGAACATCGACGATAACATCTTCCAATAGTCGATCAACATCTTTTCTCAAGAGTTTCTTTTTACGTTTAGTATTAGAAATAGATGTTTCGTTTTCTCAAAACGTTTTCATGACCCCAAGTTCCTTATGAAAATCCTTTTCCGAGGCAATTGCACAACTTTTCAAGTTTTTAACATTAGGTAAAAGATTTTTCGGAAAAATGTCTCTTTGTTCTCGCGCCAGAGGCGATTGAAAATGTTCAACTTTGATTTCGGATCGATATTCTATCTCATGTTGTAAAATTTTGAGGTCAGCCATGAAAATGTCAAAATATCGAAGAATTTTTGGATTTTCAGGTTTTGAGTTTACTTCACTAATGGAAGGTAAAGGACCATAAGTTTGTGCAAAGTCTGTTTTGGGATTAACAATAGAAGACTCGGGTGTTTTGATGATAACCCTTGGTGTGTTTGAAGAATCCGTTGGTGTGACGAAATTGACCGGTTTTGAATAATTAAAAGGTTTGTTGTAAACAACAGTTTTTAATTTTGATCGACTCTCGTCTTATGCATCTAATTCCTCTTGACGATGATATTCAACAACATTCATAACAGAATTATCAATTTTATATTGTGCCTTGGAAACTTCGAGGATTTGGTTTGAATGCTTTGGTTGAAAGCTTAGGTTTGTAATCAGCAAGATTAGGTCCATATCCATTTGGATTTGGTTTTAAAGTAAACTTTTCAATGGTTGTGACCGACTCGCCATGTTTGTAAACAACAGTTTTAAACTCTTTAAGTTTGTTTTGCAAGCCGATGATTTCTTCAAGATGATCATCTATTCGTTTCGTTGAATGCTTTTTGTATGCAGAGAACTGTTTTTGACAATTTAACAACTCAGCCTTAGCTTTTTGATTTTCCAAGGTGAGGCGTTAATTTGGTTTTATGTTCATGTTTCAGTTGTTCTATTTCAGACAACAAAGCATTCTTCAAAGCGGCTAGATCACGCATCTGTCGTTCTAAATATTTTTCGTTTTGATAAGATTTGGCAAAGGCGGCTTCAAAACCGTTTTCACGTTTTTCTTGAGTTTTGAAAAAGTTGAGTTGCTTTTGTAAACATTCAAAATCCTTTGTTAATAGTGCATTTTTACTTTTCAAGTCCCGATTAATTGCACGACATTCTTCCACTATGGTTTGTTGGTCTTGTATTAAGCGAGCAAAATCTGGATGAGGCAAAAGTTCGGCGTGTTCAATGTGAGTCACAACATGATCATTCCTGAGATCCTCAAGTATAACCACAGAGTCAATTTGATTATCAAGGGAAACCGTTTGGTCATCTTGATCGTCAAATATAACTACGGGTCTAGTTGAAAATCGTCGAATGAGATGTGGGCGACTCATTTTGAACATTATGAGCCTTGCGGATTCGGATGTTGGCGGAGATATGAGATCGAGAGATAAATATGGTTTGTTCGGTACACGAGACAAGCCATCGATGTCATACACTGGGCCTGTGTCACTCATGTGTAACGCCTTGCATATTAGCCATTAACATAACATTTGCATTGGCACGCAAGTCCTCCATATCATCATCAAGTCGGCATTTGCCATAAAGCTCTTTTCTTTGTCGTGAGAGTTCCACCGCTTCATCCTTAAGAACCAAAAGAAGAGCCTCTTTGAAATAAGCACTGCCCTTAGTCCTTGGCTTTGGGCATGCATTAGCCAGTGTCCCTTCTCATTGCAGTTGTAGCATCGAAGACCATTCAACGATTTTGAGCATTATCTTGTTCCACCACTTGAGCTCTGTTGTTATTCCTACCCACAGCATTAAACCCTTGACCACCGCCCATCGGACGACCATAATCACGATTACGAACTTCAACCGTCCATTGTTCACAACATCTTGAGTCCGTGTGTTAGATGAGGAACGAATACGATTGTTGGATTTGTTGGTGTAACGGCCAAAAGCATTAGCAATCATCACAAATACTTGTTGCAATGCTTGAGCGGATCGGTTTCCTCGGTCGCTTCAGCGACATATGCTTGAGCATTGTTGTTGTATGGAACCAATTGATTTTGTTGAGGTTGTTGCTGTGAAGGTGTGTTTGAAGCATTTGGTTGAGTTCTTTGGTTGAGGAGAATAACTTTTTTGAGCATATAAGGCAAGTTGTTGTTGATTTTCCGGATGTGTTGGTGGAGCAATTTGAGCACGGAGAATCCTTTCCCGATCAACTTCCTTTTCATGAGGATTCTCCGTGCAAAAGATAGGATTTCATGAGGATAAAATCTTAGGCGTAGGATTTCTACGCGTAAAGTTGAACTTACGCGTAATTTTAGGGTTTTATCCCAAATGATCTTTTACACTATCACAGTGCAAAAGATATCCAAAGTCGGCGTATTTTAGGACTTATCCAAGTAAGAAAACACGGAATAAACCACGAAAATGAAGATCAAACCAAGGAAACACTTACGCGTAGAAATAGGGTTTTCATACGCGTAGGTTTACTCATAAAAGTGATTTTGCCCAAATATGTTTCTAAACCAGTTTTTGTGTGATGAAATAGCTTCAATAACACCAAAAGACACAAAAGTGTGGAACTTGATGAACCAAAGCCTCTAAAACAGTTATGCGTAGGATGATACACACGTTCAAAAACAAGCTTAAAAACTGATATTCACGCATAAAGTTTCAAACTTTTTGCCAAAAACTTAAACTTTAACACTTAATAACCTTGAAAGTACAAGAATCTTGGATTGTAACGTGTAAAAATGAAAGCTTTAAGCGTATGAAAGATTGAGTACCGAAACCTTACGCGTATACCATAAAACTTCAAAAACAAAACGAGTTCACCCAACTATTTGGCGATTGATACCACTGTTAGGTCACTAGTTTTACAACACAAGTTATAGAGAAAGAGATAAGGCGATTGAACAAGTAAACAAGCACACATACACGATAAGAGTAGCACGGTTAGGCGTAGGAATATGTGTGAAAAGAAAACTTGAACAACCAACCCTCAAGTGAGGGTTATTACATGGTTTATATAGGCAAAGAGCTAGGGCAACACTCCCTCTCCTTCCCTATTCCTTATTGGGCTTGGGCCTAAGCTTATGGGCCTTCTACATAAGCTTGACCTTAAACAAACATAAAGGCCATAATAAAGCTACCTATTACATATGAAATATAAATACTTGAAATACTATTTAGGAGTGATTCCAACAAGACCATTGACATAAGCAATCCTAGAGAAAACTATTCCATTACAGTTTACTGAACCATAACCTTCAGTGGGACATGATGAGTTATCACCAAATACTACCTTTGGTCCTGGTTCCTTTACATACTTGTGCAGATATTCCTTCACACCAATCATGCTTCTTGAACATCCACTTTGTCTAGATGCGAGACAGGCTCCTTGGCATGCCTCGCACAAGTAGTAAATGAATTAGTTTCTCTTCGTGACCCACTTACTAGTGGGCTTGTGTCTCATGGTCTCTTTGAATTGAGCAATCGATTCATGGTCAATGGTGGAGTGCAATGAGCTTCCACAGGTTTTGCATTTAGAGACTGAGGATGACTCAGTGGATTTGGGTTGTTTTGAACTTCTCCTTGCATGGATGACATTGTCATGCTGAGATGTCTTATGAGTTGTGTTACCGCAAATATCACAGCATGTGTTCATAAGACAATCATCAGGACGATGATCATTAAAGCCACAGTGTGGGCAAGGAGGAAAAGGCTTTGCTCTCAACTTTTGAGCTTTGGATGAAGAAGCATATTGATGACCAACTTTGGTGTAGTTTTCTTGGTGAGAGCTCACATATTGCAAGTGGTCGGCGATCTGTGATCATCCTTTTACAGAATCATGCAAAGAGGATTCTATAACAATTGTCGATGGTATGACTGGTATAGTGGCAGATCACACTTCGCTTGTTTTTGGTGGTGGCTTTTGACTTTGAGGAACTAGAGGAAGCTGACTTTGTCTCCTTGATTGGTTCATGGACCTTTTCAATAGATTCCATTTTGTCAGTTAGCTTTCTCACAAGTTCAGGTCGATTCTTGAATCGATCGCTTCGATGGGGTGAGGATGTGGAATTTTCAATGGGGGTGGATTCTTGTTGAGTTGGTTTTGATGGTCTTTTCAAAATGGTTCTACCAAGTCCAGACCTTTCTTTAGGAGAGTGTGGATTGTAATGTAATGGAGTAAGCTCGAGCTAGGATCGGCACCCTAAAGAGGTTTCAAAGGTGAAAGTGGTGCTTGAGATTCATCTTGAGACTTCAGAGATGTGTTGATTGCTACTGGGCACATCTGGGAGTCTAAGCATGCTCTTTAGAGCTTGACTTTCAGGTTCTAGAATTTTCGAGTCAAAGTTAGGAAGCTTACTATCGGATTAAGTCTTTCAATCCAATCACGGTCTTGGGAACAGACAACATATTGGTAATCATGCCACCAGACACAAATGGTTTAGGACTCTGGTCTTTGTTGAGAGAGTCGGTAAGATGATGTTCACCTATGACTCTCTTTTTGCTAAGGGGGCACCACAGCATCAAAGAATCTTGGATTCTTGGTGGTCCAGCTATCAATGATATCTTTTTCTTTCTTAAGTTCTTCTTGAAGAGCCTGATTTCTTTTAACTAATTCGGTGTTTTGAATCTGTAAGGTGATAGCCTCAAGCTTGTTTTGTTTTAACACAAGTAACTCATCCCTACACTTATTCAATTCAAAACTTAACTTGTTGTACTTAGAAAAAAGATTTAGTCTTTGCTCCTCTACAAACTTAAGATCTACATTGATATAGTTCATATAGGACTGCCAATCAGAATCATCATCCATAGAAAGTAGAATATTTACCTTCTTCATTGTGATGTTGACCCATTCTCCATTTCGGGCATGATTCTTTCCAACAGCTAGCTTGTCTTCTTCGAGAGGGCCATCGGTGCGCTGACATGCACCATTTCATCATCTGATGAGACTGGCTCTTCATCCCAATCGAAGGTTTCAGCAACAAGACCTTTGTTTTACCTGCACAAATTGAACACTTTTTGGTTATGAGGGACTGGCCTCAAGTAATGCAAGCTTAGCTTTGATCTTCCTATACTTGGCTTCAAAATCTATTGTTTTGTTCGGTGATTTATTCGAAGGTTTTGATGAGACTAATAGATTTTAGGTTGAAATTTGCTAAAGCCTGAGGACTGATTTGACCCTGACGGTCTGTAAGAACGTTCAGAAATTGTTTTTGAAAAGCAGTCCTTTGCAAAATGACCTTTTTTGTGACACTTAAAGCATTCAGTGTCCTCGTTAGCTTTAGCAGTTGAAAAACCTTTGTTTCTTTTAATAAACCTTCGAGAGTTTGCAAGGAGTGCCCTTTCCTGAAATTCAACGTTCAGGTCATTTAGGTACTCCTCACTTGATCTCTCATCGGGCTCATCATCAGAATTTTCTTGAAAATCTTGAACCACATTGTTAGAAAAGAAGGGAATTGATATAGGTGAGGTGATGGTCAGGGACTTCTTGACTTCTTGAGACTTTTTTAAGTCAAGGTATCGTCTGTTGATGAGGTTTTCCTCATAGACAAATTTCTCATAAATTTCAGGAAGCTCAAGAGTTTGGATGTGATTTGCATTTCTAAGTCCATGAGAGAAGTTTAACCATTTCTCAGGGAGACAATTAACAAAACCAACATTTATCTCATGTTTTGATAACTTAACACCATCATTAGCCAGTTCATTTAAAAGAGTTTTGTAACAGGTGTAAGTTTGAGAGAGAGTTTGAGTCCATAGCCCGAAGGTATTATACTCAAGTTTCAGGTCCATTATCCTGTTTTCCTTGGTATCAGATGGACCTTCATGGCTATGGACCATGTCATCCCAGGTTTGTTTAGCCGTGTTACAACTTATAACTGACTCCATTATATCATCAGGAAGACATGATATGATGATACTTTTGAGTCTTTGGTCCTGGTTGACCACTCTCCTTTCATCCTGAGTCCATTGAGCTTCAGGTTTGGGCAAACCTTCAGCAGTCTTTGGGACAAATGGGCCCTCATTAATACACTTGATATAATAAGGTTCCATCCCAATCAAATAGCAAAGCATACGCTTTTTCCATTTGTTGAATTTGCCAACTTCAAGTCTAGGGCAACAGCTGAATAAGCTCCACCCTTTTTATCGACTAGTTGGGGTACATCAATTTCGGCCATAGGAATCCTGATTTAAAAACATTTTAGAGCGGCTTAAAAGGTTTTATAATCAACCTGGCTCTGATACCACTTGTTGTTCCCTATTCACTATCGTTAAAAGGGATAATTAAGTACTTAAAGCAATTAACAGTGAATAATGACTGAAATTAACATAAGTAAAACACAAAAAGTAATTTTCAACATCATATTCTTATTAGAAATAAATCAAAAGAATACGTTACCCAAGTACTTGAGGAATAGTACTTGGGATTGAAATGACAAATTTTGGGTGACTCCTCTCTAAGCTCAGGCTAAGTCTGAGCACAACTCTTAGAACCCACTGAGCTAGCTCAAGGATAAAGTTGTATTTGGAGGAGTGAAAAGTTGGCTTGCGTGTGTGTGTTTTAACAATTCACAAGCTTAAACTTTTCACTCATTCTCTTATGCTATTTATACAAGTATGATTATTAACTTTATCCTAGAAGACAAAACCATGGATCACAGCAAACACGAATATTGATATATTAGGTTCTTGTTCACCTTTCTATAGTAGGCGCGAAGCTTCTTTCCTTGATAGAGAATCGCCGCTTACTATAAATGGGAAGATATGATCTTGATAGATTGAGACGGTGTATAGACTGGATAAACACTTGAGGGACTTAGTTTTATCTGGGTAAAACTTTCCCGCCTAATCCAGCTCATTCTTCATCTTTAAAGTCTTCATCTCTTTCTTCGTTTGTCTTCATGTTTAACAGGTTGGAGAGGAGTGAAGGGATTGATGAGTTATTGTCATCAATCACTGAATCCACTATCTTCTTCTTGACTTAGTCTTCACCCTTTAAGTTCCGCCTTGCGGAGTGGAGAGGCTCCTTCTTCACCTCATACTAAGTGTCCTGAAGATAGCTCACTGAGAGACTATGCGCTCAGTGACCTGATTGTGTTTAACGGATTAAACACTTAGGATATTTTCTATTCAAATCCTAGTTTAAGGGGTTTGGGTATTTACTGAACCCAACAGTAACAAAAGATGATGAGTCGTTTGCTATAAATCAGTAATCGTCTATACATGTTTTGTCATTTACAATATAAATCAGTAATCTTCTATACATGTTGTGTCATTTACAATATAAATCAGTAATCGTCTATACATGTTGTGTCATTTACAATATAAATCAATAACTGTTTTCTACGTATATCTAAACATCCTCTGTCATTGAGCAAACACATGTTCCCATGGCGCGGCCTCGACATTTCTAAAATATCTCCATTGTGGGTGATTATACGGGAGAGGTGAGTCTTCATCAAGAACCGCAAGAACGAAGTGAGCACATTCTTCGTTCCCCACACGAGCCAAAACTGAATTTGCAGCCAACATGAGCTATAAAGCTAATAATCTGAGCCTATTGATAAGTTTACCTCTTGTGTGTTAAATGGTGAACTAGACATGGTTGTTGCTTGTTGTTGTTGATCTGGACCACTAGTTGCTGTTGTTGGTTGATTGTTGTTGGTTGTTGGTTTCTTCTTGTTGTTCTGGACCACTTGTTGGTGTTGTTGCTTTCACCTGGGATTATATGGGGTGCCTGCCTAGGATTATATTTGTTGTTGGTGTTGTTGGTTGATTGTTGTTGGTGTTGTTGCTTTCACATGGGATTATATGGGGTGCCTGCCTAGGATTATATTTGTTGTTGGTGTTGTTGGTGTTATTGCTTTCACATGGGATTATATTGGGTGCCTGCCTAGGCCACGCCTTTGAGAATCTTAGTACATTGCCTTTGAGAATCTTGTGAACTTTTGCAGTACCTGGTAACTTGTGAGAATCATGTTCAAAACGTGTAACTTGTGAAACCTGTGAAGTTCATGTGAACTGGTAACTTGTGAGTGTCTTGTGCTTGTGCAGTTTGAGACTTTTGCAGTTGTGAGACTTGTGCAGTTTTGAGGCTTGTGTAGTTTTGTGAGGCTTGTGCAGTTTTGTTAGACTTGTGCAGTTTTGAGAGACTTGTGAACTTGTGCAGTTTTGTGAGACTTGTGAACTGCTGACTTTGTGCAGTTGTGACTAAAATTTTTCTGAGGCGATGATGATAAAAACCGAATGGACGGTAAAGTGGGATCAAATCTCACTTTGCAACCTTCGGGTTTGAGCCTACAAATTTTCCGAGGCGATGATGATTTTTGGGCCTAAAAATTTTCCGAGGCGATGATGAAAACTGAATGGACGACAAAGTGAGATAAAATCTCACTTTTGCAACCTTCGAACTGAGCCTCAAAAAATTTCCGACTACGGTTTTTAAAAAAAATTTAAAACTGAATTTATAGCATAAAAAAACTTGTATAACCAAAAAAAAACTTGTAAAAAAAGTTATAAAAAACTTGTTGAAAAAGTTATAAAAAACTTGTAAAATTGTAAAACCAAAAAAAAAAACTTGTAAAAAAGTTA
This sequence comes from Chrysanthemum makinoi, assembly GCA_910596185.1. Lineage (NCBI taxonomy): Eukaryota > Viridiplantae > Streptophyta > Magnoliopsida > Asterales > Asteraceae > Chrysanthemum > Chrysanthemum makinoi. Next base: position 236,016,737 of record OU343218.1, read on the forward strand.
TAAAAAACTTGTAAAAGAAATAAAAACATGTACAAAAAACTGTAAAAAAAACTTGTAAAAATAAGTGGTTAAAAATACGTTGTATAAAAACTTGGCACGAAAATCGAGAAATCAATCATTGGTACTAATAATTGGCAAGGAAATCGAGGCACCCCATGCAAAAATGCAGCCACCCCTACCATGGGGTGCCTGCATAGGAGGACCCCTAACTAATCAAAAATTAGATACAGTTTGTGATGTTTATTTTTATAGGTGTATTAACTATCAATATTTGAGAAATGGTCACTAAAAGCTTTGGCTCAGTTGATATTCATTTTCGAAAAATTCATGGGCTAACTGGAAAGATTTTGTGGATAAAAGGTAAATGGTTCGAATTTCGGCTCGTGCTCAAGACAGTTGGTGCCATAATAGGCCTGGAGAGTATCCGAAGTTATTTCTTTATGAAGTGGACAATGACTTATGTCAAAAAATATTCGAAATCAATTCACACCTTTTGTAGGATATTTGAGAAATGCTCATTAAATGTAAAACTTATGTGTTTTTATCCTTTATTCTCCGACTTAAAAACGAGGCTTTAAACATAATTAAAACATATCAAAGTATTTCACTTTATCAGTGTTACATGACTCGCTATTGATATTAAGGTTGCAAAAATTATGAGTAAGTAGTTAGTCAATATGTTAACCTGAAGTATAATTTTTAATCTGCAAACCAAACAACACACGTAATGTAATCAGATTAAAATTATATCAAATTCTCATAAAGTATGAAAAAATAAATAATCTTGTTCAAAAAAAAAAAAAAAATACAATAATTATCCTTGTCTTTTTGGCTTTACTGTTGCTTTTTAAATTGTGCTCTTTTACAGTCCAATCACTGTCTAGTAGTCAATGTCCAACCTGATGAGCAGGACTATCCTACACCCGTGCTTATTTAATCCCATATACTCGCCATCAAAAGTCATCTCATCCAACGGCCAAGATTCAAACATAACCCATCGTCAAAACCACACTCCGAGGTGTATGTGTGTGTTTCACTACGTGAGAGAGGATGTAAAATTGTTTCTTATGCATAAACAGTCCTTGTGGTTTTCAGGTTTTGACAAATACCGTATTCATCACTGTCACTTAGGGGTGCAATTCTCAATACGACACGATAAACGACACGAACATGCCACGAATTTAAACGAGTTTGGGTCAAAAACAGTTCAACGCGTCTAACCCGTTTAATAAACGGGTTGTGTTTGGGTTGAGTAAATATTAAACAGGTCAACCCGTGAACCCGTTTAAGTATACAAGACTCAAAAAATAAAAAATATAACCTAGGTTTTTATGTTGGATGTGGATTAAATGTATTTTTTTATGTACTTAATATGAGTGAATTACGATTATACCTCAAATATCATTGAAATTGACACTTATAACTCTGAAAATTGCCGTATAGTTATTTGTATGTTATTTTTATTATATTTTAGATCCTTATATCATTTTGCATTTAAACTAATTAAAATAACAAACCACCAACCTTATTCACTGCTTGACATATTTAGTTAAACATGTTAAACGGGTCATAAATGGGTTACACATCTTTGGGTTAGGGTTGAGTTTCTTGACATGATTAATAAATGGGTCGTGTTTGAGTATATGTTATGCCAACCCGCCAACACGCGAACCCGAATAGGTCAACACGAACACGACTCGATTGCCACCCTTACTGTCACTTCAACACCATCTCATCATTTTCTCTACAACCAACTTCACAAACAATTTAATGTAATAAGACAACCAATTTCATCATCAAATTATACCTCACTTAGACATATATACACCCCACAAAAACCATTTAATAAAAACACATACAACAAACTTCCTACGACTCGGTCATCTGCATGACCGAGTCTTGCAAAATTTGGCTTCAAGATGCGTGATGTTGGAGGAGTGTAACAATGAAGACGCGTCTTCATTGGAGGAAGAATCGGTCTTCACTCTCCTTAAATGGATAATTTTTATTTTTCATGTCCATTCATTAAGTATATGATGTTGTTCGTGTTCGTTTATTAAGAAATTAAGCGAATAAATATAATTGAACGTTAAAAAACAAATAATAAATATTCAAAAATATACATAATATTGTGTTTTATGTGTGTTCATTAGCTAGTATACTGATTTAAAAGTATACAATAAGAAAATATAATATAAAACCATAAACAATTAAATGAACATTAACATATGCATAATCAGACGCTTACGAACATAAATGAACGAACCAGACTTTAGTTTATTTTTCTTATTTAACTAAACGAACATAAAATCTTGTCCATGTTCATTCATTTTATACATAGGCAAATTCACTGAACGTTTGGTTTTATAACTTTAACTTCGAAATTACATTTATGTAAACAAAAATAATCCATGTGCAATTATACTCTCTGATATGATAATATATGAAATTTCGAAAATACAATCGTAATACTTGACAAGACAACGATTGCATGCAAAAAATTCACTATAGATTATGGTATTTTCAAAATTGTGTTGGATATCTTTCTGGAAGCAGTCTTTTTATCTTCAGGATTGGTATGTGATTGTCTACATTGCACCTACCCGATACCTCGCTTGTGTATTTTCAAAATTGTATGAAGTATGGTTGTAATTTGGTCAAAACAAAGGGACTATTCTTGCAATTTACTAAAAAAAACCAAACATGTTCTTAACTCAACACAACATAAACAACAAAGCCTCAAACACTTCTAGTGAGAGAAACAAAAACCATAAAAAAACATGAAAAACATTTCATCGTTTCCATTGTTTTTGATTCTCATGATCACTGCATTAAGCACACCAAGTGTTGTTGTTAATGCAAATGGTGAACTAAAAGCATTAATGCAAATCAAACAAACCTTAGACCCACAAAACACACATTTATCTTCATGGACAGTTTTAGGCAACCAATGTGATGGATCTTTTGATGGTGTCGCATGTAATGAAAAGGGTCTTGTTGCTAATATCTCATTACAAGGTAAAGGTCTTTCTGGGAAGCTCTCACCGGTTTTTTCGGAGCTTAAGGAGTTGACTGGTTTGTACTTGCATTACAACAAGTTGACTGGTGTCATACCTAAACAGATTGCTAATTTGACTCTCCTTAATGACTTGTATCTTAATGTTAATTATCTTTCTGGCTTCATTCCTGCTGAGCTTGGAAACATGGTTAATCTACAAGGTTAGTGTTTTTTTTTTTTTTTTTTTTTTTTTTTAATTTATTTTGGTTATTGAATCTTGGAAAATGTATTTATTTTATTTAATGTTGGAGTGCCGTTTACTTTATATATGGAGTATGTTTTATTGTGACATGTTAAATAATTTGTTTGTTTTTTTTGGGTGTTATCAATGAGTTCAAAATAAGGAGGATCAAAATGTTTTGTTTTTTTTGAAAGTATTTTGTACTTTTACATTGAAATGTGATTCTTGGGTTCATCCAAAAATGTTGTATAGATCCTTAGTCTTAGTGGGTGTTTTGTCTTAGCTTATTTGGTGGGCTTTTGAGCTTCTTGAGATTTTAATAAGCTCGTAAGCTCATTATTAATAACTTATAAGCTTACCCACCTGAGCTTATAAGCCACTGGCTTATATGCTCATCAACTTGAGCATATAAGCTATTAATAATGAGCTTATGAGCTTATTAAAATCTCAATAAGCTCAAATGGCCACCAAATAGGCTAAGACAAACACCCCCTTATGGATTACTACTAAACATTTTTATATAGATTCCTTATTTTCTTGCATTAATGCATCTACAACATGTTCAAATCTGATAGCTTTTTGACTATGAAACATTCTTATCATGTACCATTTAGTTGTTGTTTGAGATATATGCTGTTAGACATATTGCATTATATGTAAAGTTTTATAATTTCTAATGTAAACTTGTTGTGCAGTATTGCAGCTCTGCTACAACCAATTGAGTGGAAGTATACCGACTCAACTCGGATCAATGAAGAAGCTTAGTGTTCTTTCACTGCAATCTAATAACCTTAGTGGTGCATTACCAGCAAGTCTTGGGGATTTAAGTGAATTAAGAAGGCTAGATTTGAGTTTTAATCGCCTTTTTGGTTCGATCCCTACAAGACTGGCGGTTGCACCTATGCTTAATGTTTTAGATGTGAGAAATAATACTCTGTCCGGACGCGTGCCTTTAGGTATTATTCATGGTTGTGTGTTTTGTCATTGTTTCTCATTATTTGTAGATGCAAAAATCTGAACTCTAAGGGAGTGTTTGGTTGTGCATTTTTATGAATAAGGTCGAGATATATGATTTTGATAATGAGGAATTGGTGATTGGGATAAATAAATGTTAAATATCTCTAGTTTTAAGCAACTGATTATTTGACTATGTTCGAGGAGTCTCGATATAAACTTTCTAAAATCACATCCAAAGATCTCCTAAAGTTTCTATTTACAAGGAAATAAAATGGTAATCACCTCAAAAGATTTTAATAGTAACAAAATCATATTTTTAGTGCAAAGTTTTTGTCATCCCTTGTTAATATATGTTTTTGTTTTCAAACAACAGCTTTAAAGAGATTAGCTGGAGGATTCCAATATAGAAACAACCTGGGACTATGCGGAGTTGAATTTGCACCATTAAGAGCTTGCAGTGCTTTGGATCAGCTGAATCCAAACGGCGTACCAACAAAAGCCATTCCAGAAACAGCCGATTTGAAGTTAAACTGTAGTGACGCACGCTGTTCACGATCATCAAAAACCCCACAAGCTTCTATTATTGTTGGAGTGGTTGTAGCAATCGTGGGATTATCAGTCATTGGTTTCTTAGCAGTTTCACATTTTTTAAACAGATCAGAAAAACTCAGCGATAAGTTTGACCATTCTAATGGACCCATTGACCAGCTGAAGTCAAAGGAAGCATGTAGAAAAAACGGATCACCTCTAATAAACCTTGAGTACCCTAATGGGTGGGACCCATTAGCCGAGGGTCGGCGATTTGGTGGGGTCTCTCAAGAAATAATGAGAAGTTTTAGGTTTAATTTGGAAGAGATAGAGTCCGCCACACAATACTTTGCTCCTAGAAATTTGTTAGGCAAGAGTGTGTTTTCGGCCATTCACAAGGGTATGTTGAGAGATGGAACCATTGTTGCTATAAAAAGCATTATAAAAAGTAGCTGCAAGTCTGAGGAATCTGAGTTTTTGAAGGGACTGAATATTTTAACGTCCCTCAGACATGAGAATTTAGTGAGGTTGAGAGGCTTTTGCTGTTCTAAAGGGCGTGGCGAGTGCTTTCTTATTTATGATTTTGTACCTAATGGTAACCTGTTACGGTATCTTGACATGAAGGATGGTGATCATGTTCTTGACTGGTCCACCCGGGCTTCCATCATCAATGGTATCGCCAAAGGTAAGAACTTGTTTTCACAAAGAACCTGCCAAATTCTGGTATATAATGGGCGGGTTGGGTAAAAGATAAAAACATGTTCGGGTTGGGTTGACCCATCAACACCTTATTTAGTAAATATCTTTTGAATTCTATATATTTTTAAGCAATTATTGATATATCAGTTAGGATTAGAAAAACTACACAATTAAATTGATTTTTTAGCATTTAGTTTTCGGTATATAATATTTTAGGTAGCATTCAAATGCGACGTTTGACCTGTTTTATTTTTTATACCTATTTTACCCAGTTCAGAATGTTTTAGAAATTGTAATCTTTAGTGCACTGTTTCTGTATTTCACATGTGTTACTCTTTAACTGCTAGACTGACCCTTTCGGGTTTTACCTGTGCAGGCATAGAGTACTTACATGGGAGCAAACTAAACAAACCAGCAATGGTTCATCAGAACATATCGGTCAAGAATGTGCTACTAGACCAACGGTTCAAGCCTCTACTCTCGGATTCTGGCCTTCATCAGCTTCTTACAAAAGATACTGTCTTCTCGTCACTCAAAGCCAGTGCTGCCATGGGATATCTAGCTCCCGAGTATGGCACCACTGGCAGGTTCACCCAGAAAAGTGATATCTATGCGTTTGGGGTTCTCGTTTTTCAGATCATTTCTGGTAAACGGAAATTCGCTAGTGCAGCCAGGTTTGCTGCTGAATCATGCACTTTCATTGACTTTATTGACCCAAATCTCCATGGAAGATTCTGTGAGCATGAAGCTGCAAAGTTTGCAAAAATAGCATTGATGTGCACCCATGAATCTCCTGATCAAAGACCATCTGTGGAAGAAGTTGTGCAAGAACTCGGCAATCCATTATGCTAACGATTTTTATGACTTTGTTGGTTCTTGGTTAGATGGTTTTAGAAAGTAGTTGTAAGCAAATAGATGTTGTGCTACTAACTTTTCAGTCTTAATGGAACTTTTAGAAGTTTTGTTGTTGTAGTTTGTAGATTTTGTAGTAGTATTGTAAGTTAGGATGGGATTTGAATTCCCTTTGTTGCTTGTATCATTAACATTTGTTCTTTGGAATGGTAGAAATCACCACCTTTAAACCAAAATTTATCATTTTATATCTTATAACATAATTGCTATGGAGTATGTACATCTATGTTACAACTATACTCGAGGTGATACATGGATGCTGGATTCACACATTTTAACGTTTAAAGCATAGGGCGGCGCTAAGTATGGATACACAATTCTAAAACCATAGTTGCTACATGAAATGTAAATCACAGACACGTTAAGTGTAACTCTTAGTTTGCATCTGATAGGTCCACGATGATTTTATAAGAGGCGCCAAGTGTGTAGGTCCGATGGCACCTAAAATCAGGTCATGATTCTCAAGGTTACAATAGATAACCACAAATCAGCATTACGGTAGCTATTTAGTAGCAGAGTTTGTGCATCTCCTACAAAGAATTCATTCGAAGAATGACCCTCGAACTAGTGATTCCATATTGATTGAAAAGATGTCGTAGTGTTTGACGTGATAGATAGATGAATGGAGTACTAATTGAGTTATTGAGATATCATTACATCCAATAGCATCACTACCAGATAACTGTTAAAGTTTTGGATAAAATGGTTACTTATGCATCATGTTAACTTTCCTGGTTAGTTTGTATATACCTATCTTAAGTTTTTATGTATGTTCTCTCGTATATGAAGTTGTGCTGCAAAACTGCAAGTAAATTCTTATCCCTTTTGAAAGTCACAAAGTTAAATCCTTGCGTAATAAACATGTGCTTCCATACTCGTAATCTATTTTATCAAACTTTCTTTTTATTTGAGAGAAAAGTCGTTTAGCGAATGATCAAGTTTGCTCGTATATCTTGACTTGTGGTTTGTCTTTTGTGCTAGGAAGAAATTGTGGCCACTTCTATTATCTTATGAGCGGGTTGAGTCGCTGAACCTTATTTTTATCCTTTCCGTCTCCTTGAACTACTCGAGTCCATATCAATAGCATTGTGCTTTTAGTTATGGAGTAATGATTACACACTTCGTACGATTTAGCCCTTTTATTTAAGCAAGTTTATCTTGAGGTTAAAAACTATTTAAGGTTTTAGGATATTATGACTTGAGTTCGACAACACTGTTTGCAAGTAGCCCCTTTGATCAATAATTCCACATTTGTGACTTGCACCGTTAAGGTTCCATAACATAACATTCAGTACATCAGGTGACTTTGACCGTAAGGTCACCCATAACATAACAATCAGTACATTAGATGACTTTCACAGTTCGATACATATCTTTTTAGCTAAATTTTTGAGTAAAATACACGGTTCGTCCCTAAACTTGTACCTGCGCATCACTCTAGGCTAAACCTTGCCTTTTTCATCGTTGGGAGTCCAAAACTTGGGTTTTATACTCTAGACAAGTCCCTTGACCAATTTTCCGTTAGTCAACGTCTGTTATTTTCCCCATGTGCCTTGCACATGAGAGCAAAATGGTCATTTCATTGTTTTGGTTAATTATTTTGGTGATAAGACTAGTCTACGCCTCTACGGTGTATTTAATCAATAAAATTATACCATCACTACAACCACCCTCCTTTTATCTCTTTATCCTTCTTCTCTCTCTAAATTCCTGCTTCTCTCTAAAATTAATAGCAACATAGGATGTGGGCAATTAATTAGTTTCTTTATTGCATATTCATCACCGATCCAAAACATTATCCACAATAACTCTTCGTTTAACAATTCTCATCATTATTAGTTAGTGTATGAAGATACAGCTATTATATTGTCCTGATTTCTTCTAGCAACATTTAACAATGAAAGCATTATAAACCCAGAACAAATCACACAGTGAAATTTATATTTTTACTGTATCAATTTCGATTACAAATTCCTAAAATGATATTTAAAAACTCATATAAACAATAACAAGAAATTAATAATACACCTATATACATTATTGTCTCAATATATCTCTACTACTATTGGCTCATCAAAAGGAAAAAACACTAATACTACAAAATAAAGAATCTGGTTGTAGAATAATATAATACAATCAAACCCCATCACAGAGCCATTCTAATCATATCAGATTGACAAAAGTACCCCTTTGAACGAAAAATCAAACCAAGGCTGTATCGTCAGATGAAAAAGATTATCTGGAAACAAAGTCTGCATTCGGTAGATCACAAGTTGAGTTGAGAAAAGATTGAAGGAACAAGATCTACCACAGACCAAGCAAGACCAGTATACTGAAGCAACCTTATACCTGTATCTACTTCAAACGAATCTTGAGTACTGAAAAACAACATTTTCCGGAGATACCCATTTGACTTTTTGGCCGTTGGAGAAGCAACCAAAGCAGGGACGTAGCCTTTTCATCTCTTTTTTTTAATCCAAATGGTGAGATACATCTTGTGAGATACGTTGAATAAAGTGTGTTATCTTTTGAGATGTGGATAATAAATGATCATTCAGCAATCTCATTAACTGAACAATAATCTGTTGCTGTATTACATATGTTGAAACGCATCACTGTACTGTATTAAAACTTACAATCTAATCAATATTTTGGATATTATCTTTCTTTCTTATATGTTCTGTTTTGATTTGGCATCATGTTTATCTAATCGCTCAATTAAAAGAAAACTTTATGTAACAACAATCCTACCAACCATTGAAACTTCAAGCTTGGAGAAAATTCAGTGGAACTTACAAATCGAGTACAACTATTTTAAAGATAGAATTATCTAATTTAGGATGATACTCTAATAATAGACTAACTACAAACACTGAAGCAATGTGATTGCACCCGCTCTTGACATGCACACAGGAGCACTTAAATTAATGGCCTGCCTGTAATAGCTAAAAAGCGGGTGCATTAAGTCCTGAATTACTAGACCACTTGTTAGAATGATTCTCAAATAAAAACCATCACAAGCACACTGTGAAATCTAGTACCACCTGTAATAGCTAAATTTATGGATTTTCTCTATGGGCCAAACAAATTACAACTCATTTACTAGTATTTTTTTAGAGTAGAGGATTTCCCTTTTAAAGCTTAAAAACACGTCGTTAATGTTGCAATCTGATCAAAGAAATAAAAAATGATAAGTTATCTGGGGCTTCACATATTCGATAAAACCAAGAGTGTGATTGATAACATTGGGCGGCAAATGTAGACAAAGTTCCGAATTTGGCAGGCCCGATGTGTAATTCAGGACTTCAAGCTTATTTTTGCTGCTTGTATTATTATATACAATATCTAAATGAGATTTCTAAATATAGTGTGAGATTTTTGCATCAAAACTTTTCTTATTACACCTAAGATGTCTAGCTTTTCAGAAGAAGACCGAGAACTACACCTAAGCAGGTAAAATTTGTTACTACTTTCTATTTAGCAAAACCACAAAGCAAGCCAGATGCGATGTTGCAGGTTTGATCAAGCGCAAAACACTGGTATTAACTCACTTCCTATGACATCAAGATACATTTTTTGTGTGTACATTGATAATAAACCTACTTGGTGTGAATAATGCAATGTTGAATACCGCACTAGCTAAAATATTTCCAGATACAGGATGTAACTGTACCTAGAGCTCTGTTGTAAAGCATAAAGCTCTTAGTTAATAGCAAGAATAAAGGAATCAATTCAAAACATTAAAGTTTTTCAAGCATTAACTTGTTTCTTTAGCACTATTATTGTAGATTTTCTGGTCTGGTTCGTCGGTGCAAACAAGTCTGTTCAATCAAAGCGCTCACACAAAAGTGGACTTGGATCATTCATCCAAGGTCTATACTCTATATATATCAAGTGCATCAAAATCTTTGTTTGTTGCCTTACTGGCTCATTCAAAGTATGTTGTTTTCTTTATTATTGATGTGACACGGTGGATAAGAAAGATGTGCAAATAAGAAAGAAAGAAAAGCATTTCACTTACATGAGTACATCGAGAAGATATGCGATTGTAAGTCATGAAAGATTTGATAACCTCACTTGCCCATATAAGCATCGGTCAATTCAATGTCGTTGATGATAGGAGCAATGTGTTAAATTTCAGCAAGATAATAGGCGCATGTCTTTTCTCCCTTTTTCACTTTCTTTTCTTTAATCGGGATCTGACATACTAGCCATAATGTCCCCTTCAAGAATATTCTTTCTGCATGTCTTCAGGTCCTTCAAATCTTCAATCCCAGAAAATGGATAATACTTAACTGCCTCAGTATGTAATACACTATTATTGTAGATTTTCTGGTCTGGTTCGTCGGTGCAAACAAGTCTGTTCAATCAAAGCGCTCACACAAAAGTGGACTTGGATCACTCATCCAAGGTCTATACTCTATATATATCAAGTGCATCAAAATCTTTGTTTGTTGCCTTACTGGCTCATTCAAAGTATGCTGTTTTCTTTATTATTGATTCGTCACGGTGAATAAGAAAGATGCGGAAAAAAGAAAGAAAGAAAAGCATTTCACTTACATGAGTACATCGAGAAGATATGTGATTGTAAGTCATTTCAATGTCATTGATAATAGGAGCAATGTGTTAAATTTCAGCAAGATAATAGGCGCATGTCTTCAGCAAGATAATCAGGATCTGACATAAAGAGCCGCATAGTCCCCTTCAAGAATATTCTCTCTGTATATCTTCAGGTCCTTCAAATCTTCAATCCCAGAAAATGGAAAATACTTAACTGCCTCAGTATGTAATACACATTCGATCTGTTCTAGTCTCTTTTCAATATCTCCCTTTAGATCAACAAGTACGCACAATCGCAGGTCTAGTACTTTAAGACATGGGCACCCATCAAGAATTGCCTGCACCCCGGTATCAGTTAATTCATAGTTCGAGTGTATTTCAAGATGCCTAAGCTCCCGTAGGTTTTGACTAATAGCTATGATCTTTGCATCATCAATCCAATGGATATGATTAAGCCTAAGTGTTTTAAGTTCTGGGCAATAACTACCCAATGCTTGATCTACTTGTGATTCGTCTGCATAATAAAGGCTCAGTTCTTCCAATTTGGGAAGCTTCTTCAATGCTTTAATCAAGCTTCCGACGGAATACTCGGGAAATACAATTTCGAGACGGATAAGCTTAGGTGATCTGTCAAAAGCAACAGAAACATTTAAAAACAGGGAGTAGTTTCATGTATCCCCTTACTTATAATGAACTGGAGCCATAGTTTCAAGCAACAAACAAAACAAACAGATCATCATTTTCCAGTAAGGGAATCACCCCGGCATTAACTGAAATTATAATGCAAAAAAGATGGATATAGAAATAATTAAAACAGCATATTCTATATGCATTTTAACAAACTTAGAAGTCCTTTAGGGGTTTGAGAACTAACTTAACTTCAATGCTTAAGAAATTTAAATTATTCCATGTATAAATAGACTTAGGGAATATAATGGACTGGAATTGTAAAGGCTGATATATTAATATTCCATATTGCTCGTTAGATTTTCATGAGATTAATCAAAAGTTTTTACGATGTTTCTGGAAAAATATAATCTTGATCGTAACTAGCTACAATGATCACAAAACAAGATCGCAGCCTATAACTTCCACAAAAAATCACTAGCGTATAACATAGTTGCTTTCAGAGAGATCTACATAAATGCTCCTTGTGGTTTGCTGAAAATTAAGGATATCTAAAAACATTGTTTACTGTCATATGTGGTCCCTCTCCTTTTACCCTTTAGGGACCAAAAGCAAAATTATCCCATACTTAAGACCAAAAGTAAAATTTTACATACTTGAGGGACCACATGCGAAAGCAAACAGTGTTTCGAGTGACCAATTTTGTCACGTTGAACAAACCACAAGGACCATTACTACAAGTTTACATATAAGTTATATGCAGAAGTCACAGAAAATCGATTATGATAAGCTACATACATACCTATCAGCGACATACTCAAGTAGCTCATCGTCACAGAAGCCTATCATAGTGATATCAACCAACTGGCCCTGGCTTCTATCGACAGCATTCCTACACATCCTGCGGGCTGTTATTTCATCCCTAGGCAAACCAGACGGCCAATGATAGGGCCAACAATCTGAATAAAACTCACTGTCCATATATATAACCCTCCACACAGACGGATCCTTGCAGATTTCACGCCAATCTCTACACACTTTGTGTACATTCCCTAATTTTTCAATGGCAACAACTCTAGATAGTATATTCACCTTTAAATCCAATGAGAGATCAAACCATGTTGTTGTTGACTGTATCATCCCATGTTGCATCTTTGGTTTTGATCTGGATGTCTCTTTTACTTTAACATGTACACAAAGTAAATCAGAACTTGCACCAGAAATTTTTTTAAAACATATTCATAATCAACATATATTATTGAGGGCGGGAGTTTGTTTTAGCTTATTTTCGGGCTTATGCGCTTATTCTGTTCCACTTTCATAAGCTTAATTTTTTCTTTTATAGTGACTTATTCGCTTGTTAGGACTTAAAACTGGAAAATAGCCTCATGGGATAGAGTCACAAATATTACCAGATTAGCCAATAAATAAATAAAATTTGGAACAGTTATTATCCTAATTGTATGATGGTATAGAACAGTTAGAAGCAATTTTGTCCTATTTGGGGTATACAGCATAATAATATGATTACTGAATCCGCTAATATGGTCATTCGGCTAAGAAAAGTGGGCTTATATCATTATATGCTACTCTATCTTTTATTTCTTTTTCTTTTTTTGGTAAAATGAAAGACTTTCAGACATGAACAAAACTTAACACAGTTTATAGATATTATGCATATTTTACTGACACACTTTTGTCTCATTTTCACATTCTTTATAACTAACACATGTGTGCATGAATTACAATAATAATTTTAAAAAATTAATTTCTAAGGCTTTATTTGCTTAAAAGATGACCTATATGGGATATAAAGCCATCTTTTAATTACTAGAATGTTCGAAAAAGTTCGAAAAAGATACCATGGCGAAACAAGTACAAACGAAAAGATGCGCTGGTACTCTATGCAAAAACCCTACTTTATACTGTATCTGGGATGTCATTTGCAAAACTGATTTCGGTCATTAATTATGCACCATATGCTGGTTTCAATTAGTCACTCACGCACCTGCAACGGAATCAGTTTCTAGCATTTGCGCAAGCTCTAACTTCCGATACTTTGCGTAATGTGGTATTTTGCGCTTTTTTGCAATAGCCCTTAGCTCATGTAATTTGTAGTTTTTCATATGTAGATCCCCCTGTTGAAAAATGATGACGGGTGAACAAAGAGATGAGTTTAAAGATGAAGATGAAATAAACTGAAAAAGGTATCACACACTCACTGTCTACTTACGAAACTACCAGAACAAAACATGCATCAAAACAGAATAGCTATATAGCAAACCGAACAATTCATCAATAGATTCACACCATACTACATCTGAAAATGGCTTCAGCAGCTATATATTCGATAACTAATTGGAAAAGTTCACAATGAAACTAACATATTAGTTATATAATTACTTTGCACAAAATTTACCCAAAAAAAACTCAGTCAGTTGTTCAATAGATTAAATAAATAACTATCTTATTCGATATGAAATGATAATTACGATGAGACAATATATTTTACCCTTTAGCTGTTCAATATGAGCTACGCTCCTACTTATTTGACACATCCCCAAGCTTTATTTACAAGGTGTAACCATTTACCGAGCCTAGAGAAACTTCAAAATGTTGGCTACCCCCATCACAGTTTCAAATTAACAAACATTAGCTCCTTCTTAAGCCTAGTTTCATACTTTGATCATCTTCACAAACACAAAGCGTAAACCTAACTAACAAAAAGAAGCCTTATATAGGAAGCACGCCAAACTAAAACCGCATCAATCAGAAAGTTAAACAACTATCAGTGTCACCACCTGGTTACGAAACTACAGCAACAACCTAAACAACACAGATTGATTTCCGATAGTTCAAAATAACGAACTATATATAACAACTTTATCAACACATAAATAGTAAACAGATAGTTCTGAAAATGACGAATCGGTAACTAACTATTTTAGTTTCCTGCTTTTTAAAATTCAAGTAAATAAAAACCACGTCTAAACATTTTAAATATGATTAAAAAATGTGAAAAGCAAATGTGTCACCTTGTCAGCCAATCTTTTTGCTTCTTTAACAGCAACATCATATCTGCGTTTCCACTCATCAGCTTCCTCTTGAGTAGATAAAGTTTGTTCACTTGCAGCAGCTAATCTTGCTTCAGCTGCACTGCTGCTAGCCTTAAGATTTTCTACTTCATCTTCACCAGCTTTCTGTTTAGATAATGCCACCTCATATTTCCTTTTCCATTCCAGGGATTCATGTTTGGCAGCTTCAAAAGCTTTTGATAAATTGGAGTATCGTTCATCTAACGAGCTGGAGTTCCTTTTAACAAAGTCGACCACTGGACCTTTCAAGCTTAAGAGTCAAAAAAAATATAAAAGAATGTCAAAATCTAGAGACATGTGGGTAAAGCAAATTAAAATTTATAGTAGTACTCAAACCTTTGTCGCAAAAATGAAGCTAGCTTCTGCCACTTTTGTGGACCATATGAAGTTGCTTCATAGCTGCTCGATAGCTGATCAAGAACCTATATGAAAAGAACCAGATAACTATGTACCATTAAGATCATTTATTATCTTAGATAGAAACATGTCCTATTTTAAACAGTTCCAAAAGAATTTCAATGCAAATGTGGAAGTAATTGCAACGTTTATTTCATCCCAACTTATAATCTTTCCGATCATAATTGTGATATGTGTTGTGTACGTATGATTAATTTTGATTGTTATGCACACATGACACATCCAATGAAAATTAAGACCATTCTCAGCACTCGTAATTTTTAAAAATTCAAAATGAAAGGTAATACGGCAATTACCTTGAGAATATCATCAAACTTTGCACCAGGAGCTTGACAAGCTGTTCTTACTTCTTTTTCCATCTTTTGTACAGCATTTGTACATTGCATGTCGTAAGCCCTTTTATAATCCTGCTTCAATGGTTTAATAATCTGTTTCAGTACAGCTAAGATGCATTTCATTCCAAATGGTACTCTTTTTAAGTTTTAACTAACCCCTCGATCATCCTATAAGATATGATGCTACACATGACTAATGATCAAATAATAGAAAAATCCTCTTACAAACTCCTTATGTTAGTTTTTTTATGATAAAAAGGGTGACGCAACAAATCTCATACATCTACATGGGACATCTTCTACTAGATTGCTTCTCTAAACATCACAGAGGTCAACTTTAGACATTCGAAACTTGAGCACTTAGTATGCTTATAAATTTAGTAGAACCGCCAATAGTCCCTTAATTGTTACATCGATACTTGAAGATCTATATAAAGAAGCTATGTATAAAGCTATTATTTTGTACAAGTTCCTGTCTCTCAAAATGAAAGCAGTGTATCTTATAGTTGATGTGAATGCTACAAAGATATCATATATTAAGAGAATTTAGGCATGGAAGCTACCTCGAGTTCCTTTCTGAAAAAAGTATGAAGACTCTTTTCACATCTTTGCCTAACAGAACCAGCTCCTACAGCCATTGAATTAAATGCAGCCAGAGCCTTCTGAACAGCCTCTTCATGCGCCTCTCGTATTGTAGCCTGCAGGCAAGTGACAAATGAATTATTATACCTTGTGATCGCAGGGTAGAAACATATACAAAAGAATAAAAAACTTACTTCTTCAGGGGGCTTTGTACTGTCGAAAGAAAAGGTACTGTCGAAAGAAGACTTGTAAACTTCGGAAGCATATTCCAACGCCCTCTGACACTCTGTTTCTTCAACACTCTGAAAAATAAAAATAAGTTGAGCAATGGATCCCAATAAATAAATGAAGTTTACAGGGAAAACTATGTGACTATGTGAGCACTCAGATTAACAGCAACAATAAGATAATGTCATGTGGACAACCATATTGCTTAGAAAACTAACCTGCCACGCAGAAGCTATAGTAGGCACGGCACCATTATTAAGAGCATCCAGAAAGGACTGAGTGATGCCAGCAAAAATGGGTCCAGTCATAACTGTGGCCCCCACCTGCTTGGGCCTAGTCCTCTCAAATACATACCTTGTTAATGCATGAGTCCTGTTTTGAACTCTGGCCTCAATTGATCCATCTAAATGTCACAATAAGATTTGTAAGGCTGAGTCCAGAAAACCATCCAGATATTATAATATTTATTACTTACTGATATTAGGTCAAGGCGTTGGAGCTCATTCTCATTGCTCAAAGGTCGCACAAGAGTGAAGCAATCTCTGTCTGGAAAAAGCCCTCGGATGGATTCTCGAATCTATCAATTATCAATCATCAGTATATCACGAATCTATTTATATATATATGCAGAAAAAAAGCACATTTACAATCTAAAGCCCATGGTGGCTACTTGAGCCTAGTGATAGTACTAGTGAATACAAACCTCATTCTTGGCAGAGCCACCACCTTGTACTGGCCTCAAAGCAAGCTCTAGGTAGTCACGGGGAGTTATTTTCCTATTATCCTCCACCAAATCCAGATAGAAGTCCTGCAATTTAAATTGTGTTTTTAAAGGGAAAAAAAACAATACTAGTAGTGGCCGGTGATGTTACATGACTAACACCAACAGCTCAATTTGAAACTGAAAATCCTTTACTGAAGCGGATAATACAGTTTGGATATGCTTCAGCTGTTTAGAGTTGTAAAGAATAAAGATCATAAGTTGTATTTGAATATGACTATTTTCTTTTAAAATTCATTTGCCAACAAGGTCTTTTAGAAAAGTTTGCGGATAATACTCAATAATTACATTTACATTTTACATATTAATAACAATGAAAATCTGGATTAAGAAGATGGGTGAGTAGGTGCTGCTAGCCTACCATTATTTCTTTAACCAAAATTTTACTGTCGCAAGTAAGGAACTGATTATTTGACCCCCAAAAATATCAAAGACCAACTATTATCAACATCACTGTACACAAATGCTAAGAACTAACTATCGGGGATCTCATGTATCAGCAATCAGTTTTCAAATGCGCTCTAAATAAGTAAAAAGGAAGCAGAAATTGCGTACCCTTAGAAGCCAGACAAAGGTTGGGGAGAACTGTCCAAGCTCAGAAGGTGTGGTCGAGGCTCTGACACGAATATGCTTTGTCATTTCAGCTACAAGAGAGAGGCGATCAATTGCAGCCTCGTCTATACCGCCCATCTGATAGAATAAAGACATGAACGTTGAGACACCTATGCATAGAATGATACGATAAGACAACAAAATTCTTACCTGATTGTATATGAACATGCTTGATAAAAGTACAGCTAGAGGAAAGATTTGTGTGCTGTATGTTCCCTATAATATAAGACAGTTAAAATAATGAACTTACAAAAATTAACAGAAAATAATTGAAGTAGATGTTTGCAAGTCAAGCTAACCGTTTGATCATAAGCATCAATTCCTTCACTATCTATAAGTAAAAGATTGTACTCCGTTCCATCAAGAGCAGTTCTTCTTATAGGGGTACTCCATAGCCAAAGCCCTTTCGTGCACGGGCGATGAGTTGATGCCACCTGAAATCCACTACTCCTTCCCAGAAGCTACAAAGATAAAAAACAAACCATTACAATCATAGCCGCAAACTTGATCTAAAGGCAAACAGTAGCATGACCATGTCATTGTTCATTGATGTAGCATGCATTGGAATTGCATACCATAGCAAATGAACATGAGAAAACGTCCATGTCTCTCATAATAAGTGAAAAGCCAATCACATAAACTATCGAGAATATGGCATTCCACCTAATTGCCTTCATGTTGGTAGAACATCCCGTATTAATGCAACACACACTCAACCTTGCCCTTGATTCATATACTATATTGTCTTGATTTATGTGTATAGTTTTTTTAGCCTGAAACTCATCCACATGAACTTTCAAGTTTAAATGGTATTTATGAGTGTCATAAAGAAAATAAAAAGGTTCCTGTGACTACTACCAGAAATTGTGTCATGCGCTAGTAGAATGCCTATGGTTTTTGTAATACTTATTTCTGATACATAGCTTAGAGTATAACAAGTTACAGAAACTTTAAATTATACTCCAATGTGAGTAGCTCAAATACTTTGTTTAACCTAATACAACCATGGCAGTCACATCTTAAAATCTACTACCTTACAATTAATATAACGTGTTTCAAGCACGTTGATCTCTTACAAGATGTATCCTCACATGCAGCCACAGGCTCCTAAGCAACCCTGAACCAAAACCAAACTCTATACACTCTTAGAACATACAGTCACTGTTTGAGCATCAAAAGATACCGTTAACGCTTACAAGTATTTATCCTATTCTGTCAATGATTCAGAGCTCATATTTGTCAAATATTAGACTTTCCTTTAAAAATATCCGTGTTCGTTTAGTTTGTTTACAGCCCTAAATTGAACACAAAGTCTCCGTAGAATGATTCTAAAGTCACCTAATAGTCTAACTCCCTAAGTCCCTAACTGTACTACAAGTTCTCAATTCTTAATAAAAAGTGTTGTTGTTATGAGTTACTATTATTTCAGGATGTTATTTTATTAGCGTTTCGAATACAATCGTTTCCAAAAATTAGACGCTCCAAAAAAACTCGTTCATCATCCGCTCATAAACGCTAAACAAACGCAAACAAGCCCTAATTAAACGCAACAATTATTCTACTACACTTCACCTAACACCCTAACCATACTACAAGCCCTAATTTCATCATCACCACATAATCAACCAAAACGACAAATCAAAACATAAACCAAAACATAACAAGCCCT
This sequence comes from Chrysanthemum makinoi, assembly GCA_910596185.1. Lineage (NCBI taxonomy): Eukaryota > Viridiplantae > Streptophyta > Magnoliopsida > Asterales > Asteraceae > Chrysanthemum > Chrysanthemum makinoi. The sequence goes on from OU343218.1 coordinate 236,035,978, forward strand.
AATTTAAGTCCAATTACAAAAACTACCTGATTCAGTATATAGCTTTTGCCTTGACGAGCACAGCCGCAAACAGAAACAACGCCAATAGGCTCCTTGATAAGCTTCAAAACCGAAACAGCTTCTGGATCCATCTGGAACTTGCCACTTTCATCGCAGTAAACTAACCGAATAGGTCTCGCCGGTGCGGATGCGTAGGCGGTGGTTCCTCTGGTCATGGTTGTTTGGATCGTGTGATGAAGGTTGTTAGGGTTTAAGTTGTGTTTGTTTGTGAAACGTTGGTGATAGTGGGAGGGAAAACAAAGGTTGCTATAGAGTTTGATTTTTGAGTGAAATGAAAGAAAAGAAAAGATAATTTTTGTCTTCTACGGTTTTTTTTAAAGGGGTGTTTGTTTAATTTTTGGGTGAAATGAAAGTAGGGATGAGTATTTACATCCGAATTTCGAAACTGAACCGAAATTGTATCGGAACTGTACCGATTCCTTTTATATGGTACGATATCGGGACTAGAAAATAAGGTGAAAAAAAATCAGGACCATTAATTCAGTACGGGACTGGTATCAAATTGGGAAATTCCTGGAAAAAAAACGGAAAAAACCCGATTTCCCGGTACCGGTACCGGTATCACTAATTTATGCTCGGAAAAAAATCGGTACCACTAATTTGATACGGGATCGATACGGAACCGGTACCGTGCTCATCACTAAATGAAAGAAAAGGAAATGACATTTTTTGTGTATTGGCCGTTTGTTCAACCTTATGGCTATGTTTGGCGAGAGGGTTGGTTATTTGCACTTTTAAAATAAGTCAGCTTATAAAATAAATCATAAGTCTCAATAAGTCTAAGCTCATAAAAAGAGGCTTATAAAGGTTTATTGCTAGTTAAATTACTTAAATACCTAATTATCACGTAAAAACTAAAAATATATACGAATTTAAGTTGATGCATTTTTATGTAATTTTACATTAATAAGTTTCAGCTACAACTAATTCGCCAAACAACTTTTCAAAAATATAAGTTTCAACTTTCGGCTTATGATATAAGCCTCAGCCTCATTACGTCAAACTTACCCATATATATAACATAAGCTATAAGCTGTGTTTGGCTTATATAACACTAGTCGGGTACCCGCGCACAGCGGCGGCGATAAGTATAGTTATATGTGTTTGCTTACCCGTTTAGTGAATTCGTTTCACAACACTTCGAATGTATATGTGTTAGTTGTAAGTGTTTGTTTGCGTTACCCGTAACTTTCCCGTAGCTTTCCCGCGACATCATTATTCCCGCATATAGAAATACCCTCGCAATCTCTTACGCGTCAAACACTACCTCAAAAGTATATGATTTTGACGAATCAAGATTATATTGATTGAAATAAATGAAATAAAGGTTAAAGTTGAAAAAATTTGAATTAAAATAAAATAAACCCATTAAAAATATAAAAACTAAAAACTCATAAAAATATATCAAAATGGATGTTGAATTAAAGAGCATAAAATTTTAAAAAATATGATGAAATTAGATTATAAAAAAAATAAGTAGATAAAAAGATATTTTAATTTAAAAATAAAGATGAATTTTTAGTTGAGAAATGACACATGTCATTTTATAATTGGAGCTCTTTATCTTAATTTTTAGTGGTTAGGAGTTAGGTTTGGAGTTTGTTAGAAGTTATGCTTGGAGTTTGTTAAGAAGTGACACATGTCATCTCATGATTGGAGCTCCTTATCTTAATTTTTTGTTAGAAAAACTCTTTCCATAATAAGCAAGTAAAAAAGTCTGAATTTTTAAGCCTTCTAATTTTAGAAGGCCTAAATGCATTATAAAGAATTATATAGACTAATAAGTTATATAAGCTCGTAAGTGTCAAAATAAGCCATAAAATTGTGGCTTATCTATATAAGCCGAACTCATATAAAGTATAAACTAATAAGTACATATATAAGCCGAAACAAAAACCCCTAAGGCATGTAGAATGAAGAAAAATTGTGGGAAAAATGAGGGCTGTTTGATCAACCCACTTATCTGCTTATTTCATTTGCAAACCGCAAATAATCTCTTTGAAATGTTTGGGTGTTCGTTTGCAAACTGGCTTTTCATCTTTCAAAACATGGTTTTGTGGATGCATGTAAGGAGTTATTTTTTGAAAACGTGATTTTGTTTCAAAACGTGGTTTTGTTTGCAAACGTGATAAGCAATCAGGTAAATTAAAAGCAATCAAGCCGAATAACACTGTTAATATCAAAAAGTGTAACTATATGAGCATCTTCGTTTTTAATACCAACACCTAATTTATCTTCATAATGTAACAATTTGTTAAAAACACTAATTTTATGAAAATGAGTCCGATCTCAAAACTTTTTGTTACAATTCCTTTTTAGTCTTAAGAATTGCACCTTACGGCCTCTAATCTTGGGTTAGCCACTGCTCTCACCATCAGGACCATATATGTCGAAGTATTTTTTTGTGGGTTGTGGCAGTTATCTTTCAGCCTTAGGAATAAGCCTTCTAGATACCTGCTAAGATGAACAACGCGTTAGTCTCGCCACGGGTGTTGCCCCAGTACCCGAATCCGGCGTGAGAGTAAGTATGTGTTTTACCGAAAGGTATAGTATAAATGTGTGTGTGAGAAAAATGATACATGTTTGTCAATCCCTGTATGCGCATTTATACTACTTGATGTCACTATCTGGTCCCTGGGGTTGTCGTACTTCCTGGGACCGTTAGTGGTGTCAGGACTGACACTGTCCCTGACACTGTCTCTGACGACCAGGAGAATGAGACAAGCTGTGTCTGGGTTAGATGCCAAAGGTACTGTCAGACCAATGAGCCTTCTGGGTGGTGGTCTTCCGGCATCTTTCGGTACGGTCTTGAATCCTTTCGGTCACACCTTGAGCCTTTCGGTCCGTGGACCGATGGGCTACATACGTCGTCATGTCCCCCCAGTATCATGTTATTTGTTTTTGACAAGTGACATGATACTTACTCTGTTTGTCCGTCGGATCCATTCGGCTTATTAAGCTTGTTTTGGCTTCGCGGGCCGTTCCTCTTACAATGGGCCTGAGCCCACTGAGTGGGAAGAGTTAAAATAATTTTACTGGAAACTGTGGGATTCTGCCACGTGGCAGACGCGTCATGGTGGACGGTTCAGATTTGTCCGCGTCGCTTCCTGACATGATAGGACATTTCGTGTCCCCACTTTCTCAGCCTATATAAGGTGTTTTACTTCATTTGTAATTTTTGCTTTTTACTTTCAACTATTTCGTTCTCCGCTTGACAAAATCCTTCGGCAAGTTCAGGTGAGTTTTATCCCGCTATTCCTTCGTTGATTACGTTGTACCTTGTTAATATCCCATGGCTTCTAGCTCCGCGGGACCCACCGGCGACACTGCCCCTAAGGCCGATATGCATGTATATTCTTCGCTGCTCTCCGAGGGGGAGCTCGAGCAAATCGTCAGCGATTACGGTATACCGACCGACTTACATCCTCGTCTACCCCCTGCGGAGTTTACCATGAACAACCTTCCTCCCGATGCCATCGGTCTTTACGAACAGTATTTTGCGTTTTCCGGCGTCCGGATTCCATTTTCTACTTTTCTTTTGAGGGTGATCCGACACTTCCAAGTTCATATTTCACAACTGGTGCCTATCGGACTGAACAGATTGGTCATGTTTGAGGTTTATTGTCGGAGCCTGGAAATTGAGCCCAGTGTGAATTTATTTCGGGTCTTCTACACTTTGAATAAGCAGGGGCATTGGTTTTCTTTTCAGCGAAGAACCGGAGGGGAGGCCCGTCCCCGTCTTTTTAAGGAAACATGTTCTAGTCTAAAGAATTGGAAGGATTGTTTTTTCTTGATTGATCGGAGGGCCGTTCCGGATGCAATGCCTTGGAGACATCCGGACTCGAACGTGTCGGACCCTCCTCCCGCTAGTGGCTTTGAGGAGGCCGATGTTCAGAGGTTATGCGAAGGGGTGGTGGAGCTCCGGCCGGTACACTCCGGTCTTCTGTATGAGGTTGGGTTGACAAAGATTTGGAAGCATTCTGGGTTCCGCGTGGAGTTCAAGGATATTGATAAGAATGGTAATGCAACCGTCTAAGCTTGTTTTGCTTTCTTTCATTCAACTCCCTCTCCTTTTTTTTATGTGACAACTCCTTTTTTCTTTTTGTGTAGTCATAACTATGTCCTAGTATCTTCGTCTGAGGTCAGAGCAGGGATCCCGGTTGGGAAAGGGACGCAGGTTGGTTGAAGGGGAAGAAATACCCCAGCATGTGACTCAACCTTTGAGAACCGACCAACCCATTCCTGAGGTGAGCAGGGTTCAAAGGATCGTGGAGAAAGCCGATCCGGGGGTTTTAAAAGCCAAGGAGAAAAAGAGGAAATAGGCGGAGCGGAGGCCGGCTGGGGGACCCTCGTCATTACTGAAAAGGAGAAGGCAGGAGTCTCCCTCTATTGAGGTGTTGTCTAGTCCGGAGGACTCCCAGGATGCCCATTCGGCCTCTCCCGTGAATACCTTGAGGCCCGAAGATATTGTGGGTGATACCAGGAAGAGAGACGAAAGTAATCAGGGAAGGGAATCTCTTCAGGAGGGGGCTCATTCGGCTGAGGAACCTACTCCTGCTGCCGTCGTCCAAGGTATCATCCTTGTTATTACATATTGCTACTGCTATTATTGAGTTGTTCCTGACTTCGTTCTTCACAGAAGTTGGGGCTGGAGGATCGGGATTGAATGTGGAGGAGGCGACCCAACACCCAGCGGGACCATACACCGAAGATTACTCAGGAGGTATCCGTCACCTTCGGTTTTTTACTCTTGATTGTTTGTTTTTTGTTTGCGTAGGTCTCTTTGGACGAAGGGGCTCTGGAGAGCCCTTTATCCCTGGCTGGGGTTTGACGGCTAACACGAACCTAAATGATGTCGTTCTCTGTAGAGACATGATGATTAATCTTGCTCCCCCCTTTCTCCGCGCTGAACAGGAGGATCAAACTGATGAGCGGGCTCTGTACAGGGGTTGGTTCGAGTTAGCTCATGGGTCTCTTGCCGTTGGCGAAGTTTTTAGAAGGTTTGAGCGGTTGAGTCGCCAGTATGCGGAACTGCATCGAGCCCACTCTGCATGCTCCGATCTTGAGCCATTACTTTCCGAGACTCGCGCTAGTCTTCACTCCCAAGTTGTTATTAACGAGAAATTAGCCGCGGATCATCAAGCCCTTCGGGAGGCTCACCAAGTTTGCGATCAGAAGGAAGGGGATTTGAAGGCGAAGTTGGAGAGTTTGGAAGCTGAGGTTGCGTTGCTAAAGGTTAAGGACACGGAGCAGGCCGAAAAGATCAAGTCGTTGGAGGAATCCTTGGGGAAGAAAATTTCGGAGCTGGAGGAGTCAGAGAGGGATGCCTCGGATTTGAGAAAGAACGTGCAGGAAATTGCCATCAAAGCTGGTCAGGGAGAGATGCTACGTTTCAACTATGTTAAGGAGTTGATCCCTACGGTGGTTCGTAGGTTACAGGGTAGTAAGGAGTATCAACAGAGCTGGGGAGCAGTTTTCAATGCTGCGATCGATTCTGGGTGGTTGGACGGGGTCAGGGAAGAACGGACCGAGGAATAGGTCGAAAGGATCGTTGCCGATCAGAACGACTTCGATTTGGAGGCTGTGAAGGGTTTTACCAAGGCATATGATGAGATGTTCACCCGAAGCTACCCATATATAGAAAAAATCAAGCGCTCTTATCACCTCCCTTTGCCCGATTTGATGAATATTCTTCCCGATGGGACCGGGCCTACCCCCGGTGCTAGCACATCCGGAGGACCTTAGTGCCGGATAAGATCGTTATTATCGGGCCTGCGTGCCTTGGAACTGATGTATTTGAACAATTTAGTTTGTCTTTGTATGTAATCTTGGATACTTTTTTAGTACTTCTGTGGTTGTACGCTATGTTGAACAATGTTTATCATTATCTATGCTTAGGCGGGGTCGTCCGTATATCCGGACGGTCATTTTTTATATGTATATGCTTGTGTACGCCTTGTGTTTTTTGTTAGTGTCTTGGCACTTTCGGCGTTAAATCATGCCCGTGAGCAAATATGCTGCGGCCTTCCCTTATGACTTAGCATTTTTTTTTGGGTAATGTTTTCGCCTAGTGGTAAATCTACCTGGTGGCTCATCCCTGGCGTCGTCACGCCTCAGGGGTATCTGCGTGCCGTTTGGGCACATATGCCTCGGCTTATCCCTTAATGTCCTAGCATTATTCGGGGGTATGCAGTCGCCTACCGAATGGTATGTGGCCTTCCCTAGTGTCATTGCACTTACGGGGGTAAATTTATTTTAGTTGGGAGGTTTTCGGATGTACGGGCGGAGGTAGCTAATCTCCGCCGGTTCACACCCTTCCCTTTTGCATGAGACGTAATCATGGAAAATTTTCCTCCTCCGTCATAGGTAGGGGAATATATCATTGCTTACTGATAGTGAAAACAAAATGATTCATGCCCGTAGGCTTACATCTTTCTTGCGAATATTTTTAAAGAAAACACTTCTTCAAATTCACTGCATGCCATTTCCGGGGAACTTCCTCTTCGTCCAAGGTCTCTAACTTGTAGGATCCGTTGAGGCCCGCCTCCTTGATCCGGTAAGGACCTTCCCATTTTGGTCCCAGCTTGCCTAGATCCTCGACTCTACTGGCTTCATTCTTTCGGTACACGAATTCCCCTGGTTTGAAGGATACCAGCCGTGCCTTTCGGTTATAGTACTTTTCCAGCTTCGTTTTGTATCGGGCTTCCATTACTGCTGCTTCTTCCCTCCTTTCCTGTAGTAGGTCGAGATTGAGGCGAATGTCCTCTTCATTCTGTTCCTCCGTCCGGCGAGGGTCTTCTTCTTCGAGACCTTCCCTTATCCTTCTCACCCTATAAGTTGGCATGCCTATTTCAGCCGGTATTACCGCTTCACTACCATAGGTGAGGCTGAAAGGCGTCTCTCCGTTACTTGTCTTGATGGACGTCCGGAGTGCCCAAAGAACATTCGGTAATTCGTCCACCCATCCTGCCTTTGCACGCCCTAACCTTGTCTTGATTCCTTCCATCAAGCTTTTGTTTGCCCTTTCCACCAGTCCGTTGGCCTATGGGTGGGCCACAGCGATGTTGATTTGCTTGATGTTGAGTTTTTCACACCAGCTCTTGAAGGGGTTGTCTACGAATTGCTTAGCATTGTCTGTGACGATGATGGCAGGGAGACCGAAGCGGCACACTATGTTGTCCCATACGAACCTAGTGACATCCTTGCCGGTGATCCTTGCCAGCGGTTTGGCCTCCGTCCACTTAGTGAAATAGTCGATAGCGACCAGAAGGAACTTGACCTTTCCGGCTGATGAAGGTAGGGGACCCACTATGTCCATACCCCATTGGTAAAAGGGCCATGTAGCCATGATGGGCGTTAGCTTGGTTTTTGGAAGCTGCGGCACTGGGGAATGGATCTGGCAGGAGTCACACTTAATTATTTCGTTTCTAGCATCTCGGTGCATCGTAGGCCAGTAGTATCCTTGCCGCATGGCCTTTGCCACGACCGAGCGAGGGCCGGAATGCATTCCGCAAGCTCCCATGTGTATCTCTCTTATAACGTAGTTTGCTTGCAAAGGACCCACGCACCTCATCATGGGTACCAAGTAGGCTTTCTTGTAGATTACTCCATCTTCCATGAAATACTGGCTGATTTTCATTCTCAGGGTACGAGCTTCGTTTGGGTCGTCCGGCCAGATGCCTTCCTCCAGGCATCGGATGATAGGGGTCATCCAGTTGTCCCCTTCCTCCTCAACGACGTTGTTAACTTCCCTTCCCTCCGTTGACCTTTCTCTTAACACCTCTACCAGCACCTCCTTCGTCAAGTGATCAAAAGCAACCGTGGCCAGTTTACTAAGAACATCTGCTTTCTGCTGGGGATGTTCCGGATGGTGAAGTTTTCAAAACTAGCTATGTACTCCTTTGCCTTTGCTAGGTACTTGATCATACTTTCGTGACTTGCCACATAATCCCCATTTATCTGATTAGCCACCAGCTTAGAGTCCACCCGGACCACAAGGCTACGGACCTGCATACTCTCCGCCATCCTTAGCCCCGCCAACAGGGCCTCGTATTCTGCTTCGTTATTAGTGTTGTCGAACTCCAGCCGGATGGCATAAGTGAACTCCATTCCCTCTGGATTGATTAGTACAAGACCCGCTCCGGAGCCCTTGTTGTTGGATGCTCCATCCGTGTACAAAAGCCATTTCTCATCTTCTTTCTTCTTTATCACCGGCTGTTCGAAGTACTTGTCATTGCTTTCTCCGATGGGAGCTTCTGACAGGAAGTCCGCTAACACTTGTCCTTTGATTGCGTTCCGGGGCTCGTAGGTGATGTTGTAAGCACCCAACTCTACCGAGTATTTGGCCAACTTCCCGGATGCTTCCGGCTTGTTGAGGATCTACTTTATAGGTTGGTCCGTGATTACCTTTATAGGGTGTGCTTCGAAGTACCTCCGGAGCCTTCTTGACACGTGTAGTAGTCATAGTGCTAACTTCTCGATCGGGGCATAGTTTCTTTCGGCTTCATTGAGCGTCCGGCTTACATAACAGACCGGTAATTGTCTTCCCTTTCTTTCTGTGAGGAGAACCGCGCTGACTGCTTCCTCTGCGGCTGCAAGGTACACGTATAGTGTTTCCTTCGCGGTTGGTGTTGTTAGTGAGGGAAGGTCTGTTATCAACTTCTTCATTTCTTGGAATGTCGATTCCGCCTCTTCCGTCCACCGATACTCTTCCTTATTCTCCTTAGTGATGTTCCTGAGTGTTTCAAAGAATGGCAAGGACCTTTCAGCCGAACGAGCCAAGAAACGATTGAGTGCCGCCAATTTGCCGCTGAGGCTTTGCATCTCCTTCAGGGTCCTAGGTGATTGCATGTCCATTATTGCCTTCGTCTTTTTTGGGTTTGCCTGAATTCCTTCTGAAGTCACCATATATCCTAGGAACTTTCCTTCCTCCATCCCGAAGGAGCACTTTTTCGGATTCAACTTCATGTTGATCTTCCGAAGGTTGTCGAATGTTTCTGCTATGTCCGCTAGCATTCCTTTCTCTTCCTTGCTCTTGATGACCATGTCATCCACATATGCTTCAAGGTTCCTTCCTATCTGTGACTGGAAGGACGAATCTATTATTCGTTGGTAAGTGGCTCCTGCATTTTTCAGGCCGAACGGCATTTTGGTGTAACAGTAAGTTCCTTGTTCAGTGTAAAACGCTATTTTTTCTTCGTCTTCCCTTGCCATCTGTACCTGGTGATATCCTTTGTAAGCGTCTAAGAAACATTTGTACTTGTACCCCATGACCGACTCGATTTTCTAGTTGATTTCCGGTAAGGGGTAATAGTCTTTAGGGCAGGCAGAGTTGATGTTCTTGAAGTCAATACACATACGCCAGCTCCCATCGCATTTCTTCACTAGAACGGGGTTGGATATCCATGTAGGATACTTCACCGGCCTGACAATGCCAGCCTTGACCCATTCTTCTACTTCCTTTGTGACTGCCTGGCTTCGATCTGCCGCCAACATTCGGCGCTTTTGACATACCGGGTCTATCGAAGGGTTGGCATTCAGAGTGTGCTCAATGATTCCTCTGGGGACTCCCGTCATATCCGCTGGCTCCCATGCGAATACGTCGAGGTTCCTTTGTAACAGTTCTTTAAGGCGTCTTTTGCCCTCAACGGATAGTGCACCTCCTATCATCACCGCTTGTTCAGGGAAGGCTGGGTTGATCGCCACTTCCTCCGTTAAACCCACTTCTCCTGCTTCCGTTTCTTCCTTATCTTGTTCCGGAACAACGGTTTGCAATCTTTCCAATCTTTTACATTCTGAAATGATGACGGAACGTGTGACAAGCGTGGAAATTCCTTGAGGGGTTGGGAACTTCATCATGGAGTGGACTGTAGAAGGTATGGCTCGTAGGATCTTCAATCCGTTCCTTCCTAAGATAACATTATATGGTGATGGTGCCCGAATAACTGTGAACTTCATCCTGACCTTCCTGTACAACCCTTCATCTCCGAATGACACATCTAACTCGATTTTTCCCAGCGGGCGAGTCACCTGTCCGGCAAACCCCAGCAGATCGCATCTGTTTCATTCGAGCCCTTATCTCATGAGGCAAGTTGTTGAAGCAGTGTTCGAACATTACCTCCACCGAAGCTCCTTCATCTACAAAGACTCTCCTTACTAGGTACCCTTCCATTGTGGCTTCAACTATGAAAGGATCGTCCGACACATCTCCGTCGGGGAGAGGAGGGAATGTTATGGGCACATTCATCCACCTTTCCTCTTGTTCCGATGATTTCCTCTTCCTTCGGTCGGGCCAGGTTCGGATCATGTTGATGACTTTGTCTTTGGCTCCTCCGTCATTCTTTGGGATTTCTCTCCTTCCCTTCTGCCTGAGATCCTTGACCAGATGATTCAGCTTCCCTGACTCCAATGCTAGCTCTAACTGTCTTTTGAGATGATAGCAGTCATTCGTGTAGTGCCCTTTCTCTCCATGATAATCACATTACTTATCTTGATTCTCCTTGCGAGGGGGATCACTCATTGGCTTCGGAGGAGGTAAACGCAGCTGGTGTTCTGTAGCCAAGATTTCTTTTGGTGGCTTTATAAGTGAGTCTAAGGTTAGGCGGGGGTTGCCTTGGTTCGGGTGGTCACCGCGATGGGGCAAGTAAAGAGCCGACCTGTCACCGTGACGGTGCGAGCCTCCCCGATCTCTTCCTGAATACGCATGTCGCCCTTCATTCTTCCTATCTCCTCCGTAGTGACCTATGACGACCCTTTCGTCCTTTCGGAAGGGCCCAGTTGAGGCTCTTCTGGTTGTATCATAGTGTTCCCCTCGAGGCAATTCGATGCTGGCAAAAGCTTCCTCCGACCTTACAAAGTCATCGACCCTAATCATCATCTCCTCCACGATCGTATCGGCGAACCGCTTGGCCAGCTCGGGACATTTGCACCCGTTCATGAATGAGGAGATCCTCATGATCTCCGGAGCTCCTTGTATGAATCCTGTCTCAGTGGTCCACCTTTCTTTGAACTCCGGAAGCGTTTCGTTAGCCTTCTTTACTATTTTGGCGATCTCTGTAGGGTCCTTGACACAGGCTTTGTGTAAGGAGAAACGAGCCTCGAACTGATCCTTGAAAGCTGCCCATTCGTCTATGCTCCCCGGCGGGAGCCCGTCAAACCATCCCCTGGCCTTTCCGTCCAAAGTTTGTTGAAACATGCGGCACCACACGGGCATTGGCCACTCTCCATGTCCCGCGGCTCCGGTAAATCTGTTGAGATGATCTTGAGGATCCGTAGACCCATCGTACAGCTTGATGTGGGTGGGCATCTTGTGTTCCGGAGCAGAAAACTCGATGATTCGTCTACTGAATGGAGATTTCGAGACTTCCTTGAAGGGTTTCGCCAGGTCTTCGTCCTTCACTTTGCTCCTTGTAACTATTTCCTTCTTCTTATTCGTCAGCTCGCCCTTATCAAGAGTCGTTTCATCTTCGAAGTCTAATCGTAGTGGCTCAACGGTGTCCCTCCGGTTATTGTGCTCTTTTATCATTGACTTGAGAGCAGTTATGTACCCTTCTAATTGCTCCCTCGTCAATGGTTTGGAACTTCCTCCTTCTCCTCCGGAAGTTTCTAGTGGTGTCGAACCCGTCATCCTATAGCTCTAGTAGATTGAATGCGGGTCCCACGGATGGCGCCAATGTCGAAGTATTTAATTGTGGGTTGTGGCAGTTATCTTTCAGCCTTAGGAATAAGCCTTCTAGATACCTGCTAAGATGAACAACGCGTTAGTCTCGCCCCGGGTGTTGCCCCAGGACCCGACTCCGGCGTGAGAGTAAGTATGTGTTTTACCGAAAGGTATAGTATAAATGTGTGTGTGAGAAAAATGATACCTGTTTGTCAATCCCTGTATGCGTATTTATACTACTTGATGTCACTATCTGGTCCCTGGGGTTGTCGTACTTCCTGGGACCGTTAGTGGTGTCAGGACTGACACTGTCCCTGACACTGTCTCTGACGACCAGGAGAATGAGACAAGCTGTGTCTGGGTTAGATGCCAAAGGTACTGTCAGACCAATGAGCCTTCCGGGTGGTGGTCTTCCGGCATCTTTCGGTACGGTCTTGAATCCTTTCGGTCACACCTTGAGCCTTTCGGTCCGTGGACCGATGGGCTACATACGTCGTCAATATACATATTTCATAAGTTTTTATATCTAATATACGAAACATATAATCGTAATTATATATTGATCTAGTTGACAGATCATATGATAAATAACAAAGATGAATGATGCCATTAATTAAAATTATATGATGGAAAGTATACATAAACAAATTTTTTATGAACTTCTGAGATCATAATAATCATAAACTTTAGTTAAGCGAACCTTTTTCCTTTTCAAGATGTTTAGATTCTACGGATTGCAAAAGAAACAATAGAAGAACATTTTTATGTTGTGAAAGATCAATATGTTCTTTTATTGACTTATATATGACTATTTTCATGTTAACCGTTAGTCAAATGCGTTGACTGTTCATCCATTGCTAACCATGAGACTTTCTACTTAAAACGGTAATTGACGCTCTGGCCATCACCGACCATTTACACGGTCAACATAAATGTGAAAACGTAAAGAGGTGAATAGATTCTCGCTTAAAAACTTAAGTTTCTCATATCAAATAATCAATCAAGTGTGATGCAATATGATAAACTACAATAATGATATTTAAGTACCTTACTTTATAAGTGTCACATGACTTGATATTAAGATATCTTAATTGTTTGATTTTCTTTTTGTCCAAATCTATACATATATATGAGACTAAGTATGCCACGTCATTAATGCTGACTAAACATAATAATGATGACATGGAATTAGTGACATGGCACTTATTTTTTACATAATAAAAAACAAACGAATCTTGCAAGACTCGAACTCGGGTCTTGAAGCCAACACACAAAGACCTCAACCAGTGGAGCAATCCACATTTTGTGATACAAATCCTTCTACCCAAAATGGTATTAACTATCGAACAGTATCATCTATCACATAAATATATCCGACTCCTTACTATTTTGGATCTACAATTAAACTTTTATTCAATGTCAGTCAAACAATTTGCCCTCCAATAGAGCTGGCATAACAGGTCACACGAACCTGTTAAGACACGAACCTGTTAAGACACGAACCTGTTAAGGTCAAACACGAACACGACCTGTTAGCTTATCGTGTCATTTTTCTCAAACACGAACACGACACGAAAATAAACAGGTTAACCTGTTAAAGACCTGTTAAGAACCTGTTAACACTTCCAGTGTTCTCATTCCTATGTTTTTCTACTATCTCGTGATTTTGGGCTTATTATGTATTCTTTTTACATGGTTACTTGGGACTGTAGTACATGACTTCTGGCGTAACAAGCATAGATGAGCACAAATAATATCTCCATATTTAGTACAGCGATTGCAAATTACTAAAAGAATATTCAACCATTTGCTTCCTACTGTAAAACTTGACCAATGAATGACACAAGAACAACTTGACCATTACAACAAATAATATCTCCCAATGACACAAGAACAACTTGACCATTACAAGACTAATTCGCATGTATTTCAGTTATATTTACAAACAAGTCAACGCAAGACCATCAAGCTCGACCTTATTCGCCACTGACATTCCTACGGGTAAAACCCGTAACCATCTCACCTTGAATCATCAAACACGTTTTTATTCAAAAACTCTAATATCCGAAATCTAAAAATTAGATTTGGAGCGCGTGTGGATGTTTGAACGTGATTATCATGCATAAACGTGATCACAAGACACCGATCTATCATTTGAGATAGGTGGTGTAAGTATTTGAGGTCGTCGGAATTTGGCCGGAAACGATGACAGTTGCCGGAAATTTAGAGAGAGAGTGAGGAGAGTTTGTTGTGTGTGTGTTTTGTAGAGAGAGAAAGAAATGGTAAAATGGGAGTTGGAGAAATGGTAGAAATGGTAAAGACTTATATATATTTTAATTTTAACAGGTCTTAACAGGTCTTAACAGGTCTGACCTGTTAAGACCTGTTATGTTAACAGGTCTTAACAGGTCAGACCTGTTAAGACACGAAACCTGTTAAAGGTCAAACACGAACCTGTTAAGACCAGGTCGTGTCGTGTCGTGTTAACAGGTTTCGTGTCAAAATTGCCAGCCTTACCCTCCAACCCCAATTCATTCGTATCTTCCAAAATCAAAAGTCAAAACCCTCTCTAATATCAAAACGCACAATCTAATTCAAAAATCATACTAACCGAATCTATGCCATGTTTATTTATTATTATTATTTTTTTGGGATGTGAATTTCAGGTGCAAGGTGAAATACATGATGATGGGTAGTTGAAGAAAATTATTGCGTGCTTTATATTTGATTGATCAAGGTGATGTGTCATGTTCTATTTTTTATTCTGAATTATCAATTGATAAGTCTCCAACTGATTAAGTAATTGATGTGGTTGTTTTACATATGGAACGATCGCCAAATTGTTCATGTATTGTATTCCTTTTTTTGTATGTTCATGTATTAGGGTTTTTCAACTTAAATTGGGGATCTATTGAAGGTTAGTAGTTCGCCGACGATAAAAAAGGTACAATTTGTGTTGATGATTAATTGTTTAGTTTGTCAATTTTGAAGTTGTATTGTGGTTAATTGATTATAAAGCTAAAAAAATAAGCTATTCCAAACACCTACTAAAATGTGTTGTTATGTTAACTTAATAATGTTTAGCGGATTAATTATCAAGATTAAGGGTGATAGGAAATTAGCAGTTGTGGTGGTATTGATGAATTAATATATTTAGTGATTAAGTGCATTACTATATTGTACTACTATGTATATAACATCTTATGGTGTATGCGGTAGATATAAAAAGCCGCTGGTTACAATAGATGCTCATCTTCATTACTTTAAACAGGTATAATCTTATTGTTTGTATTATGCTACATTGTGTATTCGTCTGAGCTTTCTAAATCCTTTGTTTGTGTGTAGCTGGATATGAGTTTATGCATCAGATGGAGCCATATATAAATAGGGTCTATTTTTATATGCGTCTTCAGTTACACAAGAAATACGAAACGGTTACTTTCATATTTTTATGAATAATGGTGGTTAGTTTGCTGTGAAATGCCAAATAAAATGGTTTAAAAATTCGATCACTATTACACGTTTGTTGAGTTCTTGATTTTTGTTGGCAGATGGGCCGAATGGAATGAGATATATCGTGATTACTTGCATAAAGGTAAATGGTTCTTACATCGATAAAGTCATGTAAATTATACTCATTCTAGGACTGCCTAAGGCTGAGGGTGTTTTTGTCTTTACTTTATATGTATAAACGAACTATAGGGTGACACTGGGATGAAGGGTGGTTTTGCAACTTGAGTTGCTGATTCTGCTAATTAACAATGTAAGTACTTATAACATTCTTTATCCATACTAATATAAATGCAATTTGGGATATTGCAAAATTTGGCATTGGTAACTATTAAACTCAAAACAATTATGCCTCACACAATCCATCTACTTTGACATAATTCAGGGTTATTTTGGACATTGAACAATAACAAACGCTTCAATCATACTAAGGATTCCCAAGTCATTTATTTGATAGGTAAACAAGCGCAAGCCGTACCATGGAGTCATTTTCGTTATAGCACATGATGGGTTTACTCTTTATGACCTTGTGTCATATAATTACAAGGTACTACGTGTATTGAATTTCGCACCTCTGTAGTTTCCATAATATTTGCTTATCATCTTATTTCTTTTTCAAGCACAATGATGCTAATGGAGAGGGTTGGCAATGATGGAACCTTAACTGGAATTGTGGGCATGAAGGCGGCTCTCATACGAGTTTTCTATAAATCGTCACCCTTTGAGAATTATACACGGAAAAAAATGTTCAATAAGAAACTATTCAGCGGCCTAAGTGTTTAATAACAGGTGGAAATTTTGATCCATTTACTCATGAATTAGTTCGTATGTATTATTTTTTTTATCACTAACAGGTCATACATATAAATAAGAAGTTCACTTAAATGGGTAACGAGCCAAATGGATCAACATATCACCTGCTTTATGCCAAATTTACATGATGTTATGACCATTACTCAGTTTGACCCGTTACCCAATCCATTCATTTGGCCCCCTCTAGGTTTAAACATATTTATTGACTTTTGAGTTATCTCTATTTTGTCTAATAGGGGAAGCATATGAGATCAACATCAAAGTCCTACCTTTCTGGTATCTTAGGTAAACTGAAAGTAGTTCACTCGACAATCCGTGGAAAATTTACTTTTCTTTAAAAAAATATCGTGTGCTCTTTATGATATTTTAATTTCATATGATTGCTATTGATAGGGTGTACCTATGATGCTTAATGGAGATGAATATTGCCATACTCGCAATGGAAAAAACAATAGCTATCAGCACGATACTGCTATAAACCATTTTCAATGGGGACAATTAGGTGTTATTATTTCTTATTTTTCATTTATGATGCTTCATTCTATAGATCTTTACTTCTCGAACCTTTCACTTAAACACATCAGTTGGATGCAAGGAAGAATGACTACTTCATATTTTTTGCTGAGGCGATCAAATTCCACCTAAAGCATAGAGTATTTAGACAATAAAATTTCAATGGAAAGGTAAAACATACTCTATATTTGATTTTTCATTCGTTTATCCATTTTCTACTGTTCTGCATTTTGCGGGCTGTTTCTGTATTTGACACCTCATATAGACATGATTTCTCATCAGGCATTACATATTGGTCCTGAAAAATGAGTAAGTTGTTCAAAACCCACTCTATACAACTTAAGTTTATTCTCTTATTAATTCATTATGAGATTTAGTTTATTGCAAAGCAATTCAGGTGGCTTTGTCATTTATAGCAATATGGTCTAATTGTTATAAAAAGATAAAGAAAAAGGATAATTTTTATACTAAAAGTAGCTTGCTCATGTATCAATTTTAGTATACTTGGTGATGGTACTGTTCTTTGTATCAACTACATAAGTCAATGCTCAACTCCTCATACACATAAGGTTTTGATCTTAAACATGTACTTTTGTTGTATCTATCAACTACATGAGGCAAAATGGTGCCTTTTAAAATAGAAGTTAGCTTTTTCCCAATAATACTATTTTAGCAATTGACATGGTTTTAATGAACAGATGAAGTGGTGAAATGGGACCAAAGAGAGCTAAAGGTGATCAAATGAGTAAAGAAGACTTCACTTCAATTAGACAAAGTGGACACTATAGTTATATATGAACTTTTGTTTCCTTTGTTTTAAATATGTCATTGTATTCGTAGGCAAACAATAAACATGACATCCCATTCTTATTTATCACTATCCCACACAAGAATATTATTTCGCTAAAACTAACAAATATTAGTTAGTTTCATATTTTAGTTTAATGTGTTTTTACATTGTTTCATGATTGCTTTATGTATATTTAGATTTCGGCATGTGTCATCATGAAGCTAGCCCGCCCATTCGGGCGGGCTATGAAGCTAGTCTAAGTATATGAGAAAATGAATTACCAGCCAAAGGATTTACTAGCCGAACAAAGAAATACCAGGTTTTTTTTTTTTTTTTGTCTAAATCTATGTTTTAGGCTTAAGTTTATATTGTATAGACAACTTATATGCTTGATAAATGATAAGCTCATAAAAAAAAGAGAAAAAAAGCATGCACGTTTAAAATTGTAGATTAATTATTGTCGTTACTATTATTATCAAGTAATAACAAAGGCTCGTGTATGTACGTGATTAAAATGTAACACATAAAGTTAGGCAATTATTGAATGATGTTCAGAATTTATGTAACATCATCCGAAAACGTATTATTCTCTCAGTCTCAGACTCTCAGATTAGATGATCATGTTCTAATTTGGGTTGTCCAAAAATAAAGAGTTAATTATATAAATGGTCATTATGGTTTGCCGGTTTTTCAGATTCAGTCAATTAACTTTTTTTTTTCACCGGGTCTGGCTGCATAAATGGTCACTTAGCTTAATGACTGGATTCGGTGAAAGAAAATCCAGATAGGCCCACGATGATATGATTAGAGGCGCAAAGTGTCAAGTGTGTAGGTCCGATAAAACCTAAAATCCGGTCATGATTCTCAAGGTTACAATCGATAACTACAAGATCAACTCTCTTGTAGGTATTTAGTAGCAGAGTTTGTGCATTATCTACAATGAACTCAACTCGACTCGCGCCAGACCCAAGGGCTTGTTTAGAGGAATGCAAGTCCTTTGTTCCTTTAAAGATACTAATTACATGACCACCTTCATGTTTAGTAAGATCCAAAACTTCATTAGTTCATTTATGGTTCCTTATGAATAATCATTTGATGAATGTAAACCCATGAGTTACATTTGTTTGGGTTATTTTAAAGCCCATCACCAGATGGTCCACTAAGCCCAGTAATACAAACTCTTTATGGTTCCTTATGAATAATCATTTGATGAATGTAGCCCATGAGTTACATTTGTTTAGGTTATTTTAAAGCCCATCACCAGATGGCCCACTAAGCCCAGTAATACAAACTCACCCTCGAACTAGTGATTTCATATTGATTGAAAAGATGTCGTAGTGTTATTAAGGTGATAGATGGATGAATAAAGTACTAATTGAGATATCTTTGAATCCAATAGCATCACTCCCGGATAATTGTTAAAGTTTTGATAAAATTAGAGTAAAGTCCAAAATACATCCTTGTGGTTTGTCCCGTGTATCGCTTTACATTCTTAAACTTTTTTTTGGCACAAAATCATCCCTCCGTTAGTAAAGTTGGCACAAATACATCCCTCTGTTAGTAAAATCAGTCAATGAGGACTAACGGTGCAAATATATCTCCGTTATCTCCTAACGTACGAGAAAATATCTGCACCATTAGGTCTTAGGACTAACTATGCAATTTATTTTTGGAAATAAATTGCATCGTTAGTCCTCCACCACCATCACCGCCACCTCCACGGCCACCCACCACCTCCACAGCCACCACCACCCACCACCTCCATCGCCACCTACCACCTAACGCCACCACCTCCACCACCTACCACCCACCCACCACCCGTTACAAATATATTCCTTCGTTAGTCCACCTTTCCTACACAAACCAACACACATTTCTGTCTCTCCAATCACCTTTTTTCATCATTTTTCTCCAAAAACCAAAACAGAAAAAATCAAGAAACCTTCATATTCCCACCATTATCAAAAAAGCAAACATTTTTTGATTCTTCATCCAAAAACCAAAAAAACCCACAAATCATTTCACAAACCCATCTCAAAAAAATATTAAAAAAAAAATCTGTTAAATGTTCAAGATTTTATAAAAAAAAAGATATGAAATCATCAAATCATATGAATGATAATAACCCATCAACACCTGGTAAATTCAAAATGGTTCATAATAGTAGGTTCAGATTCTTTCATTATTCTTCATGCTAAACTCACATTTTGGTCCTTTATTTGGCTTTAATATTGGTTTTCTTTTTTAAATCACCAACATCATCATCTTCTTCATCTTCACCATCCATGATGATGACATCATCAAACCCTTCCATGACGTTATCTTTAGCATCAGATCTTTACTATAGATCTTTAAAGACAAGTTCTTGGGGTGGACCCACATGGGAAAAACGGGTTAAATCTTCGGCCCGGGTCCGAACCCGGAATGGGTTTTGTGTATTAGTGACATGTGCAAGTGGGTTTGTTGGGACTCATGTTAGTGTGGCTTTAAAGCGTCATGGTGATGGGGTTTTAGGTTTGGATAATTTTAATGACCCGCTAAAAAGGGCTAGGCAGGCGTTGCTAGAAAGAAGTGGGGTTTATGTAGTTGAAAGGGATATAAATGATGTTTGCATTGTTGAAGAAGCTTTTTGAGTTGATTAGTTTTAGTCATGTGAAGCATTTAGTTGCACAAGCTGGTGTTAGATATGCTAGTCTTTTGTGATGATATATTGTTATGGATTTGGATTTGGAATTGCTATACCGTGATGTTTTGGCCGTGGGTGGCGGAGGTGGAGGTGAGGGGTGGTGGCGTTGGGTGGTGGTGGGTGGAGGTGGCGGTGAAGGTGGTAGGTGGTGGTGGCGTTGGGTGGTAGGTGGCGGTGGAGTGCACCGGTAGTCCTTAGGACTAATTATGCGATTTATTTTATTGCATCGTTAGTCCTAAGGACTAACGGTGAAAATATTTTCTCTTTTGTTAGAAGATAACGGAGAAATATTTGCACCGTTAGTCCTCATTAACTGATTTTTCTAACAGAGGAATGTATTTGTGTCAACTTTACTAACGGAATGATGGTTTTGTGCAAAAAAAAGTTTAGGAATGTAAAGCGAGACACAAGACAAACCACAAAGATGTATGTTAGACTTTACTCGATAAAATTATTACTTTTGCATCCCACAGAAGTAGAAGATACGAAATATGGTTAGCTTATATACAAGAATGTGTAAAGGCTACATGTCTTGATATATGTATATTATGTTAACTTGGATCTTGTAATTGTTGTTGTTGATAACCACAAATCCACGGTCCAAGTTAGTTTGTATATACCTATCTTTAAGTTTTTATGTATTGTAGTTCCGAGTTATTTTGTAGTGAATTCTTTTATCCCGTATTTTCACACGAGAGTTCATATAGCAAAACACAACATATTATATTTCTTATCACGTATTTTTCTCCCCCTCAAAAATGTCATATAAATGTTATTTTTTAAGAAATGTTGAGAATAAATATGACCATTTTGAGTTTTGTGGGAAGGTAACCACTAAGAACAATTTGTGAGCAAAGATTTTAGTCAAGTACTCCCCCTCAACGAGTGATATAAACGGTTGAGGTTTTGAAAATCATAAGGGAAAGTACTTGTTCTTTTGAGCAAAACCTTGAAAAGTGAAAGGTTTGATAGGTTTTACTCAAAAGTAAGAAGCTTTCGCTCCTTTTATAAGGATTGTGGCACTGAAGCGTACCACAGGGTCCTTTCTTGACAAGAACGGGTTGTACACTGTAATGTGTGCACAAGCCATAGACATAATAAATCATACATCCAAAGTTATAATGAAAGAAGCAGTTCAAGGGGTACCGGTAGTCCAGGTGATGTTGCCGGGAGTGTGAATCGGGCATTGAAAGCCGGTGATGTTAATCCTGGATCGACCACCAACAAAGCTTTCCAATCTTACGAATCGATCCTTCGATACAACCGTCCATCAATCATCGTGATGATCCTCTTCACATCCCTTCGATCCTGAGAATTCCATCGCTTAGGAGACCCAATCTTTTGATGTATATCCTTCAACCGATAAGCCAATCCGTCCCTAACCATCTTCAAAGTGTGATCCCCAAACTTGTGAAGATCTCTACACGCGATTAAGCAATTTCTTTGAAGTTCACTGCGGTAAACGACGCCGAATGGTTTGCTGATGAGTGT
Organism: Chrysanthemum makinoi; assembly: GCA_910596185.1. Classification (NCBI taxonomy): domain Eukaryota; kingdom Viridiplantae; phylum Streptophyta; class Magnoliopsida; order Asterales; family Asteraceae; genus Chrysanthemum; species Chrysanthemum makinoi. Next base: position 236,057,500 of record OU343218.1, read on the forward strand.
ATATTGTGAGAGCTGGTTGATGTCGGGAAGATCAAGCTGCGGTGGAGTGAAGTTGACACGGTCCGATAAGATTCAACTGCAAGCTGGAGATCTTCTACACGTTCTTTGATGACTATGCGTCGGATGAAGATGAGCAATGACTTGATGAATTCACGTTGTACTTCAGTTGAAAATTGTCTCATGCGACCTTGTACTTTGGCAAGGTACATGTCTTCAATGTCATTGATAGACAAATTCTCAAAGTCACCTTCAGAGAATGCATAATCCCTTTCGTCTTGCCTTTTGACCACAATATTCTTGAGAAAAGTGTAGTCCCATTTGGACGAAAGATCAACGTGTTTGATGGCAACGATGCTTTTAGTACTGAACACTTCATGTTGAGATTTCTGAACCTGGCAGCTTCTGTAGTAGATTCTTCGGCGTTCCGGCCAATGATGAATCCCATACATTGCATCTCGGTTATACTCTTCCACTTTGTTGGAGAACAAGTGGTTAGATCTTTCCTCGATGGTTATGCAGTTAGAGTATATTGCTACCGGGAATGGAAGTGTCAAAGATGTAGCGTATTTTCTTGAACCATCGCCACCGTGTAGAAGAAATTCCAAGTCTTTGTTGAAGAAATATCGGAATGGAATTCTAGGCTCATTTGGTTGGCCAATTGTTGGTAGAGGTTTAGACCAGTCGGTGTAATATGGAGGGTTGTCCCGTTTGGTAAAGTCGATGTTTGCTTCTGGGTTGAGCCAATCCATGTTGTTAGACATAGCTCGAGCAATGTTTTCAAGGTAATATTCGACCTCGATGGCACTTTCTGAGCTATCTTTTAACAGTTGAAAAACTTCATTCTTGATGCGCCTCAACTCATATTTCGTCATCTTCTTTACTCAGAATTTTTCTTGCAGTAACTTAGCATGCTCCAATGTCTTACCGTCTACCAGATCTTGACCTTCAGCAGGGTAGGGAGTGGAATTAACAAGTGTAGAAAACCATTCAAATTCCTCTGTGTTATCTTCATCTAGCCATGATAGGACGTCAGCCTTGGGCGCCTTCTTCTTCTTTGTCTTAGGCCTATATGAGGGTTCTGGTTTTTGTACTTTATCGGGAGAGGCGGGTTGTTGTTGGGGCTCATGGTATTCCTCATCGTCACCACCCGTATACTCAAAATGATCACCGGTTTTCGAGTGCGGGGTGGTGTCTCGAATCCGAGGTTTATCGCAAAAGAGCGAGGAGGTGATCTTTGTTGAGCGGAGTCCTTTGGGGTGGAGGTTGCATTGAGTATTGAATGGAGGATGATTCACCAGACTTCTTTGTGCGTTTGGGCTCGTTATCCTTATCCTGATCTTTGTCTTCGTCGTCTCTTGAACGTTTGGGCCTTACAGCTTCTTCTCTGTATGCTAACCTGAGTTGGTATTCCAGCAATGCTTCAAATAATTTAGCTTCGTGTGAGGCAAATGTTGCAGAGCATTTTGACATTTGAGCTACTAGCCGGTTCACCAATTCATCATCTGTGAAGATTGTGGATTCAACTGGATTGATGCTCAAATTCATCGGAGTTGATTTCATGGCTTGCTTGGCTAGATGTAAGAGATTTGGATAAAGTTGTCTGGTATACATCTCCTTTGTCAGTTTCGGAACGACTTCCATTAGGAACTTGTGAGAGTATCCTTTGATCATCTCGTCCATGCTCCCTTGAAGATCATCTTTCATAAGCTTCTGGACATACTCCCTTTCAACTTTCATCTCGTCTTGCTCATCATGAAGATCTTTGTATTTGGTCAGCAAGGAAATTCAACTTTCTGTAGAGAATATCTTTCTTTCTGAATCGTTTTACAGCTTTAACGATTCGATTCTTTGATTGAGAGATCCAAGAAGGAGTTGGCTTCTTTACTGATTTGGATGATGATTTGGTTGATCTTTTTGATGGTGGTGGTGAAGAGTGAGAAGATGAATCCGTTGATGAAGAGACATGAGGAGACTCGGGGTCCATAGGAGGTTCTGAGGTTTTCTCCTTGGGACGTGTTGGACTGTCTAGAAGAAGCTTATCATAATCAGTGTCATTATCTTTTCCAGACTTAGTCGTGTCATCAATTTTTGTTTCATCACCATAAGCCTTTTCGGTCTTTTCCTTTTCTGGTTCTTCGAAGTCATACTCAAGAGTGTCCTCCACATGTGTTTGTTGTTGTACCAAGGTGGTGGCACCAGATCCCTTATCGGGTTGATTAACCGCATCCGGATTTGGTGTTGGTTGAACTTCTTCCTGTATGATTTATCCAGTGGCTCTTCATCGGAGCTTGAGCTTTCTTCAAAAGGCACAAGTACTGGAGTCTTCCCTTTTCCTTTGTCAGTTGGAGGATGATGAGTGTGTAAATACTCATCATTTTTGGTCAAATCTGAACTGCAAAACACTTAAAAATGCTCAGAAATGCATCAAAATACTGAAAATATCTCAAAATTGCATTTTATATGTTTCAGATGCAAAATGTTTAAAATCGGATGAAAAATGAGCTAAGTTTGCATAATTGGCAGTTTCAGTCCCCCGACTTTCAAATCTTGTCAAAAATAGTCCCTGAGCACTTATTTTAAAAGAAAAGTCACCAAAGGTCCTTTTGAAATCATAAGTTGTCATAATTAGTCCTTTGGTGAAAAATTTCATAAGTTTTGAGAATTTACAAGTTTGGTCCTTCAAGTTTTAAAATTGGCAAAAATAGTCCTTGGAAGTTTGAAAATGTCTTTTATGGTCCTTGTACTATTGAAACTTGTCATAATTGGTCCCTTGGCATAACTTTGCAGAATTGGCAGATTTGGTCCTTTGTTTTTGAGGAATTGCAAAAATGGTCCTTGTTTATCTAATATCAAACCCTTTGTATCCTTGGCCCCCTGTCAAAACAGCCATGACCCCTGCCACTATACTTGTGACCCCCCTGTTTTGACCCCCTGTCCAATATACCCACCAAGTCAAACCACCCAGTCAACCCCTTTTCCCTCAACTGTCTTCTTCACCTGCCTGCCTGCAACACTCAACCCCCCTCACCTCCAGCTCACTCTCACCCCTCCATGTCCCCTCCACCTCAACAACATCCAAAATGCATTTATTGTTCCCCCTCCTTGCACTCAATCCCTCTCCCCTGGCAAATATCACTTTCCCGCCAAAAATTCATCAAACGGCCATTATCTTCCCAACTCATCCAATGGCTCAAAATACAAGTGGGATTTGCTCAGAGGTCAATTGGGAGGACTTTCACATATAAATAGAGGAAAGAGAAGCAAGAGAAGAGTAGTAGTCTTTAGTTTTAAATTTCATATATGTCGTTTTTAATATCAATGTTTTAGTTTAAGTTTAAAGCTGTAATCTTCTGTTCCTATGTACTCAATTTAAGTTGTTTTATCATTGTAATCCATTTTCAAGTATCAATTTAAGGTTAAGACAACATTCCATGTTTTTATGATCACTGTTAAAAAATCAGTTTCATGTTCTTAAATTCAGGCTTCTAGTAGCTTATTTTTAAATCCAAATAAGCTTACTTAAGCTGTCCATAGCTTTTGGTAAGCTTATAAATCAGTTTTAAGCAATATATCATGTTGGTCAACAAAAGTCAAACTGAGCTCATTTGGAAATGGATATGATATTGGGTTGATGCAGAGCTTGGATTGGGTTGGATTTGAGTAGCTTAGTGTAGATTGGGTATTGTATAAGCTGCTAAATAGTTGGATCTCTTGTGAGTTTGTTTTTTTTTTATCTTTTCTATTTCAATAATTGAATTAGTTTGCATTATCTTTGGAGTTGAATCTGTGGTATTTGATAAGTCTAAATCATTAATGTAGCTGTATTTAGATTATATTGTTGCAGTTTAATTGCTAGTATAAGCTAGTAAGCAATTAGGTGAGTTATATTTGCAAATCAGTTAACTAAAGTGGTGTTTGGATCAGGTGTTCAAGCCTGTCTATGAGGTTTGTTCATTGGCCAAAATCTGTGGTTTGAGGTTTATATAGGATAGATAAATTCATTGCAGTCATCAAATCTCATTTGTGTACTCTAGAAGTCAAAATCCTTTCAAATCTGTTTTCATTTTCTTAACTGTTAGAATTTTTAAAAATCAAAAGCTTGATTTAGGTATAGATGCTAAAGAAGTAGCTTTTTACAGGTTTATTTCACCTTAAAACATCATAATCAGTTCATGATTTAAGCTCAAATCTCACAAAAGTCAAATTTCCAAGTCTGTGTCAAAAGTCAAAATTGAAAAAGTCAGTTTTCACCCAACTTGGGTGATTTTTAATTGATTCACTATTGGATCAATTCAAGTGATATTTTGGATTACTCAAGTTCAGTTGGTCAAGTTGCTTAAAATGATTTTTGGGGAATTTTTGGAATTTTTCTTAAGCTCTAAATAAGTTGTTTTATAAGCCCTCATATGCCCTGTGACAGGGCATAAGTCACTAGAGCAGTTTTCACAAGTTCTTGCAGAGCTTGTCAAAAGCTCATTTGAGCTTCTATCAGGCTCATTCTTGGTTTTTAAGTAGCTAGCCAGGTCTTCTTGAGAGTCCAATATCCGGTTTCAATTTCCGCTTATTGGGTAGCCTATTTTAGGTGCAACTTAGTAGGTAAAATCTGTTTTAGCACTTGAGCTCATTGCTCACCAAATCTTTGTAGCTTGCATTTCAGTAGTATAGCTTAGTTGAATTTAGCTCATTTCTAGTAGTTTTAGCTTATTATAGCTTCTGTGATAAGTTGGTGCTCATTTGGTACCTCTAGCTTATTTGGAGTGCTTATTTATAAGCACTTGTCACTTCTGATTCCATATTCTCACACTTAAGCTACTGTTTTTATATTTTTCATAGACTTAGAATATTATTTTAGACTTTTCCTGAATTTTTCATATTTTTCCAGCACTGTTTGATATTTTTCCTCATTTAAAACAGTTTTTAGGTATTTTTAATTAGCTTTTAATACAATTAAATCAGAAAAGTTTCAAAAAAAATAAGTTTTCATTTTTCCTAGGTTAAGATAAATATAAAAAGCAAAAAAGTAATTTTTCCAAATTTTTCTTAGTTAAATTTGTAATTTTTAGCAATTTAATTAGTTTTAAATAGTTTTTAATTGATAGAAAATAGAAAAATAATCAGAAAAATACAAAATTAGTTTTGAAAATTCTATTTAGTTATTTTAGATTTTTCTAAGTCATAATTTCATTTTTCTAGCTTTATTTCATATTTTCTTGTATTTTAGGGTATTATTAAATAGGTAAAAATAGTTTTTAATTAATAATAATTAAATAAATAATCATAAAAATAATTTTCTTTTTCTCAAAAATTTTCTCTTATCATTAGGTTTGTAAAAATTTCATTTTTGTATTTTTAGGATTAATACTGTTTCAGTTTCACATTTCCTTTTGTACGTTACGTAGTTTTTAATTTAAATTTATAAAAGAAAAATCAAGAAAACATTATTTTAAAAATAGTGATAGCGTTTATTTAATATAATTTATCTTTTTTAATTTTCTTTAATTTGCATTTAAGCCCCTGTAATTTACAAACTTTTTCTTTAGGTATAATTATTCAAAATCATAACCTTTTCCCGTTCATTATCACCCGATCACTATACGTTTGATTATTCAATCGCTTCGTTGGGACTTAACGACTGGGAAACACTATACTCCTTTAGATCTTCATTGCATTGTTTCTGAGCTGTTTGAAGTTTATTACGGTTGACCATTCACAAGTGGTTAGCTTGTGTGATAAAACTTGACGGTTCGGGAGCGATCAGAGGACTAGGAGGTTTAGATACCGTTGTAGTGTCATCTTTAGCAGTTTCAGAGTAGAAAGTCTCTTCATCTGATGCAGTACCCTCAGAGTCCTCGTCCTTCAGATGTTGCGGAGATTTAGGTACGGGAATAGGAACAGCTTCCTTGGTGGGACTTGTCCTCTTACATGGAGGATTCCTCCTGGGGAACTTCCTCTGACTCTCAGTGCTTGCAGCACTTCCTCCACTTCCTCTTCTGGTTTTCCTTGTAGGTGTACCAGAAGATTTTTCATCCAGAAATCCAACTTTGTTCTCTTCCACATCAACCAAATATCTCTTATAAGAATAGAGCTTTTTGAGTTCATCTGAGAGAAGATGATCTGGCAACACCGCACCTTGTTTCTTGGTCGTTGACTCCTTAAATCTGACAGTTAGGGTAGGTTCAGACAACATGTCAAGATTGTCGGGGTCATTGATTCTTCTGGGGATATCAGGGTTATACCCAAGTGCTCTCTGGATCAACAGTTTAGTGTATCTGATGTAAGGAATCTTTGAGCCAAGCTTTTTGAGGAATGTCATCATGTCATCCCAAATCAGAGCTTCTACTTCGATGTGCTTCATGTTAATCAGAGCCCAGAAAATTTGTAGTTCTACGAGCTTGGGATGCTCATAGCCGCTGTCACGACCAGAAATGGATTTAGTGATGATGATATAAAGGGTTCTCCAAGGCTGAGGGATGTTCTTGAGATCCACGTGAGAATGCTTAATGATAACTCCTGAAGCTTCGTCATACCCAATATCAATCAAGAATTGTAGAGCCGTCTTTTCAGTAGGTGCAGCAGAGAATTCAGTTGGTAAGATGTCAGGGATGAGGAGAACTGCACGTAAGTCTGCAGGAGTGATGGTGAGTTGCTTGTGATTGAGCGTCACCGTCACAACATTTTGACCTTTGACCATCTGCATTGTATTCCAGAATTGTTGAATGTAGATCTCCGGTACTGTGGCAGAGTGTGAGAGCATGTTCTGGTAGGGATGATTCTTTAGAACATCCACAGCAATCAAGCAGGAAGACTCTGAGCATGAGAGGGTTTCAAAGTCAACTCTTAGATTGTTCTTTCCAATCTTCCTCGGATAGCCATTAGGGAAGATATCGGCAACTGTGAGAACCTCAGGTGCATCCACATTCATTTGAGCAGCCATGTCGTGATCTAAAATAACATTAGCCAAAAGAACCAACATATCAAAAGACATAATGTTAGTCAACAGAAGGTTTTAATGTCTAATTATTGAACGTATAATGTCAATGGTTATTACGAGTCCAAAGTCACTTGTATGTCTAATAGTCCAATGACGTCGTGAAAAGTTTCGTGAGTTAGTTAACTTTAAATTTTAAAGTTTATGTTATCACTTATTTAACACAACATATTGAACTTTTAAGCTTATTAGTGACATTATTGGTTTCGTGACGTTATGATTTATTTATTTACAAGTTTGCACGCGTAACAATTCATAATGAAGGTTTGATCAAGGCTTATGCGTAGAAATGGTAGCTTATGCGTAAACAGGAGTTATATGCGTAGACACAAGCTTATGCGTAGGAACGTGACTTACGCGTAAGAAATGTTACGCGTAGGAACAGAGTAATCTTATGCGTAGAGCTTACGCGTAGGCGTATATAAAACCTTACGCGTAAGGCTTACTCGTAGGAGTAGACCTTATGCGTAGAGGTCACTGTTTACGCATATCCTTCACAGGATACGCGTAGTCCCTTTGTAGAACCTTACGCGTACGCTTACGCGTAAGATTTCTCTTACGCATAACTTTCTACGCGTAAGGTGATCCTTATGCGTAGATGGTTAACAACCTTGATTCGAGTTTTACGGTAGCAAGCCCGAAATAAAATCACCATAACATCAATATTAACATTAACATTCATTCTTAAACAGATCATGGCATGAAACTCAATAAACAGTTTAAGCGTAGAAAATCTTATGCGTAGACTTAAACCCTAGAGTTCATGAATTACGCATATGATTTCTAGCCATAGGAATTGCACCAAGGTGTTTCTGGTAAGTCTTAGAGGCATAGTAAGTTGTTCTATCCAAGTTTTAACATCAAATTCAAGTCCAATCAAGAAAACCCAAATCGTATGAACTAGAACCCTAATTTTTGAATTTATGAATCATTAGTGTTTCTGGGTGATTTCTGGGTTTAAATATGCTCAATTCAACTTGAATACAACCTCATACAACAATCTTTATCACCAAAAACATTCTCATTTGAAAATACCCAAAACGATTCATGAACCCTAATTTTGAAAATCAATCAATTCGTGTTTCTAGGTGGATTTTGAGGATAAACATAGTATCATTGATGTTATTTAAACGTTTTGGCACACTTGTTTTAACCACAAACACACACCAATGATTGTGTGTTCATACGCTTATGCGTAGAACACATAATCACTCATATCTTTCGTTTTAGCCGTTGGATTTGCATAAAAATCAAAACCCTTGCTTGTAATAACGTTTAGATTACGAAAACACTTACAATATGATGATCAAAAACACGGATTTGAAGCTTGATTATTAGGTGTAGGATGAGTTAGATGAGAGTAATAAATGTGAAAGGTTAAAGTTAGGTGAGATGTTTTTATTAAAAATGACTTTAAGATTTTGGCAGTTTTAGTCCCTCCATCTTTTCCATTTTCATCTAAAGCCTTTTAACTTCCCTTTTGGTTACCAAACAAAAGATTATTTGGAAATAACTTTGACGACACTCCCCCTCGACTTAAGAAATAATGAAAGGTTATAAGTTTTAGTCCGAGGAGTGTCATTTGAACCAGAAAATGTGACCACCATTTTAAAGAATCAACCGGGATAGGATAACATGCAAGTACACAATTATTTTGAAACAGTTACGCATTTATTTTCTCCCCCTCAACACTTTATCGTAAAAATATTGAATTTTGAAAGATTAGAGTGTTGACGGAAGAAATGTACTTGCCATGTTGAAAGAAAAAGAGATAGAAGAATATTTTTGTTGTTTTATCAGGTTTTATATTTTTGTATTTTGTTTTTGAAAAGCTATTTACAAAAGAGATTTTGATGTTTGACAGGTTTTTAAGACTGTTTTAGGAGGTCATCCAATTCCTCTTGAGTCAAATACCTCATACCAATCCGGTGGACCAACTCATTAAACCTAGCAGGAGGCAAGGCTTTGGTGAGTAGATCTGCCAATTGGTATTCTGTACCCACAAAATATAATTCAACAGTACCCTGTTCCACGTGGTCCTTGATGAAATGATATCGAAGATCGATGTGCTTTGACTTGGAGTGTTGAACAGAGTTGCACGAGATCGCAATAGCACTCCGATTGTCGCAGTACATCGGGATTCTGTCAAATATGTAACCATAGTCTTTGAGTTGTGTTCTCATCCAAATGACTTGAGCACAACACGCCGACATGGCTACTTATTCTGCTTCAGTTGAGGACAACGACGTACAATCCTGCTTCTTCGATTGCCATGACACCAGTTTATCACCAAGAAATTATAAAACTCCGGAAGTGCTTTTCCGTGAATCTAAGCATCCTGCGTGGTCGTTCCAAAAGCGATTAGTTCAAAACCGAATCCTTCGGATACCAAGATTCCCAAATTAATGGTTCCCTTGATGTATCGGAGGATTCTTTTAGCCTCAGAGAGGTGGGTTTCATTTGGTCGCGGCTGATAACGGGAGCAAAGATATACAGCAAAGACAATATCAAGTCTGCTAGCTGTTAGATACATGAGAGACCCAATAATACTACGGTATTTTGTAGGGTCCACCAATTTCCCATGTAAATCAGCGTCTAGCTTCTTGGTATGAGCCATTGGTGTGGCGTAGGTGTCACAGGTTTGCATTCCAAATTTGTGTAACAATTCAAGGGCATATTTGGACTGACTCAAGAAATACCACGGGGTGATTGATGAACTTGCAGTCCTAGAAAGAACGTAAGTTCACCCATCATGGACATTTCAAAATGTTTCTTCATTAGTTTTGCAAAAGCGATTGAGTACTTTTTATGAGTTGACCCAAAAATGATGTCATCCACATAAATTTGAACAATTAAAATATGTTCCCGTGATATTGTATGAAAAGAGTTGGGTCGACCGAACCTTTGGTAAAGTTATTGGCAATGAGGAAAGGTGATAGCTTATCATACCATGCCCGAGGGGCTTGTTTGAGACCGTAGAGAGCTTTCTTCAGGTTGTAGACATGATTAGGGAACTCTGGATCAATGAATCCTTCTGGTGACTAACATAAACCGTTTCTTTCAGTTGTCCATTGAGAAAAGCAGTTTTACATCCATCCGAAAGACCGTGATGTTCATGTGAGCCGCAAATGCCAGAAAAATCCTAACACCCTCAAGACGAGCAACCGGAGCGAATGATTCTTCAAAGTCAATACCCTCTTCCTCTCTATAACCCTTAGCCACCGACGCGTGACTTGTTTCGATAACGTTCCCTTCAAAGATCCAATTTGTTTTTCCAAATCCATTTAAGACCAATGACGAAGACCCTTGTTGGTCTTTCAACCAGTTCCCATACTTCAAGACGTTTAAATTGGTTGAGTTCTTCCCGCATGGATTCAATCCAGTTGTCCTTTGTCATTGCGTCTTTAATGTTTTAGGTTCAGATTGGCAGACAGTGAGTGCATAAATGCAATGTTCACCGTCTGTGTGAAGACGTTGTCTCGTAACGACTGGTTGATTCGGGTTGCCAATAATATTTTCCAGAGGATGGTCTTTTGTCCATCTATGTGTGGAGGGTTGATGTTGGTATACATTTTGCAGATTTTGAGTATTCAAATGGCTTGTGGATGATTCCGCAACATCAGGTGTAGCAGTCTCATTAGCAAACGGGTTAAAGAATGCATTTGGATCAAAATCTGCAGGTGGGGTTACATCATTAAGAACATCATCAGCCGGTTCATCATTGTTGGAAGCGGTTTGTTCAATTGTTGTGGTGGAGTCAACTGGTGGTACTTCTTCAACATTAGTTGTTGTAGCAGGTGTATCAGGTATAAGAATAGTATCAGGTTGAGCGGAAACAAATGGATACACACGAGCACGTTCATCAATATCATCACCTGAACAATGGAGCAAATAGCCTTTCCATTTGTTGACGAGTGAGTGGGGCTTTGTTCACCGATGATGGGGTTTTGGGGAAGTTTAAGCGGTTGTGACCCGGTTCCAAGATGTTATACTCAGAAGCCATTTCCGTAAGTTCATCAAAATGGGCATGAATCGTTTCCATAACCTCCTTTGTTCGACGATTCCAGATTCGGAAACCTTTAGAATTATCACAATATCCAATAAAGACTCCAATGTCAGCTTTGGCTTTGAGCTTTCCCAAGTCATCACGATCATTATTCGGATAGCAAAGAGATCCAAATACATGAAAGTGTTTGAGATTCGGTTTTACATTGTGGACAAGCTCGGAAGGTGTTTTGTTGTGGCGTTTTGTAATCATAGACCGGTTTTGAGTATAGCATGCGAGATACGCTTCGCCCACAAGTAATCTGGAAGTTTAGCATTGATTAACATTGTTCTTGCGGCTTCCACTAACGTTCGGTTTCGTCTTTCAACAACTCCATTTTGTTCTCGTGTATGCGTGCAATAGATGTCCGATCTTTGTCAATCCCCACTTTCTCATAAAATTCACGAAGAGTTTGGTTAAAAATTCAGTTCATCCGTCTGCTTCTAATTTGTCGGACGGTGTTTGGTGAACTTGTATTTTCATGAGAAAGGTGATGATCATTTGTGGAGCTTGGTCTTTGCTTCAAAGAAAGTAGACCCAAGTCCAGCGTGAATAGTCATCAACAATTACTAAGATGTAGCGTTTGCCATTGATCGTTTGCACGCGCATCGGGCCACACAAATCCATGTGAAGAATATGAAGCACATGCTGAGAGCTGTGTTCCACCTTTGAAGGAAAATGAGCACGAGTGCTTTTCCCTTGTTCACAAGCTGAGCAAAGGTGATCTTTAGAATATCGAAATCGTGGGAGTCCTTCAACTAGTTTGTGTCGAGCAAGGTTGGTGATGGTTTGAAAGTTTACATGTGAGAGACGACGGTGCCATAGCCAGGATTTTGTTGATGTTGCCTTTGAAAGTAAGCAAATGGGAGATGAAGCAACCATGTCTTGCATAGATATAGTGTAAAGACTTGAATTACGCGAGCCAGACATAAGGTCGTTTCCTTGTAGATCACGAATGAAACAAGATTTCTCCCTGAAAAGCAACCTCCAATTCTCCATCACAGAACCGACCTACTTGAAAGCAGATTGTGACCGAGGCCTTCCACATAATAAACCCTGCTAATTTCGATGTTCCCATTGATATAGTCTCTGTAGCCCATGATAGCTGCGAAGTGATCATTCCCGAATCTGACGGTGCCAATGAACTTTGCAATAAAGTTTGATAACAGTTTAAGGTTGCCTGTCATGTGTCGGGAACATCCGCTATCAACAATCCAGAATGATCTCAGTATCACCGCATTACACAGACGACACAGATGGAATAGAAGTATATGTGGAACCCGAAATGTTAGAGGGTTCCGAGCGAATAGTAGACATACACAAATCAATAGCTTTAGGTATCCATTTAAATCCTAGTGTGTTATATATCCATTTCGGCCATCTCCAACTAGTATTTGCTTTAGTCTTAGTGAATGCACTAGGTGGTACTACATTCCTAGGAGGTGAAACCGGAGCTACTGAGAATCGTTTTTAGAATCTAAAGAAGGCGGTCTACCAAGCACAGACTTAGAAATATTAGTGGGCCTAGAGGTATTCCGATTCTTAGGATTCCTTAAACGAGAGATGATAGCTTTAGCAACACATTTGTCATGATAATCAAAATTCATACTTTTACGACAAATAACACAAGGTGCATTAGACTGAATATCAAAGGTACTTAAAGGTTTGTCATTCGTTACATCACTATTTCTATTACATTTGCCAGACGCAATATCTATAGTGGAAGCAACATGAGTCTTATTCATAGTCCTAGGGTGTTCTTCTACTTTAGCATTCCTTATTGATCTTTTCTTAGGTCGCAACTTCCTATTCTTCGATGTAGTGCTCCTAGGCTGTGAAGTGCGGACGTTTGGAAAAGACGCAACTATTCCTGTTTCAGTAGAAGGAAGCACGTTAGCAACTTGTGATTTGGCAGTAGGGATTCTAGGTTCATGATTACTAAGTGTTACTGGGGCTATTCTCTTAATCACGGTAGGCGGAAGTTGTTCATACTTTCCTAACATTTCTCTTAACTTAAAGATAGTGTGCACCAATTCTTGATTTTCAGAACGAAGATTTCCCGAAAAATTCATGACTTCCTTAGTGTGTGTAAGAAAATGATCAAGCTTGTTTGATGCTTCATCACGAGTCTTTTTAAGAAAATCAAATATGACACCATATTCCTGTTTAACTTTTACAAGTTCTTGTTCATATTTTGAGATTTGACATTTCAAAGACACGTTTTGATCATCCAGTTGCTCAAATTGTGGATTAAGCGTTTTGGATTGCAACTGGTTGATTTTGTTTTGCAAAGCAAGTTCACGATTGTTACAGTCTTTGTTGGGAATTACAAGTTTGAGTTGATAAAGACAAAAAGAATGAAACAAGAGGGACTTAATATGACAAGAAGGAAACCTACTAAAAGATGGAAGGACTTGCTTGCAATGGAAGTTTTATTATTTAGTCCTTATCCTCTAGTATATAAAGAGGACATAGGTGTAGGTTTTTAATTAAGTCTTCCAATAATGTAGTCGACTAGAAGGTGTGTGTTTAGCCTAGACGTTAGGGAAGAACGTCTAGGGAATTGGTTTTAGATTAGTGTGTCCTAGGCGTATGGTTCATTGTAAACGCCTAGGTTATTAGTTTAGTTAGTAGACGTGTTCCTATAAACGTCTAATATTATTAGAGTTAGTGATTGAAAAACCTTGTTCAATAACAAAGTATTTTTTTGATTATTCCGCTGCGTACTATGTTTATTATCTTTGTTATTGATCCCTAGCTGAGCTTATAAACGATCTTATCAATTGGTATCAGAGAGGGGAGCTCTTGATATAGGGATTTACAAGGTTTTTGCTGTTGATATAACGCTGTACTGTAGATGGTCCGATCAAGTTGAAAAAGATTAAGAGGTAATCGTTATTTTTAAATAGCGACAGAAGGTGATAAAGGGATTTGCTAAGTATCCTCGTACAAGGTTTGTCGGTTGTGTGGCTTATATCTAATTGGTTGAAAGTTTAACTGGTACTACGATTTTGATATGGTTTTTATGGATATTCACGTGATATTTTTTTTTTTTTTTATTATTGAATGGAGAAAAGATCTTTGAATGAAGTTAAACGTGGGATATGATTTGGTAATGAGAGATACATGGTAGTTAAGATAGACTTGTGTTTTGATTGGTCTACACTAGAGGTGAGTCACGTGATTGTTTATTATATTCGGAATAATCCGATTGGTCATTGCTCTCTGCTGTTTGTTTTCTCGTGGTACAGTATTTATTGTTGACTTTGGATGAATGAGTTCTTTTCTGTTGCTAGTACACATGGGACTACAGTTCATGATGCTGATTTGGTATATGTTGCTGTTCGTGATGTTGATTGGTCGAGTAAGTGGCTACTTTTGATTGGTACTTTTATGATATACAAGATATTTGGACGTTTGCTGCTCAAGTTATTCAAAGTACTGCTTGAGTTATTATTCAAGGTACTGCAAGTGGTTTTTGATTTTAAAGTACTGCTGCCCATGATTTATCAAAGTACTGCTACTGCGTTTATGAAAGTACTGTGGTTTATACGAAAGTACTGCAGATTTTGATGAAAGTACTGCTCCTTCCCAACGTACTGCTCATGGTTTATTACGAGAAGATTTTTGATTTAAGGGGAAGTAGAGCATGATTTTTGGATGACACACACACAGGTTATTGTGCACACACACAAAGAGTTTGGTTATTTATTCTTAAAAAGATTTAAAAAAGGCTCGTTTTGGAGATTTATTGAAGAATTGATTACGAAGAGGATTATTTATCACTTATTTGAAGGTGAAGTGGAATTACTTGGTTTGTGTTCTTATCATCTAGCTTGATGAATCTAGCAATGTGTGATTTTTCTTATGATGCTCTATGCACACATTGTCTATCACTTGAAGGAGTTACATTGTAGTGCTCAGTGTCTCATATAGTTGAGGATTCTTTTCAAGGGATTGCGGTCTACTTATATTCGCTTCGTATAAGTATGGAGTTCCGTGGATAGTAAAAGATTTAAGACACAAGTTTGGGAAATTTTACTTCTTCATCAAGTTCGTTATATTTGGTTTTCTTCACAAAGTGATCATTACAAGGAGCTTACAGATTTTGAAGAATCAAGAAGATGGTTAACATATGGTTTTTAGGGGAAGCTTATTGTTAAAAGTTTAACCATCTACATGCATCACTCAAGGGGAAGTGTTTGATTTTTACTATTGTTGATCATTATTACTACTCCTAGTTGAAGTTTTCTATTGTTTTGGATCCATTTTTCTTATGGTGCGTAATGGTGGGCGATTTGAAGCATTGGACGACTTAGATTGGAAGTATGATATTGGTTCGTGGTGGTCAAGATCATTATTTACATACGTTCCCTATTTGGATAATAACAAAAAGGGGAAGAGATGTTTGAGTGACATGGCATGGATTAAGGGGAAGACAAAGGAAGACATACTTGTTTCATTTATGGTGAGATTTATTGATCTCAATTTCTCTACTTCGTCTAGGGAAATTCGTTCAAGAATGGTTTTGTCATTATCAACTAGGGGAAGATTGTTGGGAATTACAAGTTTGAGTTGATAAAGACAAAAAGAATGAAACAAGAGGGACTTAATATGACAAGAAGGAAACCTACTAAAAGATGGAAGGACTTGCTTGCAATGGAAGTTTTATTATTTAGTCCTTATCCTCTAGTATATAAAGAGGACATAGGTGTAGGTTTTTAATTAAGTCTTCCAATAATGTAGTCGACTAGAAGGTGTGTGTTTAGCCTAGACGTTAGGGAAGAACGTCTAGGGAATTGGTTTTAGATTAGTGTGTCCTAGGCGTATGGTTCATTGTAAACGCCTAGGTTATTAGTTTAGTTAGTAGACGTGTTCCTATAAACGTCTAATATTATTAGAGTTAGTGATTGAAAAACCTTGTTCAATAACAAAGTATTTTTTTGATTATTCCGCTGCGTACTATGTTTATTATCTTTGTTATTGATCCCTAGCTGAGCTTATAAACGATCTTATCAGTCTTTTTGACACCATTGAAGACGACGTTTTGCATTTGAAAGCTCGTTAATCAAACGTTCATTTTCAACTTTTAAAGACTCGATCTGATGCACATTATCAGAAGTCGCAACAGTTAACACAGAATCAACAGTATCAACAGAGATATAATCAGATGCAAATGGCAAAGAATTCAATAACATAGCATTATGGACATCAACACAGATAACAGCTTCTAAGAGTCGATCAACATCTTTTCTCAACATTTTCTTTTTACGTTTAGTATTAGAAATAGATGTTTCTATTTTCTCGAAAACAACCTTCATCAATCCAAGTTCCTTATGAAAGTCCCTTTCCCAATACAATGCACAACTTTTCAAATTTTTAACATTTGGTAATAGATTTTTCTGAAAAATGTCTCTTTGTTCTCGCGCCAGAGGCGATTGAAAATGTTGAACTTTGATTTCAAAATGATATTCTATCTCATGTTGTAAAGTTTTGAGGTCAGCCATGAAAAGGTCAAAATATCTAAGAATTTTGCGATTTTCAGGTTTAGAGTTTACTTCACTGATGGAAGGTAAAGGACCATAAGTTTGTGCATAATCTGGTTTGAGATTAACATTAGAAGACTCAGACGTTTTTATGATAATCCTTGGTGTGTTAGAAGAATCCGTTGGTGTGACGAAAGTGATCGCTTTTGAATAGCTAAAAGGTTTGTTGTAAACAACATTTTATAATTTTGATCGACTCTCGTATTCTGCATCTAATTCCTCTTGACGATGATATTCAACAACACTCATG
Organism: Chrysanthemum makinoi; assembly: GCA_910596185.1. NCBI lineage: Eukaryota > Viridiplantae > Streptophyta > Magnoliopsida > Asterales > Asteraceae > Chrysanthemum > Chrysanthemum makinoi. The sequence continues at coordinate 236,074,329 of OU343218.1, forward strand.
ACAGAGTTATCAATTTTATATTCTGCACTGGAAACTTCAGGATTTGGTTTGAATGCTTTGGTTTGTAATCAGCAAGATTCGGTCCATATCCATTTGGATTGGGTTTTAAAGTAAACTTTTCAATAGTTGTGACCGACTCGCCATGTTTATAAACAACAGTTTTAAAATCTTTAAGTTTGTTTTGCAAGCCGATAATTTCTTCAAGATGATCATCTATTCGTTTCGTTGAATGCTTTTTGTATGCAGAGAATTGTTTTTGACAAATTAACAACTCAGCCTTAGCTTGTTGATTTTCCAAGGTGAGAGGGTTAATTTGCTTTTTATGTTCATGTTTCAGTTGTTCTATTTCAGACAACAAAGCATTCTTCGAAGCGGCTAGATCACGCATCTGTCTCTCTAAATATTGTTCATTTTGATGAGATTTGGCAAAGGCTGCTTCAAAACCTTTTTCACGTTTTTCTTGAGTTTTGAAAAAGTTGAGTTGCTTTTGTAAACATTCAAAATCCTTGGTTAACAGTGCATTTTTGCTTTTCAAGTCCTGATTAATTGCACGACATTCTTCCACTATGGTTTGTTGGTCTTGTATTAAACGAGCAAAATCTGGATGAGGCAAAAGTTCGACGTGTTCAACGTGAGTCACAACATGATCATTACTTAGACCCTCAAGTATAACCACGGAGTCAATTTGATTATCAAGGGAAACCATAAGGTCATCTTGATCGTCAAATATAACTACGGGGTCTATTTGAAAATCGTCGGAATGAGATGTGGACGACTCATTTTGAACATTCTGAGCCTTGCCGGATTCAGATGTTGGCGGAGATATTAGATCAGAGATAAATATGGTTTGTTCGGGTACCTGAGACAAGCCATCAGTGTCATACACAGGGCCAGTGTCACTCATGTGTAACTCATGCATATTAGCCATCAACATAACATCTGCATTGGCCTGCAAATCCTCCATATCATCATCTGAGTCTACATTTTCCATAAAGCTCTGTTCTTTGTCTGTGAGAGTTCCACCAGCTTCATCCTTAAGAGCCAAGAGAAGAGCCTCTTTGTGATAAGCACTGCCCCTTGTCCTCGGCTTTGGGCATGCATTAGCCAGTGTCCCTTCTCATTGCAGTTGTAGCATCGAAGACCATTCAACCCATTCGAGCATTTCCTGTTCCACCACTTGAGTTCTATTGTTATTCCTACCCACATCATTAAACCCTTGACCACCGCCCATCTGACAACCATAACCACGATTCTGAACTTCAACTCGTCCATTGTTCACAACAGCTTGATTCCTTGTGTTAGATGAGGAACGAATACGGTTGTTGGATTTGTTGGTATAACGGCTAAAGGCATTAGCAATCATAGCAAATCCTTGTTGCAATGCTTCGAATGGATCAGATTCCTCATTAGCTTCACTGACAAGTGCTTGAGTATTGTTTTTGTTGTATGGAACCAATTGAGTTTGTTGAGATTGAGGCTGTGAAGGATCATATGGTGTGATTGTAGCAGTTGGTTGAGTTGCTGGTTGAGGAGAATAACTGTTTTGAGCATACAAGGCAAATTGTTGATTTTCCGATTGTGAAGGTGAAGCAATTTGAGCACGGAGAATCCTTTCCCTATCAACTTCCTTTTCATGAGGCTTCAAGTAATCGTACAACAATCCGTATGTAGAATGATGCATGTTCTTCGCTTGACGGAGAAAAATGACATACTTCTCCCATTCAGGACCAAGACTACTCAGGAACTTAGTATTAACTGCAATTCTTGGCATGATGATGTTGTGTTTATCCAAATCATTTATGATGTCTGAGAATCGATGATGATAAGACTCTAGTGTTTCTCCAGGTTCAATCATGAAGTGTTCATAAGCCAAGTAAAGTTTGGATTCCATATCCTCCTGATTGAGTGCAGATCCTTCCATAAGAAGTTGAATATGTTCCCACATCGCCTTTGCAGTCTTTTGAGCATCAACACTTCGAAGAATTGGGTTAGGTAATCCTAAGAGGATATTTTGCATTGCAAGCTCATCAGCTTCATAGTGTAGAAGTTCCTCTGCATTCAGGTCTGCAACAGTAGCAATGTTTGATTGTTCATCTCTTGGTGGATTAGCATTTGGATCGCTGGGTACAATGACGGTAGGCATCTGAAATGGACCTTCTAAGATAACCTTCTTTAAGAACTTTCCATGTGGTTTCTTCATATCACAAAACCTAAAGAACCTAATCACCCATTGATCGTAGTTTCCTGGAGTGAGCATTGGAGGTCTATCAAGTGATCCAGCCTCATGAATTGATTGTTGGCTGCTTAAAGCTTCACACATCTTTGCAAACCAAGTGGGTTCCTTCATAGTGTTCCTTGATGGATGTTGATTGAAGTCATTTGTGTAGGTTTGAACTTGAAGACTTGGTGGTGGTTGAACCATTTGAGGTTGTGGAATTGCAGCAAGTTGTGGAGTATGTTGTTGATTAAATTGTTGTTGATAAATTGCTTGTTGTTGATTCCATTGTTGATGTTGTGGACTTAGTTGTTGTTGACGTTGAGAATAAGTGTAAGGGAAATAGTTAGAGTATGGTGGTTGTGACATGTTGAAAACTTGTGTTGGTAAAAAATGGATCTTTGTAGTCGAATGAACCTTTGTTAATGAAGTGTCCTTAGGCGTAGAAATCACAATAAACCAAGTAGGACTTATGCGTAAAACACCAAAGTTACGCGTAACAATGAGAGTTACGCGTAGTTTTAGCTTACGCGTAAGTAAGGAAAAAGCACTAAAGTTATGCGTAAAACAAGAAGTTAGGCTTAGAAAACTTAGGCGTAGGATGACCTTATGCGGAAGACTAAGCTTAGGCGTAAGATAAATCTTATGCGTAGGATTTTCTACGCGTAAGCTTGATGCTTATGCGTAATTTTAGGGTTTTATCCCAAATGATCTTTTACACTATCACAGTGCAAAAGATATCCAAAGTCGACGTGTTTTCAGGCTTATCCAAGCAAGAAACCACGGAGTAAACCACGAAACTGAAGATCAAACCAAGGAGCAAGTTACGCGTAGAATTAGGGTTTTGATACGCGTAATTCTACTCATAAAGTGACTTTTGCCCAAAGATGTTTCTAAACCAGATTTTTGTAATGAAATAGCTTCAATATTATCAAAATAACACAAAAGTGTGAAACTTGATGATCCAAAGCGTCTAAAACAGTTACGCGTAGAATGAAACCTTCGAAAACAAAAACTAGTTAAAAAACGAAGATCCACGCGTAAAGTTTGAAACTTTTTGCCAAAAACAGTTATTTTAACACCTAAAAACATTGAAAGTACAAGAATCTTGGATTAAAAAGTGTAAAAAATGTGTTTTTAAGCGAACCAAAGTATCTCGTTAGCTTTACGCGTAGGACCAAAACCCACTTCAAAAGCAATAACGATTCACCCAACTATTAGGCGATTGATACCACTGTTAGGTCACTAGTTTTACAACACAAGCATCAATGAAAGAAATAGAGAGGCGGTTGAACAATAAACCAAACACACACATACGATACAAGTAAACGGTTATGCGTAGGATATGTGTGAAAGAAATAAATTGAACAACCAACCCTCAAGTGAGGGTTATTACAAGGTATTTATAGGAAGGGGAGCTAGGGCAACACTCCTACTCCATTCCTTTCCTTAATGGACATGGGCCTAAGCTTATGGGCCTTCTACATAAGCTTAAGCTAATAACAAACATAAAGGCTATAATTAAGCTAACTATTACATTTGAACCACTAACACTTGAATTAGGTTTAGGAGTGATTCCAACAATAATGTAACACATAAAGTTAAGCAATTATTGAATGATGCTCAAAATTTATGTAATAGCATCTGAAAACTTATTACTCTCTCAGTCTCAAATTAGATGATCATATTCTAATTTGGGTTATCCAAAAATAAAAAGTTAATTACATAAATGGTATTACGGTTTGCCAGTTTTTCAGATTTAGTCAATGAACCTTTTTTTTCACCGAGTCTAGTCAATGAGGATTTAAATGGTTACGGATCCACTTCAAGTTCGTTGCATAAATGGTCACCCAAGTTTGCCAAAATCGAACTAGATTTGTAACCATTTGAAACCTTAATGACCGGACCCGGTGAAAAAAAAATCCAAATAGGCCCACGATGATTTGATTAGAGGCACCAAGTATGTAGGTGCGATGGCACCTAAAATCAGGTCATTATTCTCAAGGTTACAATGGATAACCACAATAACTTTTTGGTCGACTACTCCACGAGGTTTGACCCACTCATACAGACTCAAATCCGGTAAAGCCCTCTTTTTTCAGGGGGTTGGCGTGACCACTTCAAGGGAGTTTGCACCTAGCAGGAATTAAACTTTTGACCTCACACATTTTAAAATGATAGTCACAAGTCCTTTTACCACTAAGCCACCGTGCTTATTTAGTAGCCGAGTTTGTGCATTATCTATAATGAACTCAACTCGACTCGCGCAAGAACCAAGGGCTTGTTAAGAGGAATGCAAGTCCGTTCCTTTAAAGATACTAATTACATGACCACCTGCATGTTCAGTAAGCTCCAAAACTTCATTAGTTCATTTATGGTTCCTTATGAATAATCATTTGATGAATGTAGCCCGTGAGTTACATTTGTTTGGGTTATTTTAAAGCCCATCACCAGATGGCCAACTAAGCCCATTAATACAAACTCACCCTGGAACTAGTGATTCCATATTGATTGAAAAGATAAGGTGATAGATAGACTCATATAGTACTAATTGCGATAATCTTTGATTCCAATAGTATATACAAGAATGTAAAAAGACAACATGTCTTGATACATGTATATGATATGTTAACTTGCATCTTTGAATTCTTGTTAGCAATAACAAAGACTCATGACACATTAAAAACTTGTTATGTATACACGTATTAATTAAATATCGGTTTTACCCTCAAACTTACTGCCCACGCATGCAGTAAGAAACTTGCCAACTTAATCTCTAATTACTATTACCGCCTTAGTTTATCTATAAATTATTACCTCTTGTTACCATCTTTAACATACTGTACTTTTCAACTCTTTCAATTTCAAGCACTTGTTTTTGTTGTTGCAAACAAATAATCGTAATCATGGCTAGTGTTCGATCCAGTCTCACAAACAATTTAGACGATACCAAAACAACGAAATCTCCTCAACCCGTACGTACTCATAGTCCTTACATAATACCAGCAAGACGAACAGTCGACAAAGAAAACGTCAAGCCACCCGTCACAGTCAATGGTCAAAAGCGTCCAAAAGTTTATAATGGATATGTTGATTTTCAGGAGTTCTCGAAAGTGTTTGCAAGGTGTCGTAGAATTAAGGAAAATGCGGAAAAGAATAAAGGTGGTACTAAACAAGTTATGAAAAATTGTGTAGGTTCAAATTCTAAGAGGGTGTCGGATCAGGACATCAAAGAATGTTTTGCTGGATTTATGTTTCCGGTTTCACCTAATCCGAGTGCACTTCCACTGCCCACGTCTTTCATCAAAAAACCCATGGAGGATGCACAGCTTATAATGGTGTAACAAAGTCTTTGTTCGTTGTTCGAAAATAGTTAGTTCTATTTAATATTTGTTGTTAGCCGTAATTGGTACATTTAGAATGTTGTAGTTAAAGATTAGGGCAACTGTTAGTTTATGATGTTTGTAAGTTCATCAATTTTGTTGATGCTTGTAATTTGCATGAAATATTAATGAGAATCGCACTTTGGGTTTAAAGCTAATGTTTTTCTTTTATTCCTAAAGAATCAAGATCGTGTTTCCAAGATGATGTTAATGTTATATGACAAAATGGAAGAGTCACGTGCTATGCACGTGACTAGTTTAAACAAACCTAAACACGCCCTTAACCAACAATAGCACGTGCAAATCCTCCTTCCAGCTCTATAAATAGTTTCATCAGTTCATTTTCTCATTTTTAGCCAAGAATTGTAATCAGTATCCTATCTCAAATTCTCTCGAGTTTGTATTGATTGTAATCATTCAACTCTTATCAATAACATTCGGTTACGGATCTTGTTTCTATTCCATTGATTCCTAATCGCTTGTTGCCATTGTTGTGATTAACTACCAGTTATTGAGAACTCTAGTTAAGTACGTTACAAGTGGTATCAGAGCTCTTTCCTGGCACCAAAGCTCAAATCCGCCATTGATTCTTGGCATTTAAAAAAAAAAAAAATTGTGTAATCGCCATTGGTTCCGTTGAAAAGTTGTTATAGTTAGTTAGTTGTTGGAACTGAATCAAGAAATTGTTACAATCTGTTGTAGTTGGTTAGTGGGGAGTCAAAGAAACGATAGCCGCCAAGTGTTTGATGAAATGACAATGTTAAAGGATATCCAAAATTCAGTTGGAAGTTTGTATTTTGAGGGCGATGGGGGTTATTCGATGGTTAAGGATAGTGATAGTGATGTGCTTTTGGGAAACAACTGTGGAGGAAGTGGTGGAACTAGTAAGGGTAAAATTGATGCACATGAGGTGTTTGTCGAAATGACAATGAGTAGATTTCTTGAAAAATATGGTACGGTTAGCAATTATTATGATTCATTTAATTCACATTGGTCTTCGATTCTGACAAAAGTAGAGGACTGGTATCTAGCTGATCTTTTTACTTGTGGGCTGCCTGTTGAAATCAGAGACAAGGTTAGAATTTTTAAACCCAAAGACCTTTCGGATGCATGTAGTTTGGCTTCGTTACAAGTATTTGCTTACAATCTCATGAAAAAGAAGTTAAATGAATCAAAAGAAAATGAAATGGAAGAGTCACGTGAAGATAATGGCATGGGCAAGGAAATTGGGTGTTTGGAATTGACTGATCTTGATGAAAATGTGTTGCATAACTCAAGTAAAGTGTGTGATATAAAAGAAGGTGCCACATGTGATGACCTGCAGAGTCACGATGAAGAGAGTATAGAGAACAAGGAAGTAATAAGTTTGGTGAATTTGGGTTGTGGTAAATCAGATGTGAAGATGGATTCAGGTGGAAGTGGGAATTCAAACTTCGAGGCTAAGCATGTCAAACAGATTGTGGTAAATTCCAGTAACAGGAGTGATAAGAACTTTAACTTCGACAAAGTAGAGATAAACCGAAATGAGTATGAAGATAGTGATATTATTTTAAGAGATCTGTTGTTGGGACAAATTGTTACTGATGGCCAAGAAGTTGAGAAAAGAATTGATGATGCTACATTTGAGTATGATGTTCAACAGATTTTAGAAAATATTCATCATAATGAGGAATTGCTGAGTCAACAAAAGAAGCTGAAGGAAGTTGTTGAACAGTGTGGTATGTGGGAATGGCCTAACATGAAAAAGGCAAGTTACATTAAATTCAAATTTAGGGGCAAATTTTGGAAGTTTGATAGGTGGAAATGGTGTAAGCGGAGGAAGGTAGGTGGCGCAAAATGTGAATGTAAGTACAAAAAGGTGAACTTCGACATTTGGAAATGGCCCTTGAGAAAGAAAGATGGGCTGGAATCTGTGGTGCTTGATGGAATCTGTGGTGCGTTGGCAACCTGTAAGGTGTTCATTGATGAGTTAGATGTAGTTGGGAGGCAAAGAGGAGTTGGTGAAAGGGAACAAACACTTCAGCAGTTGTTGGCTGAAATGGATGGGTTTTCGGGCAATACGGGTGTTTTTGTGTTGGTTGCTGCTAATAGATCTGATAGTGTTCTTAGTACGGGTTTGTTGAGATCAGGAGGGTTTGATAAGGAGTTGTTCATGGTGTCATTCAAAGCTTCTGTTGGGTTGAAAGAGCTGTTTGATGTTGATGAAAATGGGTTCACAGCTAACAAATCTGTTGTAACCAAAAGGAGTGTGGATAAAGTTGAAAACTATTTGGTTAGTGTTGGCAATTTGGAGGAGCTGTTTTTGGGATTGTTTGAGAGTTCTGATGGTTTGGATACAACATCAGTGAGGTGGCCAAAGAGGCAAAAGGATAGAGGGAAAAAGGAAGTTATGGTTGTTTGGGTAAGAATGAAGATTGCTAGCACACTTGTTGACTGAGAGTGGGAATGTTTGGGTTTGAGTTGCTGATATGGAATTTTGGAGCTGATTCTTAAGGTTTCGTATAACCCAAACACGCCCTTAACCAACAATAGCACGTGCAAATCCTCCTTCCTCCCATCCTCCTTCCAGCTCTATAAATAGTTTCATCAGTTCATTTTGTCATTTTTAGCCAAGAATTGTAATCAGTATCCTATCTCAAATTCTCTCGAGTTTGTATTGATTGTAATCATTCAACTCTTATCAATAACATTCGGTTACGGATCTTGTTTCTATTCCATAGATTCCTAATCGCTTGTTGCCATTGTTGTGATTAACTACCAGTTATTGAGAACTCTAGTTAAGCACGTTACAGTTAATTTGTATATACCAATCTTAAGTTTTTATGTATGTTCTCTCAAATCTCAAGTTGTAGGTGAATTCTTATCCCTTTGCGTAATGATCAACTTCTGTTCTGCAAGTGAATTCTTATCCCTTTTAAAAGTCACAAACTCAAATCCTTGCGTAATGAACATGTGCGTAATGTTCAAGTTCTGTTCGTATGGTTTGTCATTTGTTCTAGGAAAAAAAATTGTAGCCACTTCTGTTATCTTATGAGCGGGTTGGGTCACCTAACCTTATTTATTCCTTTCCGGCTCCTCGAACTACTCGATGGCCATATTGTTTGGAACAATGGCATTGTGTTTTTAGTTATGGAGTAATGATTACACACTTCGTACTTTTTAGTCGCTATTTTAAGCAAGTTTATCTAGAGGTTAAAAGTTATTTTCGCTTTTATGATTTTATGAATTGAGTTTGACAACAGTTTTGCAAGTAGCTCCTTTGATCAATGATTCCACATCGTGACTTTCACCGTTAAGATCACCCATAACATTCAGTGTGGTAGGTGACTTTCACCGTTCGACCATCTCTTTTTCAGCTAAATTTTTTTATTTGACCCATTTGAGATAAAGACACAACCTAATTTGACCCGTATCAGTTCTTAATATCAATACCTTCCAACATACTGAAGAACAATTTTCAGGCACAAATGAACATTCCAAAACTGTTTTCTTCGAAATCAATTACTACAGAACATAAAAATCACAACCTTCCGGTTATCAAATTTAACTCCCCAAAAGATTATTACACCAGTAACTGTTATATACATTTAAGAATCGACTAGTCCCTTAAAGATCGAAACCTTCAAAAATTCAAGACTCAAAAAAACAAGACACCAAAAATTTAAGCTTTTACTACTCCTCTGCCTGGTGATCTGACTCTAAAAACGTGTTCTTCACCCGTGCAGTTATCTACTTTAACAATCCAATGGCTCTTCTTACTTCCACCATGGCTGCCAACATGCGTGTGCTTGCCACCAACACTAACATTTTCAGATTTTCCCGAGATTCTCATCAACAACAACCCTTCTCCAATAGGCAGCAAATGACTATTTGTTTTGCTCCAACGCCATGAATCCTTCCAGTGTGCGTTATATCCCAACACAATCGTACTCTTTTCCCTTCCATTCCCTTGTATGGCACCTAAAATCTGTTCATGATTCTCAAGATTACAATCGATAACCACAAGATCAGCATTTCTGTAGCTATTTAGCAACAGAGTTTGTGCATTTCCTACAAGGAACTCAACTCGACTAGCGTCTGACCCAAGGGCTTGTTTAGACGAAAGCAAGTCTTCTGGTCCTTTAAAGATGCTAATTACATGACCACCTGTTTGCTCAGCTGCAGCCACAAGGCCTAAAGTAGTGGACTTTTCGGCAGCAGCACTTACAACCACCATGAGTTGAGCGTTATTTCCTGCTGCAATTGCTGAAATGAAATCTGCAACATCTGGTTCATTACCCATGTTCATGGATTTGAGGTAGGCTTCGGTAGCATTTTCGGACAGCCAGTAACCCATCTTGTTTTGAGAACTTGTAGGAAATTTGATATTTCCTTTTGTAGTTCTGTTAGAAGTAGATGGTTTTTGAAACTGTAAATAGAAGGTTATAATAAGTTGTATGATATGAACATGGGTGTTGAGTATATATATAGGCCAAATAAGCATTGAATGAAATGGATTAGTTAAGCACCATGTGGGGGCGGCATTACACTTGTGGGAAGATTGATTAGGCATGGTTTGTTTGGCTCTTTATCGGTCAATAAGTTATTCAATTTTTTATTTATCCAAAGCTTATGTTTGTTTAAATAATGAGTTAACAGATCTTGTTAGGTAAAACACACAAACATAAAGAAGTAAATCACAAGAACACAACGGTTTATTTGGCTCAAAAGACGATCTCTCTGGTTACCCTTTGGCCATTCTACTTAGGGTCGTGCTCCCAATGTTGGGTACGGGCAACATCCATTTGGGTCACCAACAATACAAAGTCACACTTAGAATATGTTAACGGTTAGCTAGTCACCTATTGATTCATGCATTCACATATCCAATGTGTAGGGTAGGGGAAAGATCCATTCGGGTCACCAACAACTGAGAGTCACACTTACCATGCACTAACCGTTAGCTTGTCATATATTGAGTCATGCATACATTATATGGGTAGAGGCAAGATCCATTCGGGTCACCAACAATTCATGGTCACACTTATATGTTAATCCTTAACTTGCCTTCTACTGACTGATGTATACATACATGAATAATTAAGTCTCATTTAACTTATGTTAAGAATGTCATTTCTTCCATGAGCAAACATCATTCCAATATTTCTTATTCTTTTAAGAAAGTATTCATTTGTTTCTCCTTTCCCCTCATTAGTTATAAAACATATTCTCCGGCATCCGAAACTATTGGTCATTCCGTACTTATTCACTTGAATCTGTCAAACACGGTCTTACTTGCAATAAAAGTTACATAATCTGAAGAATGTAGGGGGTTTCAAGAACACTTGCTTGAAGATTAAAACTACAATGAACTAGTAGGCAAGTGAGCAAGTCATGCAACAGGTTCCATGGTGTTTCTTGACCAATGGCATTTTTAGATGCTTAATCTATTAGCTGTAATGTTCATTAGCAGATTAACAATTTAAAGTATCTATGCATTACTTAATGTATTTTATTATATTTAAAAGTTTGCTACAGTTTTTTAAGAGGAAAACCCATGTTAGAGCTGACACTAATCCAGCCAAAACATGTCTTTATTATCACTAAAGACACCAAGTTGGCTTTTATAAAAACTGTAATACCATGGGCTAAATCTTAAACAACACTACTAATTATTGTCCTCATTTGAATCTAAATCATAAAGTACCACTTATGATTGTGTTGATCTAAATCTAAATCTTGTTTAGATGCTAAACCACTTCTTATAACATTTACGATATCTGTTCATCCATCAAGGTTTCTAGGATTTGCGAGATCTATACAACAACGTTTGTTTTACTTTTTGTATTAATCATTTAGGAATCGTTTTTGTGACCCGAACCACTGATCATATAGTCATTGCCTTTTGGGGTGGTTTTATGCAAGTTGAGAGAATATAAAATACAAGTAAGGTGAGCTGTGTTGCTGCAGAACCAGGGGTGAGGTGCAGTCTTTGCCTCCTGCAATGTCAACATAGATCTAGATTTATTGTAGTTGTTTCCTTTTCCAGACACCAAAAATGGGGCGAGTCAAATTATCGTTCAAGCTATAATTTTGACGACCAATAAAGTTAGAAATTTTTTAAGAGACAAGAGACAGGAAAGAGACTTGAATGGTATGCTAGCTAACTAAAGTTCGATTTTTGGTAAAGGTAACGTCTGTTAGTATTTTACTTTAGATATGAAAGATTGAATAACTAGGTGAAATGTTTAAGGAAAAGTGGACGCATACATATATATTTCAAACACTCGAAACTTTTGATATACGAAGAGTTAAGGGCCCCACAAATAGTCCATTGCGAGATTTGGAAGTCGTGCATGCTTGGCCGGCCTCAGCCATCATAACCAAATTCACTCCTAGTTCTTAATTGACTTCCACCAAAAATTTAGAAATTTGCATAGTTATTCTATCATTTCTATGTAAGTCGCAAGAAATCAGCAGTACGTTCTTTACTATCACACTCTAAGTCACGTACACTGTGACTATATAACGAACTTGTTAGATACATATTCATTACTAATATTTATCAACCCCTTAACATGTCTGGCAGACTGCACCTGATGTGTTTTCGTCGTTCAAAGCCATTGTCTCTATTTGCCCTTTTCTTATGAAAAAGAGTTAGGAATGTTACTTAAAAGCACGAAACATCCACCAATACTCATGGCTTGCTTCAAGAAAAATCATAATCTTGAAAGCGATCAGGTACCATTTAAAGTAAACATTACAACATATACCTAATTCCTACTTTAAATGTGTTTGCTACTAAATTGAAAGTTACTTGCTCTCTCTTTACCTCATAATAACAAGTGTAGTGCCCCATTTCTCATGATTGTCTAAATCCCTCATGTTCTTAATACTCGTTTCTTGGTTATGATTCAATGGATTTGTTCAAAAGGGATCTAAAAGACTAAAGTGGATGAAATAAAGATGTGTGGGAGGAATAACTAGAGAACAAGTTGTGGGCTATATAGATTTTAAAATTTGTGGTCAAGATGACAAGGAGACATATGTACGTCGATGTATTGAACGAGCGGTTTATTATTGTCAGATAGCTCGTCACGAGCCACGAATAGACGGGACATGAACTGCATTCAAGAAATGGGTCCGGTGGAAATTAGGAAACGAGTGGGCGATTAAAGCATAAGAATAACGGAGCTAGACACAAACTAGTATAAGTTTAGCAAACTTTCCAACTTGATAACAGTTTATATGAAACTGGCTAAATATTACTCTCTAAGTTATACTAAAACTACGCGTATTCTTATTAGTTACGAAATTGGTAGAAAACAATTGCCTTTTCAATCCCCTATAGTCACGTTACTCGGGCATCTGACAATTCTTTTAAGAAGCGAAAAACTATATATGCAACAACTGAAAAGGATAAATTACAAGGCGAATCAAAGAAGTCGGATAGGAAATCTTAAACAAGAAATTTGGGCATGATTACAAACCATTCAAAAAAAAAAAGTAAAGATAAAACACCTGACTAGCTTGGCTAAAACAACGAACTGCAACAAAACTTCAAACTTTTTAAAGTATAAACACTGAAGCAACTTAAATGACTAAACCGACCAGTAATTGTGATTAGGACCAAGTCCAAACTTAAACCGAGCTTTTTGAACCAGCATAACTTCGTTTTTAAGAAGCCTTTATTAAGAATCATAAAAGAAGACTAGACAAAATGTAACCAACCCGAAGATACAAACGCAATACACCATAAAACTTAAGAAACTCAATCTCGACGACCATAAAATAGGGTAACCAACAACATAATTCGTCAACTTATCAACTTCTTGAATGCCAAGATGATTACAATAATCACACATTTTCACTCTCCTCCGAATAAAATTTGAACTTAACATATATTTAAATATTTTTATGGGAGATTTATTTTCGTGATTCAAGTGTCGTCGTACATGTATGCCTTCATGTGATCAATTGATTGTGTTTCGATAAAATGATTGGCAAATGGTGATGGGCTGATGGCTATGACAATTGACAATTGTGGTCCATAGAGTATGATGAAGCTGAATCTTAGCCAAGAACATATATTTGTGAAAATGGACGAGTGCCATACATTTGCGACGTAGACCAATCATGCGTACTATTAATTAGTTTTGTACCTGATGCATTTAGTGTATATCGTTGTTTTCTTACCTTCGAGATATATCGTTAATAATGTATCGATAAACATAATGCATAATTGGTATGGAGCAATAGTTCTTGCATATCACATGACATGTTAGAACTTGTAGATAGGAAGATTTATGCTCAGTGTTATATTCCTAACTAACCACTAATTCTCTCCTAATCTCCTCCCTCTTCATTTTGTCATGCGTATAAGCACTGCGGTTACATGGTTAAGCGAATAATTAGGAACAAAGTTTGATCAGTATATATCGTTTTCCGAAAAACATACGAAATCTTTTTAACACGACACTTTCTTAAGCTTGTGTGGTTTTGCAGCCAAGATACATATATCGTAAACGAAATATATAAGAACCCGTGACTTCATACGTTAAAAATCTAATGGTTCCCTTCGGGGTTTCGTTATAACACATGTTGTCTTTCTACAAAAAATTAAAAATAAAAATAATAAAAAATAAAAAAATAAAAATAAGAATCTAATGGTTTCGGGCATTAAGTGTACACATTGTCTTTATTTTTAGATACATTTAGACATTAACAACAACAGAACCCAATCTCACCGGAGCAAGGTAAGAGGGAGGTGAGATGCAACAGATCCTACCCTTACCGCCAGGATAAGCATGTCAATATGTCATCTCAAAATGTTATGGGCAATCTAATTATCTAAACATCTAGGTTAATTCTGGTGAGATTTTTTTAGAAGTATTTTGGAGACTTTTATTTTTTTAACGTTTAAAATTAAAAGCTTGTTTGACAACAATTTTTGCTTATGTATTATTTTTTAAACACTTCTAATAAAAGGCCAGTTGAAGAAGCATTTAGCTTTTATAATAATAAATTTGTTTTTTATAGTTAATAATTACTTGTGTACGCTGTACAGCATATTACCAAGTGGTTTTACACACTATAAAGCTTATAGTTGCAACTAACAGGTGGTTTTCTTTCGAACATAACGATGAAATAAAAAAATGAACAGCCACTTTTTATGACTGGCATAGGCTGAACATCTTTAAACTTACGTCTACATATAGTAGCCCAAATAGATAGGCCCATTAAACATCTAAACTTGATGCGAACTTGCAAAGTGCAAACTACAAGTCTAGAATTTATATATCAAACTATAAGGGTGTGTTTGTTTCATTAAGATGTGTTGGGTCTGAATCTGACTACCGCGTCTTACTGGTAAGAGGTGGATATAATGTCTGAATCTGAATGAAATAATGTTGTTTATTTTTTTATAATTGTCCGAATGATTTTTATTGTCCATTTTTTAAGTATACTTTCACAAACATATGGTTTTGGTTCACCGTTGTCCATAAACGTACTATGGTTATCACTTCAATTTCTCGACTTCATAAAAAGTGGCTCGGTTTTTAATCCAATGAACCCGAAAATTTTAACCAAACACTATCTCTAGTCTAAAATATAATACCAAATCCCATATAACCATTTTAGCCTTTGGGATTGTACTGTATATTATATTTGGCCCAATCAAGTGATCAACTAATAATACTTTAGCCCAAAAACAAGTAACCTAATATAACACTATGAGAATGTATGCCCTAACCCTAGACGCCACATATTCATCACCACATATCACGTATCTACCAAAATTCTTTATTT
Source organism: Chrysanthemum makinoi (assembly GCA_910596185.1). NCBI lineage: Eukaryota > Viridiplantae > Streptophyta > Magnoliopsida > Asterales > Asteraceae > Chrysanthemum > Chrysanthemum makinoi. The sequence goes on from OU343218.1 coordinate 236,089,716, forward strand.
CTCCTTCTTTTCTTTAATTTCTTACATCAATTGGAAAAGGTCTACAAATCTAATCTACTACCCAATTAAAACCCACGAATTTTTTTGACCTATTGCTTTGAATTTCCGAAGAACAACACACAAATCATGTAATTCGATCCCAGGTAGGTTTGAAAGGTGTGGGAGATGGCTGTTAAGAGCCAGTCAGATCGAAACTCCATGTCTGATCGAGTAAGATGTTATTCCTCTGACCGCGTCTGACTGGCAATAGAAAAACAAACAAACCCCACGTCTGTCCGCGTCTGACTGGTCAGACGTCAGAGGCGGTTCAGACATTCAGAGGCGGTTCAGACATTTTTGACAATTAATATGGGACGGAGGTAGTAATATAAATAGCTCTCGACCTAGTTTACAACTTTTCAAAAATGAGAATAATTAACTAAGAGGGTGTTTGTTTTTACCAAAAATGTCTGAACCGCCTCTGACGTCTGACCAGTCAGACGCGGACAGACGTGGGGTTTGTTTGTTTTTCTATTGCCAGTCAGACGCGGTCAGAGGAATAACATCTTACTCAATCAGACATGGAGTTTCGATCTGACTGGCTCTTAACAGCCATCTCCCACACCTTTCAAACCTACCTGGGATCGAATTACATGATTTGTGTGTTGTTCTTCGGAAATTCAAAGCAATAGGTCAAAAAAATTCGTGGGTTTTAATTGGGTAGTAGATTAGATTTGTAGACCTTTTCCAATTGATGTAAGAAATTAAAGAAAAGAAGGAGAAATAAAGAATTTTGGTAGATACGTGATATGTGGTGATGAATATGTGGCGTCTAGGGTTAGGGCATACATTCTCATAGTGTTATATTAGGTTACTTGTTTTTGGGCTAAAGTATTATTAGTTGATCACTTGATTGGGCCAAATATAATATACAGTACAATCCCAAAGGCTAAAATGGTTATATGGGATTTGGTATTATATTTTAGACTAGAGATAGTGTTTGGTTAAAATTTTCGGGTTCATTGGATTAAAAACCGAGCCACTTTTTATGAAGTCGAGAAATTGAAGTGATAACCATAGTACGTTTATGGACAACGGTGAACCAAAACCATATGTTTGTGAAAGTATACTTAAAAAATGGACAATAAAAATCATTCGGACAATTATAAAAAAACAAACAACATTATTTCATTCAGATTCAGACATTATATCCACCTCTTACCAGTAAGACGCGGTAGTCAGATTCAGACCCAACACATCTTAATGAAACAAACACACCCTAAAGCTCATGCCATCTTTTTCTTTTTACTCTCTAACGACACATCAAATTTATGAGCTTTTTTACTAGGGGTAAAAGTGAACACCCCATACACAAATACGAATTATTACCATTTGATAATAACCAGCAAGTTCAAAAAATGTTGATGCTAGACCCATAAAAAGAATCTACAAAAAAAATTCATTTGCTGACGTGTCAGCGATTCAGCGGGTGATTGGTGTAATCATAGAGAGGAGAAAGAAACTGCCACAAAATACATCAATCACCCGCTGACACGTCAGCGAGTGAATTTTTTGAATGAATTCTTTATGTGGGTCTAGTTGACTCATAAAACTCAACCTTGGTATTGTCATTTGATAATAAACAACAATTCATAAATGAATTAAACCGTGTGACAAAGATGCCTAAGATTTTCGAAAGAGTGTTGAACAAATTTTTTTGTAACATAAGAATTTTTTGGTTTCGTTTCATCATTTAAAATAATATATTTTTATATTTTATGACCTAAATCACGTGTGACTCGTATCACACCTTGCATTCAAATGGTTTTGTCAATAGTTATGAGTAAATATGTTGCATAATTATAAATAGCACGAGACGTGATGTGGGGGCATGATCAAGTCTCACGTTTTTGCAGTTAAGACGAAATTTTTGCATTTATAACACGTTACATAAGACGGCACAAAATATGAAAATATGATATATCTATATCATATTTCATATATATCGAGTTTACAAAAAGATGCGGCATAAGACGACATGACGTGATGGCATGACTAAGCCTCACGCTTTTACGAGGTATTTGCGGGGCCTTTACGAGACTTTTAGAACCATGAACATATATAACTAGTAAGAGAGTGTGACACATACGTAATTCTATATGTAACTCAATATGACATTTAAAGGTAAAATCATATAGTATAAAAAACCGTCTAAGAGTGCACGGTGTCTTAATGACATGCTATTGGTATTTTTTGTCACCCAATAACACGCTATACTGCATCATGGTTGATGTCATTGTTATACCTTTCGTCCCATTGCCAGCTCATTGATAGGCATCGTTGGAATTTAAATTTTTTGTTTTGTGAGTAAGTAGAGTATTTTTGGTGGTGTGTTATGAGACCCACTTGTGTCTATAACAGTTATAAATGGAGTCTGAAAAAGACTTTTTAGTTATAATGATGTTATTGAATATGTGCTGAGATTAGGGGTGTTATTCGGGTTGACCCGGTCGGGTTCGGATCAACTCGGGTCGGGTCATGCTTTAAAAAAACATACCCGAACCCGACCTTGTTTCGGGTCAACTCGGGTCGGGTCAATTTGGGTTCGGGTCAACTCGGATCGAGTCAATTCGGTTTTCGGGTCAACCCGAGTTTTTTACATTGTAAAAGTGTTGTTGAGCCGGGTTAATCGGGTTCGGGTCGTGTCAAGGCTAAAAAAACATACCCGAACCCGGCCTTGTTTAGAACTCGGGTAAATTCGGGTTGACCCAATTGACCTGAATATAATTTTGAACCCGATTGACCCGACCCGAATTACACCCCTAGCTGAGATGACAATTTAATAGTAACAGTTATTCGCATCCTTTCAACCTAGCTCTCTCCAAAAAGATTTAAAAAAAAAAAAAAAAAAAAAAAGGTTACTTTCAGTTATTCTAACAAACAATCATAGTTAAAAAAATTAAAAAATTTAAAAAACGTTTTTAGAACAATAGATGTGGATTATTAAAAAAGTATCTTGCTAGACGACAAAACTTTCTATATATAACCGATAGCGTAAACAAAAAACTTCCTCTAACCTGACTTTTTTTAATTTTGAAGTACTCTAACCTAACTGATTGACACTTTATCTATCATATGAATAATTTGACATTTTGACTAGTTAAAAAGTTATGTTTTGTTAATTTTGCATTATTAAATTCTAAGTATATAATTATTGAGGATATTTGGAATCAAGAAAAGAAAGGATTATTAACAGCTTGTACTAGTACTATTTTTAGCCTTCAGATTATATCATTTGTAAATTTGGACCAGTAACTTTGAGTAATTATGTTCCACATGACTCTTTTTGTCTAATTATTAGATCGAATAACTTAGTTAACTTTGGTACATATAATTCACAAAACCAATTCTGAAAATTGAAGTTTTTTTTTAAAAAGGTTCGTCAACTCATTTATATATCTCTAATGATTTGAGACAAATTGAGCTCGACTAAACTGATAAGCTCTAAGTTGATTCGATAGTTTGACACATTTTCATGATATAGACTTGATCAAGCAAAGCTCGACAAGTTAAGGAATTTACTTCGAGTGCAACATCGGATACTCGATAAAAGCTCAATTTGTTTGTGTGCGACCCTAGTTACATGCATGTATATTACGCTCTTTGTTTCAAGTCATACATGTACGTAAACTATATCTTATCATAATCTACGCCTATAAAATCGACTTATCATCCACATTAGGACTTGGACCTTCAACTTATTGGGATCATGGTTACACTATAAACCCGACTTGTTTTCAGCATTAGATCGAGGAAAAGGTGAATTTAGTTGTTATTCAATAAACTTGAGAGTTCTTCAGCATTTTAGTACTGAATGATTTGTTTTACTTCTAAAAACAAAACAAAACAAAACCTAAGTCGACACATAAAGTAATAATTGCATTTTGTTTTTAGAAAATATAATACTAGTAATATAACATGGTTGGTGATGATTTCTTATTCAAGTCATGATTTATGTTCTTTGATCAATATGTTCCGCTAGTAATGGCTTTCTTTTGGTAATTATTGAGTATCATTATTATTCATTTACCGGACCTTTTAAGATTGAAAAATGAGTGCTTTCTGTTTTAGTACAGATGCACTGCAATTCGAATTTCAAGATTAATTGATGAAGTACTTTACTACTTGTCGAAGCCTATGCGTCGTATGTACACACTTTAGGCTCAAGTGTTGCCGTAAAGTCGTGTATTTGACAATAAAAAGGCTACCGTAAGAAACTTCTGTTGTCTTTGAGTTAAAACATTCACGGAGCTTATTTCAACATCGCGTCGGAGCCAGGCAAAAGAGGCTGAATCCACCACCCATGAATGAAGAGTTCATCATTCAAGTATCACCTAGCCAAGTTTATACTTGCACTTGATTACATTCAACCTACACATTATCATGTCATATTACTCTCATATCGAAAGCGATTCACAAGGTCTAACGTAGTATGATAGTATTTCTTATTTTCAGGTTCCATACAACTCGGCTTTAGTTACAAAAGATTACATATACGTTAACATTTTCATTTGCTTTAATTTTTTACATCATAGAAAAAAAAACTTTTTAAAAACAACCATTTAAAATGACCACCATTCATTCTGCCATAGGTTAATGTTTAAGTATATCTATGTTTTCCTAAACTTTAAGATTAGAAAACTTAACAACTGGTCTTGAAACTAACTTGTATAACAAAACTTCTATAGTACTCATAATAAATCATGAATTTGGACACATTTAAGTTGTGAAAAGAGGCTATGACAGTGTAACACTAGAGAAGGTCAATGTAGAAACTTTATTGGAAAGGAGTTAAAAGGACATTTCAACTAACTAAGCAATGCTTTCTTGAGGTGATAAAGGCACATGTTTTGAAAAAAACAAACACTAATTGAGACAACATTTCAAACACACTGTGCTAAAGTTCATAACTTTATTTAAGCATTCCATGTGATTGCATACCTTTTCTTATCTCTTATCTTAACTAACAAAAATTTGAAAAATGTTTTTCCATTTATGCTTTTCCTTGGCTTTTACGTGTTGCCATTCTTCGTATTCTTGTATTTGGTGCACAGCCCTAACCGTGTAATTCCCATATGTCATCAAACAGAATGATATGCATGTTCTAGCAAGTTATAATGCGAGTAAATTATGATTGCAGGACTTGGAAAAACGGTAATAATGAGGGAAACATTGACATGAAAATAAAGTCACATGAATGCGGGCAAATGTCCTATGTCTATCATTATATTTCTTTCCCCCCTACCATTTACAAGGACCAGTAATGATAATCACAAAGGTGAAAACTAACTACATTATTGCTATGATTATACTCAATGAAAAAGGTAACCTAATTTTGACTTCCTTCTTACCATAAGACTGATATATTAATGAATAATAAAAACGCGCATAGAGTGATCGAGAATTTTGTAGAATAGTCGTCCTTTTGCATTATAGAAAGACCATACTTGCGACCGTAACAAAGTTTTCATTTTAAACAGTGGTGAAAAGGATTAATGACCCAAACAAGAAAGAACTACTTTACAGATGACAACTATAAATGGTAGAATGAGACTAACATTTGGCATACTGCATGTGTAGTGTTACCTGTACTTGTTACTTTTGGTACAAGAAAAAACTACTCATAATTCATCTTTTTAATCTTTATTTTCATCTTTAGCATTTTCACTTTACAAATTTCAAATACAAACAAATACGCAAAATTAAGACTCATCTTTCTTATCGTATGCATACATGAAGATAACATCTGCAAAATATGTATGTGCAGACAGTGTAACGTGAAGGCAACAAGAAGGAAATCGGAGCATGCATCGACAAATTAAATCAACTTTAACTAAACAGTATATAGCCAAAAAGTTTAAGTTTGGTACCTTGTTGTTTTCTGATGGAATGTGCCAAGCCCTTTTTCCGCATTCCAACTGCCTCCCTTGCTTGATGTTTCCTCAAGAAAATCTTTTGTAGCAATCATGACAAGATAAATGTGATGATCATTCGAGATTATCTGTTTTTTTTCCGGCATTAGAGGTGACAAAAATACATCCAAGGGCCCAGAGAACAATAGAACACAGATTTTTGAAAATAAGAAAGAACCCACCATAAGGAAAGCAATGTTAAGTCGTTATTATGAGTTAAACAACAACAAAAAATGAACATTTAATGGCCAACAGACGTTGCTTTTCATTTTATAGTCGCTATCATCTTCTATATTGATATTAAAGTCTAAATTTAAGCTTTATAGAGATTTTTTTGGTAGCTTGAGCTATCAAGAGGTTGAATCAATGTCATGTGTCTACAATTTAACTAAACCATAAAATCAGACATTTGAAAAATGAAAGCAATAGCCTGGTCACTTCTTGTCCCTTAGCAACTTATTTATCAAGCAACTTCGTGTATTAAAGAGCTAATTTAACTAAAAGTTACGCAATCATCAGAAATTACGCAATCAAAGCTGAAGCGCTTAAATACAGATGGTCAAATTTGCGTATAAATGACAGACTCGTCAGGTATGTTCATTATGGGATGATAATCAGTCACAAGAAATCTCCTAATATTGCAGATGAAGAGACATGGTTTATTGAATAGATCACATGGAGATATTAATGAAATTTGTAGTGTAAGGAATGGAAAAATAAACGTCATCCGACAAAAGTATTTAGTGTGAATTAAGAACATCTCATTTAATTTTAGATACAAAGAACTATACTCAAGTAGTGTAAAAGAGAAAACTAGAACAAACAAAAGGAAATAAGAGGAATACAATTTCTTATCAAATTGGTAATCTTTATATTTATCATTTGCATTCGAGCACATTAGATATTGTCAAACCGTTGGTAACAAAACAAAGAGTTCTTGAATGTAGGACGAAGTCAAGTTTCAAGAAACAAATTCTAGTACTACTAGCTTTATATAAAGATTAAAAATTTACACAAAGATTCATTATAGTTATAACTGGTATAATATTCCTGGATCTTTGTCATCATATGCAATACTCCAGCAAAATCTTCAACTAAATTATCTACCAAGTGGATAGAGGAAAAGGGTACCAAAAGAATACAAATAATGCTACAAACTGCGGATACTGCAGAAGTTAGAAAAAGGAAAAACATTACAATGATGGCGCATCCACAAAGACCTCATTAAGCATGTCATCATCCTCACCGCTTGCTATGGCAAATAGCTCTGCTTCTTTGTCTTGCTCGCTACCAAATTCTCGTTTTTTGAGCTTTGAGTGAGCGGCAATGAAAATCATTTTTTGAACCCTTTCTAGACCGACTCTTGATTGAACTTGCCCTTGACCCCATACCCATCTCATGAAAGACCAACTGCACTTGAAACCACTAGATGTTGCATGAAGAAACAAAAGCCTCACTGCTATCTTTCCAAGTACCGTAAACTCTTTCAAGATGGTCTCCCAAACGAGTCTGCTACTCTGAGGATTCGCAATTTTCATTTTTCCTGTGAACGGGTCACGTTGTTTGACTTGAACCGCCTGTGCATATAAAGGGTCAAGTCCCTCGGACCTCCATTTCATGAGCTCCATTAACGCAATGTGAGCTTCTTCTCTAGAAACTAGACGCGTAATCAACTTATCAACATCTTTCTCTTGTTCAGAAGTTAAACATTTAAAAGGCGGAAGGTACTTCCCACTAGCATCCCTCATCAAATACACTGGATCAAGTATGAATGCAGTCGACCATGCAGGATGGTAGTTCTTCTTGAAACGCCTCTCGATGATTTTCTCAACAACCCCCTCATGAATGCTGAATTTAGCACACCAATTCTTCATTTTCGCCCGCAAATCCTCCCAAAGAGGAAGACACTGCCCAACTAATGGCCTCTCAGCCTCAATTTCTTCTACCATGGTTCTAATTAACTTTATTAAACTGTTAATCGCCTCAACATCATTCCAAAACCCCATATTTTGGACCATCTCTGCAACTTCTCTAGCTACAGAATCTGCCATTTCCACAACTTTGTACGAATCGTCCATTACAACTAAATGCAAAACCCGAGAACAATTCAAAGTACTCTCCAACATTGCACTAACAGACGGAAAATTTTGTATATTTCCACAATACAAAAGCATAGGAACTCCAGAAGAAACAGAGAATCTAGACTCTTGTGACCGATACTTATTCAAAATACCCCTAGCGTGAGAATTCTTGTTAAAAAGACTAGTAATTTTCAAGCAATTATCAACAACAATCTTAAAAAGAGGAAGCTCTTTACTAAAATCCTTAATCAAATTACCAACTCCCTGAAGCTGACAAGATAAATTAATCATCCAATGATTACGAATTTCCAAATTTCTCAATGTCTTTGCTTTATACTTATCAGCCACTATTCCAGCACAATTTTGTACAGCATTACTTGTACCTGTTATAGTCTCCCACATGATCTCTTCCGCATACGTATCTGGAACCTTCATTGAAGTACCACCACCAGGAAAAAAAGTTTTTCTGAACAATGTAGTTCCGTTAGGAAGATTAACCATGAACTTAATTAACCCTTCATCGCCATGACCAAAAATCTTACTCTTCCACCCATCAGAAACAAGTTGATAAAACTCAGCATCCCGCATCTTAACTTCTGATTCTAATCTCGCTTCTTCGTACTTTGAATCAAGCCTTGACGACATAAATTCTTGCCGTGAAATCTCGGGCAACCCAACTTGATTCATAAAAGCTTTGAACTTGGGATGATCCAAGCTTGGAAAGGAGACTGACCCATAAGACTCGTAAAACCAATCAGTTAGTAAAGTAAGAGCTGAATCGATTTGGGTTTTCGTTAAATGAGGACCAGGGGGTAAAGGCTTCGGACTTTTGAGTTTTTTAACGCTATCTTCCAACATCGCTAATGGCCCTAAATCATCTTTACCACCAGACAACAGCAAATGCTGATGCTGCTGCTGATGGCTATAATGAAACTGCTGATTGTAAATATTTAAACCTTCATTCGAAGTACCAATAGGCGCAAAACGCTTACGATTAGTAGGATGGGCAGAAGGCGAAGACAATGGTGGTAATGAAGAAGACGATGAAGAGGGTTTTAAAAGAGAGTTAAAATTGGGGCAAGTTCCTCTTTTAAGATGTTCGGAAGCAGTTCTCGACGGGTTCGAAGCTGAAAAAACAGATTCACAAAGATTGCACCTAAGTTTAACAGATTTAGGATCATCAGTGTCAGGGTTTCTAACCAAAATGGGCTCAAGATGTGCCCAATACCAAGCTCCTTTCCCTTTTATCGCCTTTGCTCGAACCGTAGTCAGCGTTTCGTATCTCTTATGCACAGCCCTTACAGCCATGTCTTCTGTAGCCACCACTACTAACTGGTTATTACTATTTGGGGTGTCACTAGATTCAGCCATTATTACATACAAAAAAATATCTACTTTCTATATATAGCAAGTACTCAAGCTCCAAACTTTACATACACTACCTTAAACGGTTTTTAAATCATTTTTCATAACCCCCATTTTCGACGAAAAAACGGCGAAAAAAGGCTAAAATTCAACTTATGTACACCAAATGTTCGACGAAATGCCTCAACAAGAACTGACCCTAAACTAAGATACTAAAAACACAAAGATATACGTTAGCTGAAAAGGGTTTGTTTCAAATGTTATAAGGTTCATTTTCATAGTGGAAAACTATAACAAATGGTGACTAAAAGTCACCGGAAAGTAACGAAAGACGTTATGCACACCAAGTGTTCGATGAAATGACTGAGTAAAAATATATATATATATATAAAAAAAAGTTTATAAAAATGATTACTACTGATGATAATGGTCAGAAGAGAAATAGAATATAGCAGCCAGCGGCAGGTAAGGAGTAGGGGATTTTGTAAGAAGGGAAGTGGTAGTTCCCCACGTACCGATAAAGCGCGTCAACCAATCAAAACTTTTAAGGTTTATTTAATTTTTTGAGGTTGTGGGGTCACAGTATAAATTAGCCATAGAATTGACTCATCTCACTACTCACTACTAAAAGTATATGGTCAACATTGGTGATTCAACGTGTCAGGTGACGACCTATGACTTATTGTTTTTTTAACGTTGGTAACAAGGACTCTTAGGTTTGTTTTCTTACACTTTGGCCCCCCCTTTAGGGGTCAAGGATGTGTGGCTGCGGGAACCGGCGGGGGTCATCAAGAGTTAAGACGCCGCCACCTTTTTACGGGAAAGTGCAGATACTATCCCTTGCGGCACTTTCTTCCGAAGACGGAGAAATAGTTGTGTGAGTTTGTAACGTGTTGTGAGCCGACATAAGTGTTTAGAGTAATCTAAAATAATATAAGAAAATATGAGAAAATATTTAAGAAATGAGAAAGCAAGGTTGAAGGAAAAAAAACAAAAGTGATGAATAGTGACGCGTAGCTGATGGGCCGAGGAATAATACCCACCACATCTTTCACGCTTATGGTTTGTTTATTGAAAATAGAGCTTAGCTAGCCTACATAGCTATATGATCAACTAGTAGTATAACAAGGAGCGATGAAAGTGTCATGGACATTGCCATAAAGTAGTCCGTTGGTAAGACGTTCAAGCAAAGAGTCCTTAACTATTTTAATTACAAGGAATAAGGTAATTGCTTTAGTTCTTATTTACATTTACAGAATAATTCATTAGAAAATTTGTAGTTTAACTTAAGGGAGTTGATTTGTACATTCAACAAATTGATTGGTACACTCCATTTTAGAGTTCTTTGACATTTATACCCTCACATTACTTTTACACATTTTTACTCTGTGAAGGTATAATTGTCAACACACTCTAAAATAGAGTGTGTCAATTAATTTGGTGAGTGTACAAATCATTTCCCTTAATTTAAACACGATAATAAAATTGTTACTAATCTAGAATCATAAATGACGGGTGAACATAAATATGACAAGTAATATAAGAGCGATAAGTGTTTTTTTTTTTTTTTTTGCTTTTTTTTATGGGGACATGTGATAATTTTAAGGAAAAGAGAACAAGCAATAATGTGATATGCTACATTGCATTAGTTAAGGGGGCTCTAAGTCATATTCACAAACCTGTGGATTAGTTAAAAAATTCTCTTGAACTATTGTTACTCACGAGTCACGACTTTAACCTCTTGTAGACTATGGTACATTTTGGCGAAAAATGGTTGTCAAGTTACATTTTAACTCTTAAAAAAGTTGTGATTTATTTATTGACACCATAAAGTTTGGTATTTTTTTTTTGTCTGTCATTGTGAAGTACTCAAGAAAGTATTTTGATACAAGGTTAATCTATAGTCAAATTATACATATTTTACCGTCGCCATTTTTTTGAATATGTACATTATAAATATGTCTCATATATATGTTTAAATTGAGACTTAAACCTACGATTACTTGCTTTAGTAAAAACGAGTGTTGTAACCCGCGCGATGCAGCGAGAATGCTTTTGTAAATGTAAATTTGGAACAAATAAATTACCGAAAAACTTGTGCATGTATAAAAGCAGTTGTCGGAAAAAGCATTCCCTCATTTATTCCTTAATAAATACATTAGTATACATAATTTATTCCTTAATAAATACATTAGTATACACTGACTTCTTCTATTTGGAAGGCCTGGATTCGCTGACTTCTTGGTTGCCAAATTGGTGTGCCTGAGATATGATCAGAAAAAAATATAATATTAATTACTGGAGTCTGTTGTTATACGAAGCAATATTTTTTTTCATAAAACACTAATGCTGGGTTAGGGGATATTGACAAACCTGGGCAGCTTCAGTTTCTGTAAGAACTGAGTAAACAATCTTTTTGGTCGAGTTGGATGGCCAGTTTAGTTGTTCTGTGATAAGTATTCAACCACATATTATGTGAAGAAGCATATACCAAACACAACTTTGTACTGCTATAGCCAAATTCGGACATACTTTATTTCTGCAGTTGCCTGATCCAAACACTCCTCACTTATGTAATGACTGGATCCAAACACATATTAATTCTGTGGTACCTAATATATATACATTTCAGTCAGCTCCAAATACATCATGTTACTTTTGTAACATGGTCTAATTCAAATACACTTGTGTGATAATCTTATCCAAACATACCTTATTCTTAATTTCTATTGTAGCCTAATCCAAAAACACCTTATGCTGACTTTTGTAGTGGCGTTACATACTGTATACAACAGTAATTTTTTCGGAGTAGCTAAGCGTACCATTTCGGCGAATGCTCACATATAGATTCTGAAAAACAATAATGGTGTTCAATATTTTATCTGACATTCTTTAATCGAGTAGAATAATGTATGCAATATGACGGTATGATATAAATGAGCAATACCTTCCGGTTGGATGAGTTGTAACTTACTCCGTTGCAACTGCCACACAAACCTTGGGAGTAAATGAGTCAGAAGTGTAGAACATTAAGATCGCCAGTTTGGCACACATAACTCTTCCTGATGCTTTAAAGAATGAAACATGATATAGTTGGTTAATATTGTATCAAATAGGTAACAAAGTAATTTAGATTCAAATGGAAACTTGTGAAAAAAGCTCATAGACCACAAAATAAGCAAAAAGAGATGAAAATCAACCTATTTGAACCACAATATATAAACAACCATGTACCTTAATAGGACTGAAAACACGATCGGAATTGGTGGTTTTGAGAAGATCAACATTAAGAAGAGCACGGAACGGCCTTGTGCTATTTGCAAGCTCAATAGAGTAGTCTTCATCGGTTTCCTGTAAAGATAATCTCAATTAACATAAATCCACATAATTTTGAGATTCAAGAAAGTGATAAATGATTTGCATACGTCAACAATTTCTAGATACTCTTGTTCCATTTCATGTATTGTCAAAACACGCGAGCCAATAGAATTCCAGTACAGTAGGCACTACCAACAAATACATTTGCTATTGTTCTTGAATATTTATAATAGGAAAAAAAATCTTAAATGGATACTCATGCTGAATTGATCATAATTGACTTACGAATAGGGTGTTTGGGATTGATTATAAAGACTGATTGTATGCTTATTTTTATTTTTTTATAAAATAAGCAAAAATCATGTAAGCAATTTTTATAGGCAATGCTAAGGTCCGTCACAACTGTTGTGATATATCAAAATGCAATAACTATATAGAATAAGCAACCCCAAACAACCCTTAATTGGTTTTGTTAAGAAATTAAAGTCTAAATACTTTGTTGAGAAACCACTGATATGCCTATTGTGGTAATTTTTCTCGGCCTAAAATATTCATTCTACTTTTTTTCCACCTCAAATATATATGGAACAAACATATTTTTTTTTCTTTGTTGTTTCAAAATAGATTAAGGAAATGAATAATTTTTATAAGCAATCCGAAACAGCCCCTCAGCAATCACCGCATACAACAAACTTATTATGTCAATGGGTCAGAAAGCAAACTCACCAAGCAAAAATTTTGAAAACTTCACAGCTAATATAACATCACCAATGATTGCGTAGCACTGCTGCATCATTCCATTTTACGCAACCAACATGTCTCTTCCAACATGCTTATGTACTTCTTTCAAAGGGGAATGAATGACACCTCCTTTTGGCCCATATAGCTAAACACAAAAATGGAAATAAATAAATAAATAATAATAATAATAATAATAATAATAATAATAATAATAATAATAATAATAATAATAATAATAATGTTAGGATTTGTAAAATCCAGTAGTTAAAGTGTCGGTCACCTCAAGTATATGTAATCGTTAGAAAGCTCGTAGTCGTAGTTATTTAATGTTAAGTAGTAGTTAGTTTAGTAACACCGTGGAGGACGGACGGGTCTTTACCCACTGTATGCCTGATCCACAGCCCGTCAGGTGGCGTTTTATGTATTGACTATAAATACTCTCTACCTCCCAAGGTAGTGAGTTGGAGCTCATAATAAGATTTTTTTTCTCTTACTAAAGTTTCCAAACCTCTAACTTTCTCTCTCTAAACTCATCTTATACGCCCACTTTGTTTATGGTATGATGTGTATGTGAAATCCAATATGTTATAAATGGTATCAGAGCCATGGTTTGATCACTCATCTTTCATGCTCATTGTTTTGGTGGATTTTATAAGGTTTTTGAGGTATTAAGTGTTTAGGTGAGCTTGAATCATTTGGACAAATTCTAGTGTTAAAGTTTGAATTTTGCTTGTACTTTTGTGTTTAGGATCATCATATGTGTTTATGTTTTGAATTGGAAGGCTTAAATCATTGTGGTTTGGTTGTTTTTGATTGATAAAGTGGTTATTTTTTAACTTTGTACTATGCGAGTTGAGTCTCGGACTTGAGTTTCTTCGAAGCGAGTTGCCTTGTTACTGAATGCGAGTTGATATATGCGACTTGGCTATTTAGCGAGTTAAGCTTTTAAGCGACTTGGTAGTAAATCGAGTTGTGTCTGTTTGCGACTTGCTATTAAGCGAGTTGATTTTCAAAGCGACTTGTTTCATTAAGCGAGTTGATTGTGTTGCGAGTTGATACTAAAGCGGGTTGGCTACTTAGCGACTTGTTTCATTAAGCGAGTTGATTGTGTTGCGAGTTGATACTATATGCGACTTGGCTATTAAGCGAGTTGACCCCTTAAGCGACTTGTTTCTTTAAGCGAGTTGATTGTTTAGCGAGTTGATAGTTAAGCGAGTTGAGTGTTTAGCCACTTGTCTATTGAGACTTGTTACTTCTTCGTGCTACATTCTTACGGTTGTTCTTTTGGTTTAGTAAAATCCCGTGAAAGAATCAATTTCCCGGTTTAATCAAAGAATAGTAAAATCCCGTAGAACTTGTAATCATGGCAAACATCGTTCCTACTATTGTTTCTTCTGTAGCTGAGGACGTTCAAGCAGCAGGATCAGATACTCGTCCACCTATGCTTGACAGAACTGATTATGACTCTTGGGCTCAACGAATCCGATTGTACTGTTTGGGAAAAGAAAACGGAGTCAACATACTCAAGTCAATCGATGAAGGACCTTATCAGATTGAGACTACAAGAGACATAATTGATACTGCTGCTGATGGAACAATGATCTTTGGATTAGACAGACCAAAGATGTATGATGAGCTTAATGATAAGGAGAAAAAGAGATTCGATGCTGATATCAAGGCTTCTAACATCATACTTCAATGTCTTCCAAAAGATATCTACAAGCTCATCAATCACAACACTGAAGCTAAGGCAGTCTGGGATAGTGTCAAGATGCTTCTCTCTGGCTCTGAATTAACTAAGGAAGACAGAGAATCACAACTGTATGATGAATTTGAGCACTTCAAGATGAAACCAGATGAGAGTGTCTATGAGTACTACGTGAGATTCCATAAGCTTGTGAATGACATGAGGAACATCAAAATGACTATGCCTAACATTCAGCTCAACTCAAAGTTTGTGAACAACATGAATCCCGAATGGCACAAATTTGTCACAGCTGTGAAGCTAACCAAAGGATTGAAGAATACAAACTATGAGCAATTGTATGCCTTCCTTCTTCAGAATGAGAGACATGCCATGTTTGAAAAGAGGATTCTTGAACAATTCAAAACAAATCCAGGAGAAACAAGTTCATCAAATGATTCCACTGCTTTCTACACCAATGTTGGTATTACCACCAAAGCCTCACAAGTTATTCCCATGGGTGATGGTAATTACAAACTCATCCCGAATCCAGCATATAAGCCACCAGACCCAAAAACATTCATGGAAAACTTCATCAATCAACTATCTCTCATGGTCAGTCAAAACATGAACTCTCTTCCACACACCAACAATAACCTCAGAACAGCATCCAATCCACATAATCAAGCAACTGTCAGAGATGGGAAGGTTATGGTGCAACCAGTTCAAGAAAGGCAGTATGAACAGGGAAGAGGTGGAGCTGGTAGAGGTTATGCTGCTAATCAAAATCGGGGAAGGATTGGGAATCAAGGTCAAGCAAAGCCAATCAAATGCTACAACTGCGGTGGTGAGGGACATATTGCAAGGAACTGTACATCTCCAAAACGTCCTCAGAATGCAGAATACTTCAGAGACAAGATGCTGCTTGTGCAAGCTCAGGACAACGGAGCAACTTTGGATGAAGAGGAGTTGCTGTTTCTTGCTGAAGGGAATGCTAAGACATATGATGCTGATGTAGATGAGCAACCAGTGCAGGGTATGGGTCAGAACAATCCAAATGCATTTCAAGTAGCTGATTGTGATGCTTATGATTCGGATTTGGATGATGAACCAACTGCCCAGTTAATCTTCATGGCAAGGATCTCTCCTATGGTCTCTCCTAAGGTTCCTTCACCGCAACAAGCTGGTCCATCCAAAGAATCAATCATCTCAGAGGTATTAAAACTATATGATGATATTGATCAGCAAAAGATACATAATGAAGTACAATCACTTGAAACTTATGACTCAGATTGTGATAATGTGGGAAATAGTAATACTGTCCCATATGATCAATATGTGACACAAAGTGAAAGTGAGACTGTACCACGTGATGTATCTTCTGCAGTCAATAATGACTGTATGTTTGATGAATACACTGCATGTGCTCCTGATGATTCTGTTATCTCTGAACTAAATGCCTATAAAGAACAAGTTGCTATTTACGAACAGCGTGCTAAGTTTGAGTTAAACACACGTGAGCAGGAGATGGATGACCAAATGCGTATAGTTATTAGAAAAAGTAACTTTAGAGAAGAAGTCTTAAAACAAGAGTTAAACTCCTTACAAGAAAATCTTTCTAAAACTGCTAAGCAAAAACAGGAACTTCAAGAAACTGTTAAAATGCTTAAGCAAGAATTCAATGCTAAGGAATCAAAACTTTTGAATGATTTTTCCAATCTAAAAACTTTGAAAAACAAGCTTGAAAATAAGTTGTACGTACAAAGGAATACCATTCAGACTGCTCACTTGATCACTAAGCACAGAGTTTTGAGTGATAAGCATAGTACTCCCCTTGTTGAGGAACCAAATCCAGAGGTCATTAAAAAGGCTAGAACTGCTCATAAGGTTATTTATGATGGTAATGAAATCCTTAAGCCTAAACAGAAACCTAGTTGCGATGAGTGCACTGAGGAAAATTGGATCTCCCTTAACATGTTTAAGCCTCAAACTCAATTAACCCCAGAACAGATTTTTTGGAAGAAAGATATGGAAAAGTAAAAAGCAGAGAATCTTGTTGTAACGAACCCTCCCCTTAGGAAAATGCCTTCAGCAACTGTGTATCCTCCAAATACACCAATGCATTTAGTTCCTAGAACTATTGCCACTAAAAGCAAGACCTTAATCAGTCAATATGTTATCCTTCAATTATTTGTTGATTTTGAGAAAACGTGTAAGAAAATGATCACACCCACTGGGATAACTGAAGGGGAAAGGGTTTTTGAGCAAACTAAAGAATGTTATTTAACTGAGGTCATGCCTTTCTTTAAACAACTAAAAGATCAATTTGAGAGTCTTAAAAAGGGGATGGATTTAGATATTAAAGAAATGGAAAAGGAATTTGATGCAATGATAGTTGAGGTTAGTGACTATGAGCGAGCATTAAAATATAATGAGATTGAGAGGAAGAACTTGCATACATTGAATGAGACTCTTATTTCTGAATGTATTACTCAAGATGTGTTTTACACTGCTACGAATTGTTCCATTAATGCTTCTCAATTTCATGAATTATCTGTTGCTCTGAAAGTCTCCCATGATCGTGTAATTGAGCTTGAAAAGATTAATTCGAAACTTAATGAGAAAATTGATCAGGATGATCACGATAATTTGGTAAAGCATCTTTCTAAACTAGAAATTGAACATTTTGATTTGCAATTAAAATATCAACATCTGAAAGAAAATGTTAAAACCTCAAATATCAAGACATCCTTGGATGTTCTTGAATTTGATGCAGTTTTTGAAATTAGCAAACGTGATGAACATATTCGAGCTCATTGTAACGCGATCAGAAAGTTGAAAGCCTAAATCTCTCAATTAAAGGGTGAAAAGAACAATGTGACTGGATCCCAAATGCCTCCTCCTTTAGATTCTCAGCACTCTCAAACTTTTCATCTTCAAAACTTAGTTAATGCCTTACAAAAGGAAAAC
Organism: Chrysanthemum makinoi; assembly: GCA_910596185.1. Lineage (NCBI taxonomy): Eukaryota > Viridiplantae > Streptophyta > Magnoliopsida > Asterales > Asteraceae > Chrysanthemum > Chrysanthemum makinoi. The sequence goes on from OU343218.1 coordinate 236,107,826, forward strand.
GATAGTTTTCTAGAAGAAAATGAAAAGGTTAAACGACACTTTAAAGAGTTATATGATTCAATGAAAGTCACTCGTGACCAAAACAACGAAAAAATAACGTCTTTACAAAATGAAATTGAGAATCTGAGGAGTCAGGAAAATGGGAAACTGCCACTTGTTTTTAATAAGAATGTTGCATCAAAGTCATCTTCAGACTGCAAATATACTGTGACTGTTAAATACATTCCTCCTCATCTTAGGAATAATGAATCTGCATTGCATGACTATTGTGATCTCCTTAAGGATAACCTAGAATGTCTCCGTGAGATTGTTGAAGAGGACTTCATTAATAAACCTTTTGATAGAGAAATTAGGTTTGCTTGCATTCAGGCCAAACGATCTCAAGAGCTGCTAGAATGTGTAATTGCAACATGTCCTAAATCCTTAGGTGCAAAAGGCAAAGCTGTGATGCCTTGTTCTATGCCTAGTGCCAAGCATACAAACCATTCTATGCCCAGTTTCAAGAAAGTGACACCAATGTGCCTTCTAGTAGTACAGACCCTTGCACATCTAGTTCAGGAATGCAAAAAGTAGATCAACCAACTAATGTTCCCATAATTCCCTCCACAGGAGTAATCAGTGACATTAAAGCAACCGGGTCAAAGCCTCCAGGCAATACCAAGCAAGATAGGACCTCGCAAGCTAAGAATGTGCATTAGAAGAGAGTAGAAGACCAACCTAGGAACTTTAAGTTTGAGTTGAATAAAACGAATCGTGTTGATTCTAGTATTAGCCATAGGCGTGCTGTAATTAATTCGAATTCTGATAGTATTTGCAAACCATGTAATGATGTCTGTTTGAATTCTGTTGCTAATCATGATTATGGTGTGAATGGTTTGTCTAATCTTTGTCAAATGCCCAGTTAAGATTGTTAATGCTAAAAATCATGCAAAGAAGGCTAAAAGCCAAAAGCTAAAGAAAGTTAGAAAACATTGGAAACCCACAGGAAGAACATTTTGTAAGATAGGTTATCAATGGATACCTTTTGGCCATAAGGTCAATCAGTTTTACCCTCAAACTGCTAAGACAATGCCCACTAGAAAATGGATGCCTACTGGTAGAACTATTCCTTTAAGAAGTGAACATACTTTGAATAGGCCAAATACAGACACAAACACTGCATCTATTCCTAATGATTCCATTGCTTCTAGTTCTGATATGGGTGTTTCTATTTCGGATGTGGGTGTTCCAATCACTGTTACTAACCAAGTGGAACCCATTCTTGCATGGGGATCCCAATTATCGATTATCCATTCTTGTGCGTGTTCAACTGCAGATCGTTCAAATCGTTATATGGTACCTGGACTCAGGCTGTTCCAAGCATATGATTGAGACCGGTCGCGGCTCATGAACTTCGTGAGTAAATTCATCAGGACTGTTAGATTCGGGAACGACCATTTTGGAGCAATTATGGGTTATGGTGATTATGTAGTTGGCAAAAGTGTAATCTCCAGGGTATATTATGTGGAAGGTCTTGGTCATAATTTGTTCTCTGTTGGTCAATTCTGTGATTCCGATCTAGAGGTGGCCTTTAGAAAACATACTTGCTTCGTTAGAGAACTTGATGGTGTGGAATTATTAAGAGGTACTCGAGGTTCTAATCTATACACCATCTCTATCGAAGACATGATGAAGTATTCTCCAATATGCCTACTGTCAAAGGCTTCTAAAACAAAGTCATGGTTATGGCATCGTCGTCTCAATCACTTGAACTTCGGCACCATTAACAACCTTTCCAGAAAGGATCTTGTCAGAGGCTTACCCAGATTAAAATATGAAAAAGATCATCTTTGTTCAGCTTGCCAATTGGGTAAAAGCACGAAATATGCCCACAAACCAAAACCCACAAATTCAGTAATGGAAGTTCTTCATACCCTTCATATGGATCTGTGCGGACCAATGAGAGTGCAAACGATAAATGGGAAGAAATACATTCTAGTAGTTGTTGATGACTACTCTCGATTTACTTGGGTAAAGTTTTTGAGGACAAAGGATGAAACTCGGATGTCATCATCATACTAATCAAACAGCTTCGGTTCGACTCAACAATACAAATTGTTCGAACAGACAATGGCACAGAGTTTGTTAACAAAGACTTAATTCAGTTTTATGAAAGTTTGGAATCAGTCATCAAAGAAGTGTTCCACGAACTCCTCAACAGAGCGGTGTAGTTGAAAGACGAAATCGAACTCTTGTGGAAGCCGCAAGAACAATGCTAATTTATTCGAAGGTTCCAATATTTCTATGGGTTGAAGCCATTGCCACTGCTTGCTACACCCAAAATCGTTCCCTTATACACACCTCTCATGGAAAAACTCCATATGAACTTGTTCATAACCGAAAACCTGATCTCTCCTACCTTCGTGTGTTTGGTGCTTTGTGCTATCCAACAAATGATGGTCAAGACTTAGGTAAATTAAGAGCAAAGGCTGATATTGGAGTTTTTGTTGGTTATGCACCAAACAAGAAGGGTTACCGAATCTACAACAAGAGAACCCGAATATCATGGAAACAATTCACGTTACTTTCGATGAGCTGACCGGTCAAATGGCTCTGGACAATCCAGTTCTGGACCCGCACTTCAAAACAGTCCCATTGGTTCATCCCTTGTACCAAACTCATTTCCAGCAACTCCATATGTACCTCCATCTGAAGATGATTTAAAGAAATTGTTTGATCCAATGTTTGATGAACACTATGAACCAAATGATGATGAAATGTCAATTCCATCAACAGAGGCTGCGTCTATCACTGTGAATGAAGTCAACCCTTCAGTCTCAATATCATTAAGTCAAGAAGCGCCTGCTGCTGATCACTCTGTCTCATCAACAAATCATCAATCATCAAATGTACATCATTGAATTGTTTACGCATCAATGATGAAGTTATTCCCTTTGCTACTCCCGAAGATGCTCCATTTGAAAACATATTTGCTCCTGAATCATCATCAGAACCATCTTCATCAGGAGGCATCGACTCTGCTACTTCAGTTCCATAACAACAACCACATGAACACCTTAGAAAATAGACACATGATCACCCATTGGACAACATCATTGGAAACCCCTCTCGTCCAGTATCCACACGGAAACAACTTGCAACCGATGCCTTATGCCGCTTCTTCAACTCCGTACTCTCTAGGGTCGAACCAAAAGACTTTAAAACCGCCATGAATGAAGACTGTTGGTTCAATGCCATGCAAGAAGAAATTCATGAGTTTGATCGACTTGATGTATGGGAATTAGTACCTGCTCCAAATTGTGCTATGATCATTGCTCTAAAATGGATCTTCAAAGTGAAACTTGATGAGCATGGTGATGTCTTAAAGAACAAGGCTCGATTGGTTGCAAAAAGATACCGTCAAGAGGAGGGTATTGACTTTGAAGAATCATTTGCTCCTGTTACTCGTATCGAGGAAATCAGAATTTTCTTGGCTAATGCTACAAGTAAGAACATGGTAGTCTATCAAATGGATGTAAAGACGGCGTTTCTTAACGGAGATCTTAAAGAAGTCGTATACGTCAGCCAACCTGAAGGCTTTGTGAATCCAGAGCATCCTACTCACGTCTATCGTTTGAAGAAGGCTCTTTACGATTTAAAGCAAGCTCTAAGGGCATGGTATGATACACTCCACTGGATTCAGCAAAGGAGCAGTTGATCCGACATTGTTCACCAGGAAGTCATGCAAACATTTAATTAACGTTCAAATTTATGTTGATGATATTATCTTTGCCTCGACTGACCCCAATGAATGTGATCGTTTTTCAAATGAAATAGGTTCCAAATTTCAAATGTCAATGATGGGACAAATGTCATTTTTCTTGGGATTACAAATTTCACAAAGTCCCGGAGGCATTTTTATAAATCAATCTAAATATGCAAATGAGATTTTAAAGAAATTTGGATTTGTTTCTTGTGACACCGTTGACACTCCCATGATTGAACGTACTAAGCTGGATGAGGACCACTCAGGGATCATGGTAGATCAAACGAAATATCGTAGTATGATTGGATCCCTGATGTACCTCACAGCTAGCAGACCAAATATCTTGTTATTGTGTGCATGTGTGCTAGATATCAGGCTAAGCCTACTAAAAAGCACTTTGAAGGTTAAACGGGTCTTTCGGTATCTCCAAGGAACCATCAATATGGGACTATGGTACCCGAAGGACACCGGTATGTCACTAACAGCCTATACATATGCTGATCATGCAGGATGTCAAGATACACGTCGAAGTACTTCAGGAGGTGCTCAGTTTTTGGGTGATAAGCTTGTGAGTTGGTCTTCAAAGAAGCAAATGAGTACTTCTATTTCCTTTACAGAGGCTGAATACATAGCCATGTCATCTTGTTGTGCTCAAATCCTATGGATGAGATCCCAATTATCTGACTATGGCTTTGAATTCAACAAAATCCCTCATCTTGTGATAATAAAAGTGACATTGCTCTCTCATGCAACAACGTTCAACACTCAAGAGCAAAGCACATCGACATTCGACATCACTTTCATCGGGGAGCAAGTGGAAAACAGTGTGGTGGAACTCTATTTTGTGAAATCAGAATACCAGTTAGCAGACATCTTCACCAAAGCTCTTCCAAGAGAACGTTTTGAGTTTATTCTTCCTCGACTTGGCTTGAAAAGCCTTCAACCAGAAACACTCAAACGTCTTCAGGAGGAAGAAGAGGAGTAAAGGTCTTTCCTTCATCTACATTTTGTATATATTTATCCAAAAAGCAAAATACAAAATTATAAAACCTTCTAAAAGCAAATACAAAAATATAAAACTTTCAAAATCCATAAAAATTTGAAAATTTCTTTTCAAAAAAAAAATATTGTCCGTTTGTCATTTTTTTTCCTCGATTCGATGATATCTACGGTCTTTGTGCTGTCATTCAAAGAATGACACGGGACTTTAGATATTGTTCGAACGTTAAAAAAAATCAAAAAATATTTTTGGGAGAAAGTAAAACAATGGTTTATTGTCATTTCAGGCAGTAACCCGCTTTTCAAAGAAAGAACAGAGCCATGCTTTATCTCATATTTCAAACCTAATGCTCTGATTCTAAAACAAATGTTTGTCATTAACAAGACAAATGTTTAATTTCAAATATTTTTCCTTCTAAATGATTCATCTGAAAAATATTTGCAATCTTATGAAAACTCAATTGTTTTGAAAACACTTCGGACTCTATTTTTGAAAATCAAAATAACTTATCAAGTGTCAAAATCTCAATCCATCAATCAACAACTTTCGTCATTGATTGAGGGGGAGAATGATTTTTCAATTAAATCAAAAAGTGTTCTTTTCAAATAATTTGCACTTAAATGAGCAAGGACTACTCTAAAATGTTTTACAGTATTTTACACAATTGGTTACAGACCTTGGTTATTATTATGTTTTCAAAAGATAATTATGCATGTTTAATCAATGGAGTTTAAAGTCTCAAAATCCGATCCTTATCAGTTAAAACGTTTTCATAATCAAGTCACAATTCTCCTTAAAAGCTTTCAAAATCAATTTAAATCTAGAGAGATCACAAATCTCAAATGATTTGATAATTGTGATCGGGGGAGAATTTGTGATTTAAATTGGATTTAAGCTGATAATTCGATAAATGGTTTCATAAGTGTTTAGCATGTTTTCCTCCCTGCATGTGACAAACGATTTCAAATTTTCCATGCACATGTTGAGGGGGAGCATCTACTTTAAAACTCAAATTATTGAAACGTGATTGAATTGTCTCTAAGTGCAGGTTCCCTCTAATATGTGCAAAACTCTTTCAAACTTTGAGGCACATATTGAGGGGGAGCAAAATTTTGAAAACCTCATCCTTCCTCAAAATGTTTTATCTACTCAAATTGATTGGGAAGTGATGATGATCATTTTAAAAAATGTTAATCAAAAGATTGGATATTTCATTCTTAATCTAACGATTTCAAAGATCTCTTGCCTCCATGTGCTAAACAAATTCTGAATTTTCATGCATATGTTGAGGGGGAGCATTTCTAAAATATCAAAACAATTAAGATACAAAATTCTTTGATTCTATATCACAAGTATCTTGATTTATTTTCAAATGGCTTTCAATTGGTTTCAAGTCGGAAGAACTACACCAAAAGACCGACCAACTCTACTTTATGCATGGTGATATAAGGATGATAATGTTAGGTTGAGTTCCCATGATCCGCCAGAACCGGAGGGATCTACCCAGGGACAATCCACTAGATAGTGTAGAAGTCCTTAGGTATGATGGAAAAAAGGAGAAAAGTGAGATATGGGAAGAGTGCGGACTGAGTCTGAGCTAGTATTGGAATAAACCCAACAAGGTTCTAGTAATGAAGTCTCGGTAAGCACTGAAGGGGTTGAAGAATGAAAAAGAATTGAATGTGAAAAGGGTGAAAAGAAATAGCCCTCCATTTATTCAACCTTAGGCGTAAACCGGGTTCAATTCATATGCTACAGGTGGTTACCAAGGTAACATCGGTATTGAAGACAAGACGTCATGGACCCAGTGACGCACTGCACTTCAACTTTCCAAACCACTCAAGTTCCTCTTAAAAGGTCTTGTTTCATTCTCACGGGGAACCGACATAATCTATCGACTCTCTATTAGAGATGGTTGATATTGAAGAAGGAGACCCTCTCCCTAGTCTCTGACATAGGAACCAAATATGCACAATTGAGTCTAGAGCCACGAGATCATCAATAAATCTCATTAGGACACTTTCAATGAAGACTCTCTGTTTCACATAATGTGGAAAGAGAGATTATATCTTATGAGTCCTACGCATTATTGATAACGCTACACGCGTCGTTCGGGGTCAAAGGAACTTCCTTTTCTTCGAGCAAGTTTTATAACACCCTAGGCAGTGAACCTAATCGTTGTAGTGTAGTATTAGGGTAAGCCACGGGTATTGATATCGTTCTCTAGGGGAATAGGAATGCTAGTGAGAAGTTACTACGCTAAGGTTGGGGTTGAGGAAGATTATTTTTTATCTTTTATGTTTTTTAGGAAATTGAAAGGTACGAATCTCGGGGTTTGGATTTGGGGGTTGGTATTTCTACCGATTACTCTACTTATCTAATTATCTAATCTAAGGTGTATGTAGTCTATGTCTAATTATTGTGTGCTCGAATGATAGTTTAAAGATGTGTTTACTTAGGTTTTACTACTCCTTAATTATCTCCTATTGGTGGTTGAATTGTCACGTCCTTATTCTTAGTTGCATTGTGTGTCTAAAGTTGTAGGGTATGCGTTTCTCCCTAACTCTTTGAACTTACCAAAGGGTCTCGTCTACAAAACCCACTAGGGATAATAAACTCTTACTCTAAGGCACTCTTTGGATGGTTTAGCTTACAACTACTCAAGGAGTTATATTCTAAGGTTCACAAAGATTTAATCAAGCATTAAGTACACAACGAATGACCTATCGCATTACTAGATCATTAACAAACTAAGATAAGAGACAACCAATCAATACTCAATAATTAAGTTTCATATTCCCTAAGCAAACACAAAAGTAAATTAGCTGGACAAGGAGAACATGCAAGCATACACACAAATAATCAAAGACATAATTGTATTAATGAAGTAAAGCACTTATCTTGATGTAAGATAGGGTTTAGAACCCTAAAATACTGTACAAGACAGCCTTGGTTCGGTTTAGGTTTTTACTCCAAAAGACTACACATATATATAAGATTACACATGCGACGGCGTCACCTTATGTTTTGTGACGCCGTCGGATCGCCGTCATTAGGGTTTCGTCTTGGCCACGTTAGACTTGCGACGGCGTCATCTTGTGCTTGTGACGCCGTCCTCTTCACTTCGGCGCCGTGCGATTGAATCTAGGCCGTCTAAGTTGCGACGGCCTACTCTTTTATAACTTGACGTCGTCACTTGAAAATAAGAGTTTTGGCTTCGGTCCCGTCACAAAATCCTTCGGCGTCGCAGATAAGCGATGGCGCCGTCACCTTATGTTTTCAGCAGCCTGAGTGTCTCGTTTCTTGACTTTGGCCATTTTCTTCATATATCCGCGCCTTTTCGTCCAAATAAGTGCCATTACAGCAATTTGCCTTCAAGAGACCTAAAAAGTGAAAAGGAACGATATTAAGTAATAACGGATACAAAAGTGATCAAATAAGGGCTTAAATGACCCTCAAAAAGGTACATTTTAAAACCTTATCAAATATCCCTACACTTGGTATTTGCTTGTCCTCAAGCAAATGTGCTTTTAGCCAATTAATTTATAAGTTAGGGGTCATGAAGCATTGGTTTAAAACAGTCCACAACACATATAAGCCCCGCAAAAGTCATAACAAGCACGAAAATTACATACTAGCACCTCACATGGGGTGTTTGGATACTCACATCTCTCGGGTGTATATGAAATATAACAAGTTGGAAATGGAAGATAAACACTCATTAACCGGTCCTAGTACATAGATTACCATAGGCTTGAGAATAGATCAAACCTCAATGGCTTTGGCGTAAGCACCTAGGAAAGACTATCAAAGAGGTCTTTAAAGGGTTGTAACGTTAGGCTTACGGTAGGGAAACAAAGGGTTTGGTGGGATAGGCTTTTTAGTGGTGGCAAGTCAAAAATCTCTATGTTAAATGCATACGAAGAATGGCGTTGCTAAGCCAAGACTCGACACTCTAGACTCTAGCTAATTGAAACAAACAAACATAAATTTAAAGGATAGATGTAGAATGGTAGCCCGTATGTTGTTTTTTTTTTTCTTTTTTTTTCTTTTTTTTTTTTTTTTTTTCATACACTTTTACTCTACCATCCTCTACGGTAACATCAAAATGATAGGGATTTATAGGCACATCCCTACACTTGAGTTTTTATTACTCTAACACTAATTTGACCCGAATTGAAAAGATCAAAAACACTTGGGGTATGTTATTACGCAAATAAGGGAATTTAACGTTCCCTTTCAATTATTTTATAAACTTTAACTTTTTCCCATGAGTCCCAATCGTCCCAAAACTGTGTACAAAGGATATGACTCGACTTAGCAACTCATGCAAGCAACTAGATAATTGAACTAAGGGTTTAGGGTGATAACAAAAATGCACTAAAAGTGAGTGCATATAAGGTAGGCTAAGGCGATTTGGGTGTATATTTGGGGGTGGGGTGTAAACAATGCTCTTCATTGATATTCCGGAAAAACCGAAACATCACGAGAACCGCGAAAAGGATAGGCTCTAAGGGGTTAACTAGGGGTATCGTGTACTAAAGATGAGTACAACGCAAAGGGTGTGGGGGAATTACTCAACCGATGTGGAAGAAGTAATTATATTACGGGTATCAAACAAGGGTTATCCTAATGCCTCTTATCATTTAGTTATTCCTAACTACACAAGTGTAGTCTTACTAGCGATCTCGGAATGCATCACAAAACAAGTTCAAGAATCTAATATACTACCGGTTCACACTCTAAGCATTAAAGATGAATGCTTTAATTCCTAATAATCTAAGGGCGATCCTCACATTTTGGGTGGAATTTAGGTGGTAAAGGGTTTTTATGCTAGTCATGCAACTTCCTATTCGTGAGACGCTTTTGTTAAGACTAATGGCCCACTCCTATATGTCATGAAAAATTAAAAATTTGGTGCCAAAATTACCCTAACCTAAAAATTTGGTGCCAAAATTACCCTAACCGATTTCTCATGGTTTATTACACAAATACACTTGGACAAAGCAAATAATCAAGGATAAGCATAGTTTCAAAGTTCCCGTTTTATTTTCCCTCCCTACACTTAAACTGAACATTGTCCCCAATGTTCCCCGAAAGTATCAAAGTTATGATAATGGAAGGTAATGAAAAACGAAAGAAACTAATACTCCCCTGATTAGCTCGGTAGGATCCGTATGTGAAGTAGTGGTTAAATCCTTTCCAAGAAGAATGTGTGCGTGAAAAGCTCCTTCCAATCTTTTGTTTCTTCTTCTTGATAAATGAAACCTGCACATTTGAAGAAAACAAACGAAACATTCGCGTAAAATCGGCGGTAATAATATATATAAGACTCTACTAAACTAGGATATAATGCTTGTGGAATGGATGTTTACAGAATTTTTGGAAAATTAAGACCTGGAAAATTCCAAAAATTTATAAGTAGCTCAGAAAACGAGAAAAAAGTAATCTGATGTTTTTACTCCTTCCTGACACCGTCAGGTTATCCTGACAAAAACTGGTCTGCGATTTTCTGGAAAAAATTCTGGAAAATTTACGTCTTTAGAATCTGGAAAAATTTCTGCAACACATCCATTATTACTCGATACAAGCATTTGACTCGAACAAACACACATATATATCTTTTAATGAATTGTTATTCTCATGTTTACGTTTCTTTTGAAAACGTGTGTAATCCTCCCTACACTTATCCTTTATGTAAAATACCTTTAGATGCAATTAAGACGAGGTTAAAAACAAAATAAAGCATTTTTACAAATTCAAACATGAGAATAAATAATCAATAAAAGATATATGACACACAATTAAAAATGAAAAACAAATACACATGGGTTGCCTCCCAAGAAGCGCTTGTTTTTGTTCGAGTCACGAGCTTGACTCTACCCTTATTTAATGGATAAAGGAGAGGTTTTCCCTACACTTAAGTTTAAGTGCGGGTGATAGTAGCGATACACACCCTTAGGGTGGAAATTTGCTACGTGAGGAGAGGGTGATGGGTGATTTATATGCTCAAAGGAGTGTGCTCCATTCATTATAACCTTACCTAAGTCTATTGGTGTAGCGAGTGAATCAAATCTCTCTCCTAAAAATGGATCATCTTCTAACAACTTCAAAATATTCTTAGTTGAGGATCCATCTTGACCTAATAAACCTGGTTTAAACCCATAGTGTTTCTTGTTATCAACCATGAATGGGTGATATAAGTGTGTAAGGTCATGGGTTACTCCTATATTAGCTTCCACTCTACATGGCTTAGAGTCTACCACCTTTATCAAGCAACTACCCGGATCATTTATTTTGATGGGTGGATTGGGGCCTAATTCAATTCCAAGATTCACATCTAAAGACGGAAAATTGGGTAAGGTTTTTGGTTGAGGCTCCGGTTCATCAAAATTAGGAACTTCCCTAGGAATAAGAGAGAGGTTATGACAACAAGCATGTGATTCCTTGGGGGGGTTTCGTCCTGCTTATTGGAGAGGGTATGGGTGTCATCCCAACGTTTTCCGGTATCGCATATACCTTTTCTACCTTTTTAGGTATATTGTTCTTTGCGATTTCTTCACGGATTTCCAGCATGAAGTTGTCAGCTAGGCCCAAGAAAGTGTCATGAGTTTTTCGCATTTGAGCTTCGAGGCGTTTTATTTCCTTTTCTTGCTTGTGGACAAATGTCAACATTATGTCCTCGAATTCATCTTGCCGGGACTTTCTTGGGAGCAAAAATTCCTTGACCGCATTCACATGCTTATCAGCATGAGTGGTTACTTCCATTAACGCCTTCACTTGGGCCTCCATACTCATAATTTCTTGTGCTCGGGAAGTTGACCCGTTCTCTTGGACAACTGGAATTTCCCAACCTTCCTCTTCATATTGAGCTAGGTCCTCAATAACCTCCCAGCATGCCTCAGCATTGAGGTTACTTAGCCTTCCACCGGCGGCATAATCAATGGTTTGTTGGAGGGAGAGACTGACATGATCATAGAAGAGTTGGACTTGAAGCCAAAGATCAATGCCGTGATGAGGGACTTTATGAAGTAAGTCCTTGAATCGAGTCCATGCTTCGTAGAGATTCACCTTGACGTTGTTGGAACATCAAGATGTCATTCCTAAGTTTAGTGGTTCTCCCCGGTGGGAAAAATTGAGCAAGGAAACGAGAGGTGAGATCATCCCAACTTGAGATGGAGCCGGCGGGAAGTCGCTCAAGCCAATTACTAGCTTGGTCCCGTAGAGAGAATTGGAAAAGACGCAGGCGCGTGGTCTCCCGAGTAGTAGCATCAAGGTCGATGGAATTGACAATTTTAAGGAAATCCCTTAGATGCTGATTTGGATCTTCGGATCGAAGTCCATGGAATGCACATCCGTTTTGCACCAACCGGATGGTGTCGGATCGCAGGGCCGTAGTTTGGGCTTGGTCGGGAAGCTCAATGGTGTTCCTATAACCTTGGTGGCTAGGTCTGGAGTATTCACCAAGAGTACGGGCTCTTGGCGGGTCAATTGGTGGTGGGTTGATGAATGGTGGGTGGTTATCACCTTCCATGATGAAAAGTGATGGGATTAAGAACAAAGGTCACGAAGAAGGGGGATAGACTATGAGAAAGCTAAAAATGAGAAAAATTTACTTGATAGGAATCAAGCAAAGAAACCTAAACGAGGTGGACTACCAACTAGCTATTCTATTCCCCGGCAGCGGCGCCAAAAACTTGATAACGCTACACGCGTCATTCGGGGTCAAAGGAACTTCCTTTTCTTCGAGCAAGTTGTATAACACCCTAGGCAGTGAACCTAATCGTTGTAGTGTAGTATTAGGGTAAGCCACGGGTATTGATATCGTTCTCTAGGGGAATAGGAATGCTAGTGAGAAGTTACTACGCTAAGGTTGGGGTTGAGGAAGATTATTTTTTTTTATCTTTTTATGTTTTTTTAGGAAATTGAAAGGTACGAATCTCGGGGTTTGGATTTGGGGGTTGGTATTTCTACCGATTACTCTACTTGTCTAATTATCTAATCTAAGGTGTATGTAGTCTATGTCTAATTATTGTGTGCTCGTATGATAGTTTAAAGATGTGTTTACTTAGGTTTTACTACTCCTTAATTATCTCCTATTGGTGGTTGAATTGTCACGTCCTTATTCTTAGTTGCGTTGTGTGTCTAAAGTTGTAGGGTATGCGTTTCTCCCTAACTCTTTGAACTTACCAAAGGGTCTCGTCTACAAAACCCACTAGGGATAATAAACTCTTACTCTAAGGCACTCTTTGGATGGTTTAGCTTACAACTACTCAAGGAGTTATATTCTAAGGTTCACAAAGATTTAATCAAGCATTAAGTACACAACGAATGGCCTATCGCATTACTAGATCATTAACAAACTAAGATAAGAGACAACCAATCAATACTCAATAATTAAGTTTCATATTCCCTAAGCAAACATAAAAGTAAATTAGCCGGTCATGGAGAACATGCAAGCATACACACAAATAATCAAAGACATAATTGTATTAATGAAGTAAAGCACTTATCTTGATGTAAGATAGGGTTTGGAACCCTAAAATACTGTACAAGCCAGCCTTGATTCGGTTTAGGTTTTTACTCCAAAAGACTACACACCAATACTAAAAAATTCGGATTCTATATATAAGATTACACATGCGACGGCGTCACCTTATGTTTTGTGACTCCGTCGGATTGCCGTCATTAGGGTTTCGTCTTGGCCACGTTAGACTTGCGACGGCGTCACCTTGTGCTTGTGACGCCGTCCTCTTCAGCTTCTCGACGCCGTGCGGATTGAATCTAGGCCATCTGAGTTACGACGGCCTACTCTTTTATAACTTGACGTCGTCACTTGAAAATAAGAGTTTTGGCTTACGTCGTAACAAAATCCTCCGACGGCGTCGCAGATAAGCAGTGACGCCGTCACCTTATGTTTTCAGCAGCCGGAGTGTCTCGATTCTTGACTTTGGCCATTTTCTTCGTATATCCGCGCATTTTTGTCCAAATAAGTGCCATTACAGCAATTTGCCTTCAAGAGACCTAAAAAGTGAAAAAGAACGATATTAAGTAATAACGGATACAAAAGTGATCAAATAAGGGCTTAAATGACCCCTAAAAAGGTACATTTTAAAACCTTATCAATTATCCTTGTGGTATTGCCAGAACATCTGAGTGATATGCATACATGTTCACAATGAAGATGGAAAGCCTTCTGGAGCCAACATCAAACAAGCTCCTGGTAGGTGGCATGTGAGATCTATCCAATAGATCAACCATGTGACAACTGAACAGAAACAATGGAGCGATTCAATCTTTTGAATCAATCCTGGTTCAGGTTATGAATTGACGGATACCTTTGAAAAACCGGTCGTTGTGCTTAAAAACTCTTTTCTTTAGCAGATCGACTGTGTACTTATTTCTCAAAACAAAAGGTGTTTATGATTGATAATTGATTTTCATTAAAACCTTCGTTGTATTGCAAAAACAATTTCTATTGAGCAATACACGATTGTTTTTCAAATCTCTTTTCATCAATCGTGAATCTCATTTCATTTGGTTCACTCACTCCATGTTGTCTTCTTTGAGACGTTTCGGTTTGAGAACAGCTAGAGCAGCTGCGAAACCATGTCAAGGAAATTCTTCGAATTATACGATCACAGCATACTTGTACTGATCAACGGGGAATCGTGGGCTGTGTACCTCAATTCATCGAAAGTGATCAAAGACACTTTCGTGCGCTTTATTGCTAACTGTCTTATGCGGTACACCCGACGTTTGTGATCGAATGAAGCGGTCAAACCATAGCCGCATGCTCACTCAACACATTCAGTTCCAAAGAAATCATGATTAGTGCATCAATGACTCGGATATTTTCACTCCATGCTTCGCTACTGGCTGCGCCAATATCATGAATCAACGAAAGCTTCCGCTACTCTGATAAGAATATATCATGATCCGAAATGTGGGCATGTCGGTCCAAAAGTCACAACATCACATAATACCAACACCACAATGGATGAGTCAGAGATTTAATATGGCTGATGATTTCAAAGCTGACTCAAAACTCAGTATCACGTGGATCAGTTAAAGACCTCCATTCAGATTATCCAAACATGCAAAAATGAAGAATCAAAGACTACGAGCTACAGAAAAAAAAACATGAACAAGAATTCAAGAACTATCTCAATGAAATATCTGTTTGTATTCTATGTAATGTTAATGTGTGTTTGAGGTGACCTCCCTTAGGGGGAGATTGTTAGGATTTGGAAAATCCAGTAGTTAAAGTGTTGGTCACCTCAAGTATATGTAATCGTTAGAAAGCTCGTAGTCGTAGTTATTTAATGTTAAGTAGTATTTAGTTTAGTAACACCGTGGAGGACGGACGGGTCTTTACCCACTGTATGCTTGATCCACAGCCCGTCAGGTGGCGTTTTATGTATTGACTATAAATACTCTCTACTTCCCAAGGTAGAGAGTTGGAGCTCATAATAAGATTTTTCTTTCTCTCACTAAAGTTCCCAAACCTCTAACTTTCTCTCTCTAAACTCATCTTTTACGCCCACTTTGTTTATGGTATGATGTGTATGTGAAATCCAATATGTTACAAATAATAATAATAATAATAATAATAATAATAATAATAATAATAATAATAATAATAATAATAATAATAATAATAATAATAATAATAATAATAATAATAATAATAATGATCTCAAAACCTCTGCTACTAAGCATTGAATCAAAATGACCATCAAGTTTTTACCACCCCATTTGTTCACATACTTACTTGTAAACGCCTAAAACTCGAAAGTAAAAAAAAAAAAAAAAAAAAACTCTCAAAACTGGTAATTTAATTAGGGTTAATAAACTTACATAAGTGATTTGATTTAGGAATGGAAATCAATCGCCGCTTCTTTTTTTTTTTCTTTTCTGGTTTGTGGCCGGGGTTTGTCAATATCTGCGTGTGAGGTGAAAGAGGGGAGGAATGAATCTGAGAGTTGGGGTGTGGAGAAGATCAATAATTGATGAATATGTCGGTGTATTTGATATTCGGTGTTTGTGTGGGAAGAGGGTTTGAGAAGAGTGTGGAAGCTAGGTTAGAGAAGATAGAATGAGAGGCGGTGGAGTAGCATTTCCATGTTCATTTAATGCTCAGCCATTTACTTTCATACATGTGTCCAACAACAGTGTTTGTGAAGAACCCACCTCCCCGATATTTAGTATATAGATATAACGAGTGTGGAAACCCGCGCGATGCAGCGGGATTGGCTTCAAATGACTTACTTTGTAACGACACTTAAACCTTAGGGACTAATTTTGCCAAGTTGCTATAGATAGCAATTAATTCTAAAGGACTTGCTTTGCAACGCCACTTAAACCTTAGGGACTATTTTTGCCAAATTGCTAAAGATAGCGATTAATGCTAAAGGACTTACTTTGCAACGACAATTAAACCTCAGGGACTATTTTTGCCAAGTTGTGAAACTTAGCAATTAATGCTTGCTTTGCAAACACTGTTGCTCGCCTAATAGTATATATAGATAATAACATAAGATTATTGTCAACATAAAAAAAAAAGTAGTTATAGTTGTAGTTATGTTAAACTAGTAATGGATCGAATTTTTCCGTCGGTCTACCCTTGCCAGAACCACCCCCCGCCCGCCCCTTCTTTTCTCCTCTTGAATTTCATTGTTTTTTGTTCGGCAGTAGACCGAATAAATAAAGAATAAAATATAGTTGTTTGACTACATAAATGGAACATTGGGGTTGTTTTGTTTATATATAAAAAATTAATTAAAACCCACTTTTTCTCTTTAAAAAAAATATTACAATTTCTTCATTTTATACACGCTTTCAACCTAATTTCTCTCTAAACACATTTTTACTTCCCAAACTAAAATAATAATAATAATAACAATTTCGATAAATTCTTTTTTTAATGATACAAATGACGAAGTGAAAGTTAATAGTTTATTCTTTGAGTTTTTTAAAAACGTTGTTTTACTTATTAAAGCTTCCACTTCTACAATCCCAAGAAACCCGGTTGATAGAGATCGTCACGGTGCTCATGATCGTCTAGTGGCCACTTACTTCGGTGAAGAGCCATTGTACAATGACTATATATTCCGTAAGCGATTTAGAATGAGTCAACCACTATCCACACGTATTGTTCGGGAATTGACTTATAAATTCACGAATTTTCAACAAACATATGATTGTACGGGAAAAATAGGCATTTCCCGTTGGTAAAGTGTACCTCTGCAATTCCTCAATTAGCATACGACACCGTTACGGATGCTCTAGACGAATATCAACAAATTGGTGATAAAACTTATCGTGATTGCCTTGTTGCTTTCTGTAACGTGGTTATGGAGTTATATGGTGACGGGTATTTTTGAAAGCCTACACAAACCGATGTCGAAAAGCTCTATGCTTATATGATGAATGTAATTTCATATGCTTTTAAGGGGTCATTTAGCCTCTAAATTCGTACATATTTGATCATTTATTGTCTTAAATCGTTTATATTTGAGTTTTAGGTCTTTTGGAAAGCAAATGCTGAAAAAGGATGCATTTTGGGCTTGATTGGACGAGAAAACGAAGAAATCGACAACACGCGAGAAAACCGTCACAAAATGAGGTGTGAGGGCGTCAGAAATACGACGTGACGTCGTCGCTTGAAGATGTTGTGACCACTCAGAAATTTGAGACGGCCTCGAAGTGATAGTGTCAAGACCAAGAATATGAAGGCTGACGGCGTCATAGTTTCTGAGTGACGCCGTCACAACTAAGTCGGTGCAAAAGAGAATCTGTAAATGACGGCGGGCTGAAGGCATCAAAACTTACAAGCGACACCGTCACGTTTGTAATCCTATATATATTTTCGCATTATTTTCATTATAAGTGTGGAACCTTGTGTGCAACTTTGGAGGACAAACCCTAGACGATTTTCTCAGGTTTTGTAGGCTATTTTACCACCAATAACTCCATGTTTTATTGAAGATAAGTTATTCAATTATTAATCATTATAATATGTCGATATGTTGTGATATTATTTTTCTTTATTTTCTTTAATTTAACATGCTAGGCTAAATTATTTTGTGTTTGCTTATGATTGCATGAAACCTAGTTGTAGTCTTTAATACTATTGCTTCTTGTTAGTGTTGTGCATGTTAGGCATTAGAAAACTAGTTGCATCCCGTACCACAATTAGACGTCTAGTGAAACATGATTATAATTAGAGGATACTCTCGCAACCATAAGTCGACTGAGTGGATATTCTTCTTAAGTATTTATTGCGCGTGATTAGCTATTGGGCGAGAGCGTATCTGCCGGTAACACTTGCCTAGGTTGTCACATAGATAGGAGACTTGACCAACCCGCTACTGAATTAGGGGAATACTTACACATTACATTAACGAGGGTGACATGGTAATAAGTTAGAGAATTAAACTAGTAAGTAATTCATGATTAAGTGTGACAACTCGTAATTTCAGGTTATTTTACAAAATTTGAAAATTTCACTATTTATCTCGGGAATTTACTATTCACCGGTTACTATTCAAAATTTTACTATTCACCGTTTTCGAAGTCGAAGTATCTGAGAACGTATTTCAAAATTTACTATTCACAAAACACTATTCATTCCCGGAGAAAAACACTATTCAAGTTTCACTATTTCATCATTTATCGTAAACTAGGTTTACGAGTATCAAATTCGCGTAACCTTAATGGTTTAGCTGCGAATTCATGAACCATCATTCAAGGACATTTCATATAGACTAGGTTTAGTCTACATATCATTAGCATCATTATCATTATATTAATTCATGCATGGTTTTGCATTTTACATTAAACGTTTATTTTCCTAATAAATAAACGCTATCGCGTAAACATTATTTAGAAACATTTTATCCGACACTTCCAAAAATTATTCTAATATATTTTTATACTCCTTTTAAGACTATAAAAATTATATTATTGGTTTACCCAATATTTTCAATTTATTTTGTATATAAATTGTTATATATAAATATTTACGACGATTTTCGTATATGCAACTCGATAATTATTATTTCACTCAACTCATGTAAGAAATGTATTTTTATAATTTTTATGACATCAATATATTTTATTTTGTTCCGTTAAAAGTTATTTCTAGCTAACGCTACCCTAAATACTCATTTAAACTCACAAATTACCTAATATACTTACACTTTAATATTTTTTTTCAAACAAAAGTCATCCACCATTTTTCTTTTTATACTTGGTCGATCAAAATGATGACACAACTAGTCATCAAATTGATATTTGCTACTAAAACTAACATCTATCTATATTGTTAGATATTTACATAAAAACACATACAACACACATATTAAAAGGTGAAGTAGGATCAAAATCCTCTCCTCTTCATCACCATATTCGGCCACATCAAGAACACCAAGAGAAACCATAAAATTTTCATGATCAAGTGTTTATCAAGCTCATGTAGTGATCTAGTATAGGTTTTGAAATAAAAACCTCATGATTTATTTAAGTATACTTTGCTCAAAACTCTTCAATCCTTCAAGTAAGTGTTCTAGTAATTTTTCATAATCTTTCATATTCATATTATGTTCATTTCATTATATTTGAGATAATATGCAAGTCATATTGATGTCTATACCACTTTTTAATGTTTTAAGTGTTATATATATATATATATATATATATATATATATATATATATATATATATATATATATATTTGTCATCCTATAATTACTCCTTGAAACATATCACTTTTGGTGATGTCTAAGAACCCATGACACCCTAAGAAGGTGTATGGTAGGATTAGAATAGCTTCGAAGTTGTTTTGAATTGGTTAGAATAGGTTTGGCGCGAGAAAAACTCATTTCGACAAGTTTAATTAAGGGTCTGTCCATATTTTTGAATTCTGGAAATTTCGACAGTAGGTAAAAAATTTTGGCCTAGATATTTAGAAAATACACTTTAAAACGAAAACGTGGCCGCTTGAACGGGTTAAAACGGAGCTATAACGAAAAAGTTATGCTATTTACAAGTTTGACGACGAAAAGTGTAAAAACCAGAAAATTCAGCATGTTACGTCTACTTTGTACGAGTCAAAAATGGGTCTTAAGCGTTATAAATTGTGTCGACTTATAAAAAATATATTAGTATACTTTGATACGAAGTTAAGGACATATAAAACGTAGAAAACGGACTTGTAACGATTAAATTATACACGTTTACACAAAGTTGCCGTAACTTTATTATATAAGAAAAACTAATATATTTCTATTAGACAAATATTACGGCTACAAAGGACCATGTTGAGGGTCGTTTTTAACGACGAAAAGTTATAATTTCATAATAAATCACTAAATGATATTCGTAGGATATCATTTCAACGTAAATAGATGTAAAGTAATTTATAAATGGTCAAGACGTTATAAGATTATTTTTTGACGATAAGTATTATTTTCAAAAATTCACAAGTGGTATAGATATCATACGAATTGCATGCATAACACTACATCATAACTTATCATAGAACATATCATTCATCATAGGTCACGGTTAGAGGTTGCGCCTCATTTCAGTATTGCCATTATATCATCATAATCATTGCAACAGGTGAGTTTTCATAGCCCCGTTGTATACGTTTTTACTTTATTTCAAACCTACGGGGGAGAATACATTGCACATCATTTTTATTACGATACCAAGTATATCAAATTCATTACATTGCTTAAGTTACCTCATTGCCAGTTAAATGTCCCCATTTCATAATCATGAACCGTTAATTTCATAGAAGCGAGGGTGAGTGGATAGATCTATCGAGGGTGACTCCTCCATCAGGGTTGGTGGATTCCAACTGGACGGATGCATTTTATTTCATTATCATTATTTGAGTTGTTTGGCAAAACACTCTGTTGGGGCGAACATCAGTCAAGCTTCGGTGTCATGTGCTTAAGCAATTGTATCATTTTTGTGACATATTGTCATACATGGCCTATACTTGTGGTAGTCGTATTAAACATTTTCAACAACTCTATGAACTCACTCAACCACTGTGTTGACACTTTTAGCAATGTATTTTCAGGTAACTAAGGCATTCACTTCATGGCTTGCATGTGGACATATCATAGAGTCGCGATGACGACGCGTCTCACATGGGATTTATACACTTTAAAAACATCGTTTGACTTGTACCAAACTTATTTTCCGCACATGTTGATTTTCATTTGGGACCTATACTTTGTAAACTCTGATTATTTTATTAAATCAAACGATGTATTTTCCAAACGACACTTTAGGTCGTTCAATATAACTGTGATTGTGATGCTATGACAGTCAACCTCCAGGAATTCCATTCCGCTGCAAAACAGGTAATTTGTGGGTGTGACAGATTGGCATCAGAGCTTCGGTTATAGAGAACTAGGTTGCATCATTGACCCTAGACTATAACTACATCATCATAGCATCTCATCATTTCATCATAAGTGCATAGTCACTATACATGCAGTTTCATACGCACATTTTGCGAGTTATTTACTTTCATTTCAAATCGATTGTCACATTAATGCCTTCAGATACCCATCTCATCACTTTGACATGGAGAATGCCCTGTCATTCCCTATCACAATTTTTAACATCAGTTGACTCAACACCGATAACATCAGATGATGAGACTGAACCCTTTTAGGAGGACGAAGTTGCACCTACACCATCACGATCACTATTGATTCACTGTAGGATCAGGACAGTTTTATCGTTCTGTTGGGACAGATCATACCATTTGGTAGGGCTTACAAGCTTAGTCCTAGTGGACCTATTAGTCATACATTTGATTTGCCGCTTGGGAAGCGTACATGATTTGACACACCACTACCATCTATCACTAAGACTACAGAAACTACACTATCTTATAGATTTAAGGACTGTGAGAGTTTCAAAGCTATTGTTATTAGACAGCCTACTGCTCCTACACTTGAGACATGATTAGACTACCAACAGGAACAGATAATAAGTACCTTTCTAGCTAATGTAATCTTTATCATTTATTACCTCCACGATAATCACAACCTTTGTTTATTTCATTCCCTATTCCAATTGCCCAATTTTCAATCATTTCGCGACAATACATCACTATCTTACTAGGGGTTAGGCCAACTTTATTATTGACCAATTAAGAGACTATTACCACTCTATGAGGTTCTCCCATGTATCCTACAAACCATTCAACAAATTATATTTCAAGTTACTTTGCTACTACTTCATAACATTATTTCACTTAAATTTATTTCAAGCTATTCTACACCATCTTAGAAACATTGTTTCATAAAGTTTTTAAAACAAGTTGTTTCGTTACCACCCTATCAATTGGTTTTCAGTCATTTTATCAACTATTTAATACCATCATGCAAAACGATTTTCATGTTACTCTAAAAAATTATTGAACCATTATCTTACAAAACAAAACGTTGAATACCATCTAAAACTTCGGAGGAACATAATACCATTTCAACAAAACCAAGCATCACATCATTTGTCCTCGATTATACATGGCCTGATCACCTATGTATAATTCAGGAAGAATTATGTCATGAAAGTAACAAGCATCATTTCAAATCTCTTAAAACAATCTTCACTCAAAAGCAAGGCTTTGTAATCAGATAAATTGTTCATAAACATTTTTTTTAACTCTCTATAGAAGCCCACGCCATTCATCCCTCACTCGACCGATAAGTTAGAATTTGATGAGTTACCTTTTTAGGAAAGGCTTTCTATACCATCTGTGAGGAGGATTCCTCGATACAAGAAAACAATGAAAGCATTCTAGGACTACCAACAAGGACTAGAAGTATATAGTAAGACGTTTCAAAACTCAACAAAAATCTTAAGACATCACGAGACATTCCGAAACACTATCTTTGGATTAAAAGCCAAATTATATCATTTCAAAAGTACTAGCTAAGCCGAGTTATAAGATTTAGTACAAAGCGAATACACACTAAGCAACACTATAGGGAGAAACCAAGTCATCTAGTTGAGACTGCAGAACATTCCATTAAACATGGCCTCAACAATATGTGAACTTCCCTACAATGAGTTTCCCTCAAAGGATAATAGAGTTAAATTAAGTTTATCGATATAAACTTTCATTAAGACATTGTGATCTCTAGAAATTACAGATAACCTCACTTTCATATCAAGAGATGCAACAGGTTTGAACATATCGGACAATCAATGACTCTCCATCTATAAGTGAAATTAGAACAAACATTCTTCGACATAGTATGAGCTGATATCTATTTTCTTGCTAGCATGATAACAATATAAGTGATGAAATATTTTAGAAGCACTCAATATTGGGACAGATCTTGAAAATCAACCACTACACCACATCACTTAAACATTCAAGGTTTTGTGACTTTACGACATAGAGTGTGGAAATATTTCGATAAGAGAAATTAAGAGAGTCATCATCAAACAATAAACATTGTAGTAATGGAGATTAAGCACCTTAGACAAGTAAGACTCAAGTAATGACATTCGCTAGAACTAGAAACGCGCGGAATCACAACTGTTACCCATAATCTATTCCTTTCTATAAGGTCCTTTTCGACAGACTAAACATTTTGAAATTTGGCATGAGTCACATGGTATCAATTCCAGTTGTACCTATTATAAGCTATTCGATTCACCCTAGACTTCTCATAATCATTTCACTCTTCCCATGGGCTAATGAATCCTTTGTCTAAAAGTTCTTGCAACTGATTAGAAAACTCTTGCATTTCTGATGGTGCTAGACGGTAAGGCGCTCGTGCAACTGGTGCAGCTCCGGGCACTAAGTCAATATGAAATTCTACTTGACGTGCCGGTGGAAGTCCTGGCAAGTCTTCGGGAAAGACTTCAGGAAATTCTCGGACAATTGGTACATCCTCAAGTCGTTTCTCTTCCGACTTCTTCTCGGTTATATGTGCTAAGAAAGCATAACAACCTTTCTTTATGTACTTCTCCGTCTTGATGCATGATATAATACTGAGTCTAGTTCCACTTCGTTCCCCCACGAATGATCAAAGTTTCGTCGTTGTAAGGAAGATGAACAACTTTTTCATCACAAAAGATTCTTGCACGATGTTTGGATAACCAATCCATGCCGATGATGACGTCGAAACTACCAAGTTCTACGGGCATAAGGTCTATATTGAAGGGATGATTTAGAAAATTGAGTGTACAACCACGGACAATGGTGTCGGTGCTAATTAAGTTATCATTAGCTAATTCAATGTTGTATGATGTGTCTAATGTGGTTGGTTTGATATTGAGTAAAGGTGCAAATATAGTGGACACAAAACTTTTATCGGCTCCCGAATCAAATAAAACTGATGCATAACGATTATTGATAAGGAACGTACCCGTGACAACATTCGGGTCCTCCCTAGCTTCTCCACCTCCCATGACATAGGCTCTAGTATCTACTCAAAGATTGACCTAAGGTCAGGTTACCATCAACTTAGAGTTCGGGAGGAGGATATCCCGAAAACGGCGTTTAGAACACGTTATGGACATTATGAGTTTCAAGTAATGCCGTTCGGATTAACTAATGCACCTGCAGTATTCATGGATCTCATGAATAGGGTATGCAAACCGTATTTGGACAAGTTTGTTATAGTATTCATCGACGACATATTGATTTACTCAAAGAGCAAAGAAGAGCACGAAGGGCATTTAAGAACGATTTTAGGACTACTCAAGAATGAGAAGTTGTATGCCAAATTTTCGAAGTGTGATTTTTGGAATCGTAAAGTACAATTTCTTGGTCATGTCATTGATAGTCAAGGACTACAAGTTGATCCTGCAAAGATTGAAGCCGTAAAAGATTGGGCTACTCCAACAAATCCTACGGAAATCCGACAATTTCTAGGACTCGCCGGGTATTACCGAAGATTCATCGAAGGTTTTTCAAAGATAGCTAAAGCTTTGACCAAGTTGACACAGAAAAACAAGAAGTACGAATGGGGAAAGAAACAAGAAGCTGCTTTTTAGTTGTTGAAGCAAAAGCTTAAGGAATTGAGAACTTAGTTGTATACTGCGATGCTTCACATAAAGGGCTTGGAGCTGTATTAATGCAAAACGAGAAGGTGATAGCTTATGCTTCTCGACAACTTAAGGTTCATGAGAAGAATTACACCACTCATGATCTTGAGTTGGGGGTCGTAGTTTTTGCACTCAAGATTTGGAGACACTACCTTTACGGTACAAAGTGCACAGGGTTTACGGACCACAAGAGTTTACAATATGTTCTTGATCAGAAGGAACTTAACATGAGGCAACGTCGTTGTTTGGAATTACTCAGCGATTATGATTGTGAAATCAAGTATCATCCGGGAAAAGCCAATGTTGTGGCTGATGCTCTTAGCCGGAAAGAAAGACCCAAACCTTTAAGAGTCCGATCATTAGGAATGACGATCAGTTCACCTTTACCATCAAAAATACTCGAGGTACAAATCGAGGCACTCAAGGAGGAAAACCGACCAAGTGAAAAGCTTTATGGTATGCCCGAAAATGCAAATGGCTTTGTAAAGAGAGCAGATGGAGTATTATGCTTCAAGGATAGAATGTGGGTACCATTTTATGGTGGGATACGAGAATTGATTATGCATGAGTCGCATAAGTCAAAGTATTCTATTCACCCAGGTTCTGATAAGATGTATCAGGATCTCAAGAAACTTTATTGGTGGCCGGACATGAAAGCGGAAATTGCCACCAGAAATTCCCCAATGGAAATGGGAACGCATTACGATGGACTTTGTCACGAAACTTCCTAAGACATCGGGAGGTTACGACGCTATATGGGTAATCATCGATCGTCTTACCAAATCAGCCCATTTCATACCAATTAGAGAGACTTATTCCATGGAACAACTTACTAGACTTTATGTCAAGGAAATAGTCTCAAGGCACGGTGCACCAATTTCCATCATTTCCGACAGAGATAGTTGATTCACTTCAAACTTCTGGAAATCATTACAAGATTCATTTGGAACCAAATTAGAGATGAGCACAGCATATCATCCACAAACCGATGGTCAAAGTGAAAGGACAATTCAAACATTAGAAGATATGCTGAGGGCATGTGTGATTTCTAGAAATGATTAGGCAAATCATTCTTCATTGACAAGTTCTCTTACAACAATAGTCAACACATGAACATATTGACTACACCAATTGAGGCACTCTATGGTCGAGGTGTCAATCACTTATTCACGGGTCAAAACCAGGAAAGTTTAACTCACAAGTCCATAAGTCATTTATGAAACAACAAAGTGATCGAACAGATCAAAAACCAGTTACAAGTAACAACATATAGCTAGATAAGCTATGTCGATATACGACGCAAAATATTGGAGGTATGTTCCATAAGTCGCAAACCATTAGAATTTCAAGTTGGCAATAGATTATGTTCAAAGTCACGTCTTGGAAAGGCGTGGTACGATTTAGAAAAACATTGGACGACCCAATGCGACTCAAATATCCTCACCTTTTCACAAGTAACATTGTAGAACCTAACATGGATTGAATTCAGGGACTGAATTCCTTTTTGGATGGGCGAATGTGACAACTCGTAATTTCCGGTCATTTTACAAAATTTGAAAATTTCACTATTCATCTCGGGAATTTACTATTCACCGGTTACTATTCAAAATTTTACTATTCACCGTTTTCGAAGTTGAAGTAATATTCTGAGAACGTATTTCAAAATTTACTATTCACGAAACACTATTCATTCCCGGAGAAAAACACTATTCAAGTTTCACTATTTCATCATTTATCGTAAACTAGGTTTACGAGTATCAAATTCGCGTAACCTTAATGGTTTAGCTGCGAATTCATGAACCATCATTCAAGGACATTTCATATAGACTAGGTTTAGTCTACATATCATTAGCATCATTATCATTATATTAATTCATCCATGGTTTTGCATTTTACATTAAACGTTTATTTTCCTATTAAATAAACGCTATCGCGTAAACATTATTTAGAAACATTTTATCCGACACTTCCAAAAATTATTCTAATATATTTTTATACTCCTTTTAATACTATAAAAATTATATTATTGGTTTACCCGATATTTTCAATTTATTTTGTATATAAATTGTTATGTATAAATATTTACGACGATTTTCGTATATGCAACTCGATAATTATTATTTCACTCAACTCATGTAAGAAATGTATTTTTATAATTTTTATGACATCAATATATTTTATTTTGTTCCGTTAAAAGTTATTTCTAGCTAACGCTACCCTAAATACTCATTTAAACTCACAAATTACCTAATATACTTACACTTTAATATATTTTTTTCATACAAAAGTCATCCACCCTTTTTCTTTTTATACTTGGTCGATCAAAATGATGACACAACTAGTCATCAAATTGATATTTGCTACTAAAACTAACATCTATCTATATTGTTAGATATTTACATAAAAACACATACAACACACATATTAAAAGGTGAAGTAGGATCAAAATCCTCTCCTCTTCATCACCATATTCGGCCACATCAAGAACACCAAGAGAAACCATAAAATTTTCATGATCAAGTGTTTATCAAGCTCATGTAGTGATCTAGTATAGGTTTTGAAATAAATACCTCATGATTTATTTAAGTATACTTTGCTCAAAACTCTTCAATCCTTCAAGTAAGTGTTCTAGTAATTTTTCATAATCTTTCATATTCATATTATGTTCATTTCATTATATTTGAGATAATATGCAAGTCATATTGATGTCTATACCACTTTTTAATGTTTTAAGTGTTATATATATATATATATATATATATATATATATATATATATATATATATATATATATATATATATATATATATATATATATATATATATATATATATATATATATTTGTCATCCTATAATTACTCCTTGAAACATATCACTTTTGGTGATGTCTAAGAACCCATGACACCCTAAGAAGGTGTATGGTAGGATTAGAATAGCTTCGGAGTTGTTTTGAATTGGTTAGAATAGGTTTGGCGCGAGAAAAACTCATTTCGACAAGTTTAATTAAGGGTCTGTCCATATTTTTGAATTCTGGAAATTTCGACAGTAGGTAAAAAATTTTGGCCTAGATATTTAGAAAATACACTTTAAAAAGAAAACGTGGCCGCTTGAACGGGTTAAAACGGAGCTATAACGAAAAAGTTATGCTATTTACAAGTTTGACGACGAAAAGTGTAAAAACCAGAAAATTCAGCATGTTACGTCTACTTTGTACGAGTCAAAAATGGGTCTTAAGCGTTATAAATTGTGTCGACTTATAAAAAATATATTAGTATACTTTTATACGAAGTTAAGGACATATAAAACGTAGAAAACGGACTTGTAACGATTAAATTATACACGTTTACACAAAGTTGCCGTAACTTTATTATATAAGAAAAACTAATATATTTCTATTAGACAAATATTACGGCTACAAAGGACCATGTTGAGGGTCGTTTTTAACATTGACGTAATACTTTTTATAACGTGATGTCTTCTAGTAAAAGTAAGTTCGCCAAGCATATTTTCCAAAATGTCCAACCGTTCGTCAAGCGGAGTTGTAATGAATAAAATACGGTCACTTAAACTTTGCCGAAAACCACCCTTAAACAATATTTTGGACACAAGTACCATACTTTACCTATATTTTTCTCCATGATCGAGACCTCTAGGATGAAAACTTAAATGCTAAAACTTTGAGATAATGATACAAGCTTCCCAAAACCGTTGAGTTCGTTTTCTAACACTCGACGTGCACCATTTTACGACTAGCTTTTCAAGGCTACTTAGTCACTTTCATGAATTTTCCAAAAGACATTATTTTACGACGAAAAGTTATAATTTCATAATAAATCACTAAATGATTATCGTAGGATATCATTTCAACGTAAATACATGTAAAGTAATTTATAAATGGTCAAGACGTTATAAGATTATTTTTTGACGATAAGTATTATTTTCAAAAATTCACAAGTGGTATAGATATCATACGAATTGCATGCATAACACTACATCATAACTTATCATAGAACATATCATTCATCATAGGTCACGGTTAGAGGTTGCGCCTCATTTCAGTATTGCCATTATATCATCATAATCATTGCAACATGTGAGTTTTCATAGCCCCGTTGTATACGTTTTTACTTTATTTCAAACCTACGGGGGAGAATACATTGCACATCATTTTTATTACGATACCAAGTATATCAAATTCATTACATTGCTTAAGTTACCTCATTGCCAGTTAAATGTCCCCATTTCATAATCATGAACCGTTAATTTCATAGAAGCGAGGGTGAGTGGATAGATCTATCGAGGGTGACTCCTCCATCCGGGTTGGTGGATTCCAACTGGACGGATGCATTTCATTTCATTATCATTATTTGAGTTGTTTGGCAAAACACTCTGTTGGGGCGAACATCAGTCAAGCTTCGGTGTCATGTGCTTAAGCAATTGTATCATTTTTGTGACATATTGTCATACATGGCCTATACTTGTGGTAGTCGTATTAAACATTTTCAACAACTCTATGAACTCACTCAACCACTGTGTTGACACTTTTAGCAATGTATTTTCAGGTAACTAAGGCATTCACTTAATGGCTTGCATGTGGACATATCATAGAGTCGCGATGACGACGCGTCTCACATGGGATTTATACACTTTAAAAACATCGTTTGACTTGTACCAAACTTATTTTCCGCACATGTTGATTTTCATTTGGGACCTATACTTTGTAAACTCTGATTATTTTATTAAATCAAACGATGTATTTTCCAAACGACACTTTAGGTCGTTCAATATAACTGTGATTGTGATGCTATGACAGTCAACCCCCAGGAATTCCATTCAGCTGCAAAACAGGTAATTTGGGGGTGTGACATTAAGTGAGCATGTTTGTTTACCTATACGAGTTTCCACCAATTCACTTTTCTAGTTATTAGTTTAGATTTAGTTTAACTAATATTATTAGTTTTAAAAACCAACTCTTCAAACCCGAGATTTTACTTGTTTTCTTATAAAATATAAAAGACCAAAAATAAGCTTTCATCGACTTTTAGAATTAATTCGACATACACTTCAAGCTTACCTCACTATTCCCTTAGAGAACGATCAATTCTTTGTGTCTTACATATGCTACACTACAACGGTTATGTACTCTGCCTAGGATGATTGTAAAACTTCTTTTGTTTACAATTATCCACATCATTATCACGAGCAGAAACATGAGTTTCCTGGGATGATAGCAAACATTGACTATACGAAATTTTTGTGGGCTCAATGCCCAACTTCATTACGTGGTCAATTTTGCAGGAGTGATTTTGGGTCAGATCCATTTATTTTATTAGAAGCGATTGCCTCACGAGATTTATAGATTTGACATGCGTTCTTTGGTGTTGTAGGGTCGAACAATGACATCAACGTTATACGTAAATCGCCTCTTTTTAATGATATCAAAGTCGGGAAAGGATCAGATGTTCCATTTGTTGGTGTGAATTCGCCCAGAACAGGGTAAGATAATCAATGTCAGTAGCAATACCACTAGGTGGTTACCGGATATCACTTGGAATCGTGTGATCACTTTCCAAAGTAAACTATTCGACCCTAATGCCTGGGTATCACGAATATCTACTTGGGATAAGACCAAATGTAGTTATAGAATTAGGCACAATTCAATAACCCTTTTGCTTATAAGTGTTAATCGTTTTCTGTGTTTTTTCATGCATGATCAGATATCCTATTTATAGGAAAATACTCTTAGCTAGTCAAATGGAATTATGAAAATTAATCGGCCCATTAATTGCCTCATAATTATCCCCATTATAGCCGTTAGTGGTTACATGACCAATTAAACATGGTCATTATGCAGTTGAAACTGCCACTTGAATAGGTCAATGCCCGTTACAAGCAATACTTTAACACTAGCAGTGAAAACATAGCACTAGCAGTGGAAACACTGCCTATCCGCACTAACTTAGCACTAGCAGTGGAAATACTGCCTATCAATACCAACTTAGCACTAGCAGTGGAAACACTACCTATCAGTACTAATATTGCACTATCAGTATAAACCACTATTTGAGTCAGGGTGTTCAGGGACCTTATGGGTGTACACTCCGTACCTCCTGACCCATTACCAGGTGTGAACCAATCCCACAAGTGCACTAAATTTTCCAACACCATTTATGGTTAACGACGTGAATTATAGATGGGGATACTATCTTACTAACGGGATATATCCGGAATATGATGTTCTTGTTAAGTCTATTTCACAGCTAGGCTCGAATGATACGCAACGAAAAAGATATGAGCAAACGCATGAAGCAACAAGAAAGATGTGGAACGAGCATTTGGCTTGCTAAAGAAAAGTGGGCTATAGTAAAAACTCCCACACTGTCACAAAGAATTAAGAAAATTACATATTTGATGTACACTTGCATCATATTACATAATATGGTATGAAAATACTAAAATAAGGCAATCTCTCCCAACTTTTATCCGGAGGAACAACATCGTGAAGATGATCCGGAACGAACGAGAGAGATAGGTTACAAGCCGACAAACTCATCTAAATATAAAGCCGATTTGGTGGAACACATTTGACATCAAACAAACGCACACTAATTATATTGTAATGTTTTTAATCTTATTTGAATTATTAATGTAATATTTTTTAGTTATTATTGAGATTTTTATTTTAAAAAATGTTCGATCACATGTGCGGTCTTTACTACGAGCATTTGGTCTATGTTTGATCTAAGAGAAAAAAAGCTAAATTAACAGTAATGTAGTAGTGTTGTTTGTGGTCTTGGTGTGATATGGTTACTACTCGTCATACACATAACTCTAACAATTAGTTTAAAATAAACCAAAAAAGAAATTTCAATCTAGAAAATTATGCTATTTGCTCACATTTATGTTTAATTGTTATTTATATTTTTATTATATAATTGTGAAACTGAAATTATGTAAATAGATATAAAGTTTGATAAATTAAAAATATTAAAAAACAGAAAATAGAAAACGAAAAATGATAAAAAGCTATCTTATCTTATGAACAAAGTGAGTAAAATGTGAGTGAGATAGGGATGACACTATTCATTAGGGGGTGTACCAAAAAACTAAAAGGTGCTTGCCGACTAACTACCAAATGATGAAATGATGTCATAGATGTTCATATAACTTTAACTGTACGTGTATCTATATATATACAATGTATAGAGAGTATGATTGGCATCGAGATATAAAAGTTAGAAACATGTGTCATATTACACCTACTTTAAATAATAATATTGTATTTTTTATGCGTTTATAAAATAATATTATACATATCGGGCTATTGGGGACATGCCAATAAAAGCCTCCTTTGGTGGAAGAAAAATAATAAATAAAAATAAATTGATGGTGATGGGTTAATCATACTTTTGTTATTTGGTGAAGTGGTTATTAATTGGTGTGACCCATTATGTACGTATAATAACTTTTCATTGTATTTCACGATCTTTATTTACAACGAGTACATGACGTACGTACTGTAAAATTAAGAAACCAAAACCAATGTAACTTGTCTAGTTCGGTTTGATTCGAGTAGAGCAAGATCTAATTTATACTACGAGATTAAGAAAATGTGACCTCTTTAAAGCGGAGGCCTGGTACAACGAGCTTGTTTGTACACCATTTAAGCTCCATCGGATTTGGTTTAAGCTTGGTGAAACTAATCAAGTTATCATGCACATTAGTCGTCTTTCAAGTCATTTAACATGTCCGGCCTATCTGATTCGTTGTCAATGACAACTCTAACCGATATGTTTCATACAACTATGTTGATTTCGACGTCCAATGTTAATAGTAGACAAAATGTGGTGACGATGAAATACAAAGTATCATGGAAGTAGGTTATGTAGCACGATACAAGTTGCGAAAGCGGTTGGTGGGAGAACAAAGTACAAAAAGACCAATATTGTGAATGAAAAATGGTGCCTAAAATGCAAGCCAAACAGAAACTTTACCAAATGCATCAAAGCATGGTTGTCTATGATGCCATCAGTCACCATTAGATAAGGAATAATATGCATGTACATACAGGACGATCTTTGAAATCTTTTTTGTCATCTGTTGTTTAATCAAACAATGTTTTTTCTTAAAAAAAATAATAATATATATATATATATATAGGGTAAAGTTAAAATAAAAAGACAAATATCCGTAAAAAGAATAAAAATAAATTTTTTTTACAAAAAGTTTTTAAAAAATTCCAAAAAAATCCCACAAGATAGGGTATGTTGGTGCATAAAACTTTTGTGAAAAAAGTTTTTCTAATTTTGAGTTTTTATACGTTTTTTTTAATGCACAAAAAACGAATTTTGATGCGCAAAAAAATTTTGATGCACAAAATTTTCAACTTGTTTTAGTTTGATGCGCAATGTTATTTTGATGAAAAAAGTCAAAAGAAGTTGGGTGCAAAAACGAATTTTTGATGCACAAAAAAACGATTTAATGCACAAATGTATTTTTTCATAATTTTTTTTCGGAAAAAGTATTCACTTTTAGAAAAACTTCCCTCACAACTTTTTCATGCACCAACATACCCAATCTTGTGGGATTTTTCTAGATTTTTTTAAGAACATTTTTTTAAAAAAATTTATTTTTATTTTTTTTACGGATATTTGTCTTTTTATTTGATCTTTACCCTATATATATATATATATATATATATATATATATATATATATATATATATATATATATATATATATATATATATATATATATATATATATATATATATTTCCTTGTAAATTAGGTTCATATCCTAAATTGTAGCACCTTATTCCCTACACTAAACAACAACACTTCATGTCTCTATGATCACAATATATTTGTCCACCTTTTATGTGATATGGATATGGAGTAGTTAGAATAGTATCGTACACAACTCTAAGGGATGAAACATCGATTAGGTCATGTTGTTAGAGGTTGCGGTAGTTGAATTAGCCAACTTGAGGTGTTCGGTTCTTATCATATAAAGGAACCCGTGATTCAACGATAGAAAATATTCTTTCTATGAAAAAATGAACATAGTGTCGTAAAAGCCTTGCAAATAATGTCGAGCAATTATTGATTATTTAGGTCATCAAGTGTCGGAGCAAAGCAAGACCGGTTGTTCCATCACCGGCCCCCTTCTTCCTAAAGCCCTGCTCCATTATTTGTGGCTAGGCAGTTCCCCGTTCATCTCCTATCTCCCACGGACATGCACCTTTCAAGAACGTCGCTCCGTTTCTTTCTTTTTAAATGAACAAGGATATGTGCTCCTTCTCTAAAAAAGAATGTATAAGTCAGTGATTTTGGTTCAAATTAGTTATTGATCATGTCTCAAAGATTGCAGTTGAAAACTAAAAGATTTTATTATTACAACTTTGAGTTAGAAAGATAATCATACACAAAGCACATATGTAGCTTACTTTAATTATAAAGATGTAAACAATACGCATCAAAAAGATTTCATTAGAACATTGCATATTACTAAAGTTTGTCTATATTCAATGATTATGTGCCGTGCATCCAAAAATAGTAAAAATCTTTATCATACATTAAAAAATTAGTAAATGATTAAATTTTGGATTATTATGAAATGATAATTTCCAAACATGTGCACAATATGCATATACTACTTTTTAAGAAGCATCCGACCGTAGAATCGGATTCAAATTATTAGTACGACTTTCTTGTTATTTTCATTTCTACGTTATGCTTTATATTTTTTTACATTGGATGCTTTTGTTATTCGATTAAATAAAATAAAGATAATGAATTAAAAGTATATGATAAATGTATTTCCTGCAAAATCTGTCCAAGTTATTTGTGCTAGTAACTTTTGTTAAGTATAAAATTGTTAAGTATAAAATGACATAGTGTTAAGATACATAATTTCTTGTGAGGTCTAGGGTTCAAAGCCCTCTTAGGTACAGATTTGGAGGTAGTAAGGGAAAAGATCGGAGACGGTCACGGAACACTTTGGTTACGTCGCGTATATTTGAGTTGAAAACTAAAAGGACCTCATTCATTTTATATATTGTGAACATGTTGGTGATTTTAGTGTCATCGCTTATATTTTGTGTAATTGTGATTTACATGAAATCAATGGCTTAATCAAGTTTAGCTTATTGTCGAGTTAGGAGGTGTGGAGTGCACACTCGTTCTAGCTAGCTTGATGCCGCCAACACCAAGTGTGGGGTCAAGGGGCAGAGCCCCTTGTTGGGGTCCACACATTTTCCCAACAGGCGTGACTCTTCCCGCTCAACAGTTTTTAACCGATTTTAACTAACTTTCGGTTAAGTTTTTCCATGATAGAGCAGAACATACATACCAACTTTATGTGTATTGCTTTGTTCACTTATGCCTTAGAAACAAATAGCGATTACCTGAATTATCCAATTGAGGATTTCGTGATACCCGAGACACATAATCGAAATACTTCAATAATGTGACCTATAAAAGATTCAGATAATGTATTAGGATTATTACCGATCACACACATCTTAATTCAAACAGAACACAGAATCATGAATGTGTCACTAAAGAATCTGCAAAAATGGACTATACAAAACAATGATCATACTCAAAATTTGATTCCTTTTTAATTGTTGAAATTTTTGGACCACTGTGCAGTATCGACTTCGAATTTGATTTCGGGTTGTTATGAACAAATCTGTCCGCAATACCTTTTGAAGGAATAATGTTGATTTAAGTTATTGAACTTGAAATTATTGTGAAGAATTAAAAATCTTAGTACAAGTTATGGTTCATTCACTTCATTGAACACTAAAGACTAAGGGCCCGTTTGGTTCGGCGGAATCCTAAGGATTCTGGTGGAATTGGAATTCAATTCCATTTCATAACGTGTTTGGTTGAAAATTTTAAAGAATTTGGAATCTGAATTTCATTCCTTACTGTGTTTGGTTGGCAAATGAAATGGAATGAAATTCCTTCAAAATCCCATATATATGAAATTCAACATTCCATGGCAATATGAGAAGGATTGTTTACAATTCCATGGAATTCATATTATCTTTATCATTGTTATTATTATTATTATTATTATTATTATTATTATTTATTTATTTTATTTATTTATTTTATTATTATTTTTTATTTTAATTATTATTATTATTTTATTTTTATTATTATTATTATTATTATTATTATTATTATTATTATTATTAACGATCATTTAATTATTATTATTATTATTATTATTTTTTTATAAACAACCATGTTATTAAGATTTAAAAATTATTATTTATTTAAAATTGAATATAAATTATTATTTATTTAAAAAAAATTATTATTATTATATTAATTTTTTTTTTAAATTAAATATAATTTATTTATAGCTTACTTTTTTAATTTATACTTTAAAAAATACAATTGTATTTTATATAAAAAATTATTTATTTAATATATTAGTTTATATAATATTATTTAAAAAATTATTATTATAATTTGATAAGTAATTTATTTATTAAATAATATTTAGTTTATTAATCTTAAACTAAAATTAAATTTTAAATATTTTAATATAATTGTTTTTTTTCATTTCATTCTTCCAACCAAACATGCGTTAGTATTTGCAGATTTCAATTCCGTCAGATTTTAAATCCTAAGGATTTCAATTTCTAACATTTCAATCCTTCACATTTCAATTCCTTAAACAGATTTCAATTCCGTCAAAAACATTCTGCGAACCAAACGAGCCCTAAGAGTTAGGATAGTTAAGGAACTTTGTTATCGGACTAGCTCATTATTGTTGGACTGGTATCTGGTTTAAATTATTTGAAATTGGTCCAATGTGAATTGGTTAAACATTTAACTGCTAGTTGAATTGGGTGAAACAGTGAAATTAAGTACTAAACTGATTGTATAATTGTTCTACTACTATTATTTTTGCCATTTTAGAGATTTACAACCTAGTGGTACACAGAACTACAGATGAAAGAAGATAATTTACTGCTCACTTTAAGGAAACCTATATTTCACCCTGTAGTCTTAAGGATTATTGAAGCTAGCATTGATTTTCCCAATTGCAACAAGTGTTGATATGTGCTTCTCTAGTTTTGCAATCAGTGTCGACCTGTAAGACAAATGTTTGTCCTAGAATTCCAGTGATACTTGGGTCATACAGAGTAATCAACACGCCAAACAACGATCTCATAATTGTAGATACCAACAGTAAATCACATCGCAAATTTATAAGGATAAAAGTCTTGGCATAATATACGGGCCAAGTAACAAAAGTACTTAGTTCCAAAATAACCATAATACTAGAAATGCAAACATAATCCAACTTTCATTAGTTTCCGATCATACTGGTAACTGTAATCTGTTAGGCAAAACTAGTGGGACACCAGAAACTTCAGACGAGCAGAAGATTTGACTTAATAAGGCTCAACAGGTGCACGGAACTTGGCTCCTGCATAGACTGCTGCTGCTCCCAACTCTTCTTCAATCCTCAAAAGCTGCAGTTTTTATAGAAGTTTTTAAGTTGGTGCTAGTCAAAGGTTGTAGAAAAATGGGGGAAAGAGGTGACTAATCAAAGGTTTACCTGGTTATACTTTGCAAGACGTTCTGATCGGCAAGGAGCTCCAGTCTTGATCTGACCCTGTTTTTGTCAAGTTCAATAATCAGACCATAAAACAATGATTTATGACACTTGTGCAGTGAAGCTAGTCATACGAGTTTGAGACAAACTAATACCGTGGATAATCCAACTGAAAGATCTGCAATGAAGGTATCCTCGGTTTCACCACTGTATGAATTCAAGGCATCAGCAAGATGATTCAATTTCACTTATGACCATTAGAATTTCAATATTAAAAAAAAAAAAAAAAAAGAACTGCACCTTCTGTGGCTAGCCATAACTCCCCAACCAGCACGTTTTGACATCCTCACAGCTTCAATGCTTTCAGTAACAGATCCAATTTGGTTGACCTTAAGAAGAAGAGCATTACAACTCTTTTCTTCGATTGCCTTTGCAACACGCTGAAAAATTCAGAAAGCGAAACTATATTTAACAAAATGCACTATCTTAAGAGGGGGTCCCTTTGTTATAATTGTATATTATTTTACCTTGGGATTTGTTACAAGAAGATCATCACCAACAATTTGAACCTCCTCACCAATTTCAGCTGTCATCTTAGCATAATGTTCCCAGTCATCCTGATCAAAAGGGTCCTCAATAGATACAATTGGGTAGTCAGACACAAACGACTTGTAGACGTTCTTCAAACTGTCCCCTGAAATCTTCTGTGATCCATCATTGTTCTGCAATACATGTGTCATTGTTAAGATAACTTTCATTGTTAAATTCAAGTGACATGTTAACTTAGTATGGCTCATGTAACTCTTACTTCTTCCTTGAAGTTCAAATCATAGGTTTTGCCCTTGTCTTCATAGAACTCAGATGCAGCAACATCCATTCCAATAACAACCTGCAGTAAATCCGTTTAGAGACTACACAAAACATATTCTGCAACATATCGTATTTTTTCGTAGATACAAAACAAAATTACCTTTCCACTATATCCAGCCTTTGCTATCGCAGTCTTCAAAAGCTCAAGACCTTCTTTGTTTTCCTATATATAAAGAGAGACACAATTCTTTAATACATGAACCAAGTATCATACTGAATTTCGGTTAGAGCTGAAATACAATGTTCCTGAATGCAGAATCAAAATATAAGAATACATTGTATAGAAGAGACGAACCTGAATGTTAGGAGCAAAACCACCTTCATCACCAACATTGGTGGCGTCCTGGCCGTATTTCTTCTTAATCACAGACTTCAAGTTGTGATACACTTCAACACCCATCTTCATGGCTTCCTTGAAAGACGAAGCACCAACAGGAAGAATCATAAACTCCTGCATTGCAAGCTTGTTACCTGCATGTGAACCTCCATTGATCACATTAAATGCTGGGACGGGCAGCACCAAGGTCTTGTTTCCAGCAAGGTTTGCAATGTGCTGCAAGTTAAGACAACAAACTTAGCAACTAAGCCTGACATATTCAAATCAGTTATACATTGTCATTTGAAGAGCTACGGTGGGTACCTTGTAAAGAGGAATTTTTTTAACTGATGCTCCTGCCTTGCACACAGCAAGCGACACTGCCAGTATAGCATTTGCACCAAGCTGACAGACATGAACAAAATAGTTAAGCAACTGATTATAAAAATATGCAACTTTTGTCTACTTGATAACTAAATTCTAAATGACATGGTGCGCCATTACCTTCTGCTTGCACCAACCCCATTCATTCACAGTTCCGTCAAGCTCTTGAACCATGAAGTTGTCAATTTTGGTCTGTTCTGTTGGATCCTGTAGGGGCATGCAACACAGAATTAGATTAAAGAGTGTAAAACATTATGGATTGTGAATTAAAAAGAGTGAAACAGATTGCATAGAGCATACCTTTCCAATCAAAGCAGGTGCGATGATCGAGTTAACATTGTCAACAGCCTGCAGTCAACATAAAACACGCATAGTTTGGTTAGGTACCAATCATAAGATAAACCCATCTCCATAAGTTCACCACGAAATATAACGGCATAAGCATTACACAATAAATCTCTTGTAACAATATATCTCTTAATAACAGGCACCAAAAAACACTAGAAATAAGCTCAACTATTCAACATTACACAGCTAATGATCACTCGCAGTTCAAAGCAGAAACATTTGCAGCTCAAGCTCCAAGGAAACCGACACACTACTCTAGACCAAATGCTAACATCTTATGTTTCAGAGTTTTAGGAACTATCTAACCAAGTATTAGCATAATCAAACCACATTAAGATCAATAGTTGCATACCTTCAAGACACCTTTTCCTAGATAGTCTGAACCTCCATCTCTTAATTCAAGAGCTTCATAAACACCTGCAAAAAAAATCAAAATCAACAATAAGCCAAAACATCCATGATCAATGTAGAAGGATTAGCAGGGATGTACATCTCCTATTAATATGCAACTTTGCGGTTTACAAAAATAGCAGATGCATGTCGTCAACAAGTATAGAACCTACAACTACTGGTCAATGGAATTTTACGCGTCATTCAAGGTTTTCATTCTTACAATGACATAAGCACGGTACATAAAATTTGTTATCAGTCACTGATCTAAAAAACCATCAAAACTTCAATTACGACACAAACACATAATGATGATTTTTAAACCTATCACTTGGTTCAGCACTGAGCATTTTACATACTCGCAAGCTATCTAATCCGGCAGCTAAAATACATTGAAGAATTGAACAAAACACAATACAAACCACCAAGTTCAGTTCTTCGTTTGTGTGCATTTTACAATGACACAATCAATCGACAAATAGCTTGTTATGGTCAAAGATCAGGAAAACCACTAAACCAGCAACAGTTTACTTATAACAAACAAGTCTACTTGTTTCACCCTCCTTCAAACAATCATAATTGCAAAATTTACCATACGACAGACTTCTAAAGCTATCATAATTGCAACATTTAACTAGACAATAGAGTAACTTCATTACATTAGAAAAGTAACGCCCAATGCCGTCTTCCACGGGTTATGGGTACCCAATACCGTTTCCGGTGTATGGGGGAGGTTAAGATGTAGACAGCCTTACCCCTATCTAAGGTAGAGAGGCTGCTTCCAGTTCTACCAAAGGTAGAAAGGACCTCCGGCCTTTTGTAGGGAGTGAGGATCGAACCCCTGACCTCTCGGTTGAGAGGCAAGGGGTTTTCCAACTGATCCAACCCTACTTGTAGTAACTTCATTACATTGTCCTTGTTAATTACTAATGCTGTCAAGTATCACAACTCACAAGAAACGGCTTGTTGCTTATTTGGTTTTGGGCTTATGCGTCTTAAGCTCACTTTTTGTGGCATATTTTAAAACTTTTCGGCTTATATAAGCTTATCATGACAAGCCTATATAAGTCAAAAACTTTTAAAATAAGCCAAAAAAAAATGAGCTTATGAAACATAAGCCCAAAACCACATAAGCCATAAGCCCGTAAAACATATAAAAAACACAATGTCAAACACGACAACAGTTGATCATATTGTATTTATGCTACTAACAACTCTCATCAACAAAATCCATTACTTGTACTATAAAAACGACAACAACATATAACTAACACAAACTACATATTATTCTATAGCGTAAATCGTAACATCTAGTCATTACTAAAATAACAACATTATTATTTTAAAAAAAAAGTATTACCTGTTGAAGCACCACTAGGAACAGCAGCTCTAGCCAAACTTCCATCAGAAAGCGTTACATCAACCTAATATAACAACATTATATAACATAACACTTATCAAAACCTAATAACATTATTATATATATATTTATATAAAAAAAAGTACTGTATATACTTACTTCAACAGTAGGGTTACCACGACTGTCAAAAATTTGACGAGCCTTGACGGATTTGATCGTAGCCATTTGTTTTTTTTGTAAGAATGTTTTTTTTTTTTTTTTTGAAAAAACTGTAATGAAGATGTGTTTTTTTTCCTGGGGGTATATGAAGGGGTGGTTGAGATGATCTGGGCCGTTGATTGATTAGATCGTGTGTCTTGTGCAAAAAGTTTTTCAAAGTATATTCTTTTTTTCTATATTCTAGATCCTTCTCTCTGTGTTAATTAACTTGGTAATTTTTTTTATTTATTTTTTTTTTTAGCGTGGTAAATATTTTTGTTGCTAGGGTGAGCATCGGTCCGGGACCGGACCGGAACGGACCGAGATCGACAAGACCGAATACGATTTAAGGTAAAAGCTGGGACCGAGACCGAGACCGAATGTGGTCGGTCCGGTCCAGTCTTCGGTCGGTCCAGTTTAAATAGGCAAGATTTTCGGTTTTTTGGTCGGACCGAACCGGACCGAGACCGAAATAAGGTAAAAATCGAGACTGAGACCGGACTGCCGGTCCTTCGGTCCGGTCGGGTTCGATCCAGTCCGGTCGGTTTTGTCTGTCGGTCCGGTCGGAACAGTCGGAATGCTCAGCCCCAACTAGAAATAATATGTCGTGACTTTTTAGATTGGTGATGATTCGAGTAAATCTTTCCTATAAAAAAACACAAAGAATTTGATAATGGCCTTGGTACTGGGTATTAATCAGGATTTAGGTACAAAAATTATAAGTTGCATTTAATTAAAAACTAGCAAAGATTTGTAAACACTAAAATTTTATTTTTAATTTAGCGGTTTTACTCATTTCAAATTATCATATCATTTGATATATATGTTTGTTGATGTTATATTAGCATAAAGCTCGAAATTTTTAGTTGTGTCTACAAGGTAAGAATATGCATATATTTTTTTCTTTTTTCTTTTGTCCTTTATTCAATATGTATTAGGGGTGAGCAAAATACAACCGAAAACCGACCTATACTTGGGTCGGAACTCCGTTTGGGTTTTCCACAATGTCGGGACTCAGGTCGGTTCGAGCCTCGGGATTAACACACAAAACACAAAGAAAACCACTCAAACCGACCAGAACCGACTCCGACCGACACAAACCGACCTAGACTCGAGTTAGGATTCGGCTAGGGTTTTCCAGGTTGTCGATTTCGGGATGGGTCGGGACGGGTCGGTTTCGGCCCGAAGCTCACCCCTAACGTATATTTATTTTATTTTTATGTTGTGATGTGTTAGGCAATGAAGATTGATGTTTAATTGACTTCCACTTAATGGTAGAAGCTTAAATAGGTGTTTTTAACATAATTTTACATTACGTTTGAAAGATCTATGTGGTACAGTCGTAAATATGAGGCATTGCTTGTATTTCTCCTTTCTTGCGCGTAAAAGCTGCTTTTGAACAAATTAGTGAAGTTATGAAGTAGATGTTCTTTTGTACATCACTACATTCTAGTAAACAAAACTTTTCATTACTTGGGATTATCTACTGCATCTTCCTTATAACAACGATGAAAAAGTTGAGATTATCTTAATGATGCTTTGCTTCCACTGGTGAGCGGGCGAAGGGTCCAAAGGACATGTAGCCGGAGGCAAGTGAGAAGTAACTACTCGAGGTCATTTTCATCATCACATTCCATTGTTATAAAAGCGTTGTTACAGAAGCCAGATGGAAAGAAACTCAACTTAAACCAAACAATATCCAATAGATAATGTAAGGTAAAACATTAACCACAATTCGAATCGACATTATTCCTGTAAAACATCATTTAATACTTTTGAATTTGTGAATATTCATTTTGTAACCAAATACATGCAGTGAAATGAACAAAATAGTGTCTTCCAAAACTATAATAGTCAATGAAAAGCGACCCATTGGCAGGACAGGCGGCCCCAAATCAGCCGGTCCCATTACCATTTGCCAACATTTAAGCGTCGACTGCGTATCACTATAACAAAAAAAATACAAGTTTCATAACCGTAGATAGAAAAGTCGGTACCCCATAAAACATTTTTTGAGAAGAAGTGGGATATTTAGCGAATATAATTTAGATAAGTCAAACCTCCGTTTCCACGCTAATTCTCTCCACACCTGCAAATTAAATCCATTAACACCCATAAGACATAGATTACCGTAAGCAATAAGAATATATGTAACTAAAGTAAATGGCTAACTGTACAATCAAAAGCTTCAACATCATAATCCTAACGAAAATTCAAATCATATATGTTCCAAATTATTGTTTGCCTTTTAATCCCAACAAATCAAGCAGCAACAAAATGTTCCATCAAAATTGAATGTGTGTTGCACGTTACATGCTCTATTTATGCCTCTGTTTTTTTAGAGCTTAACTATCATCTCAGTTAAAAACACGGCGAATTCTTCGTAAAAAACTGATTTTACATAGCAGACAAAGGAAATAATAAAAAGGACATCCTTTCTCAAGAAAATGGATTTCTACGCTTTTCTGATTTTCAAGTGTACCAAACAAGGGAAATTAAGCCATTTCTTTTTCTCTACATTTATCTCTCTCTACCCAAACACACCCTTAATTCAACCCATTTTGACCCATACAGAGAAATCACACATAAGACACATTTTCAAACCATGCTGACCCACCCTTTTGCCACCTTTAGAATATATCACAAAAGTTGACCGAGTTACCATACTTGCTGCCGTATGCAAACAACCAAACCGTGATCAATCTAGCCCATAGACGTAGGGCTGAGCACGGTCCGAAAACCGGACCGGAACGAGGACCGAAAAACATATCATATTATTTCTCAGTATTTTAATTGTAATGCAAAAGGCTACAAGGCAAAAGAAATGTGATAACAAATTATTTAAAAAAGAAATCGCAGTTTTGTCATACATATATGATACCTGTTTACTTGACTACTACCCTCCCAGGCCATGAATAATTTCTCTCAGGTAGTCCCGCTGTTTATCAGTCCCTTTAAGTCCTTGCCACTGCACATTGTAGAATAGAATAAACTTGAGTTGATTTGCATTCACTAAGGGCAATACAACAAAGATCAAGATGGATCTTTTTGCACAATCACGAGCTTAGTAATAAAGTATACTCAAAATTTCTATTTGATTGTGAATAACCCAATATAAAATAATAATATATATGAAGCTAACTCACTTTTTCGTGAGATACAGTTACAACCTTCCATCCCGTAGCTTCATAGTGGCGATGTAACAAAACTGTATATCCCAAAGCGTTTCCTGTGTACAAAAAGTGAATTCATGGTTTATAGCAAAAAGATGACAGTAAATACTATAATAGGAGGTTACAC
The DNA here is from genome assembly GCA_910596185.1 of Chrysanthemum makinoi. Taxonomy (NCBI): domain Eukaryota; kingdom Viridiplantae; phylum Streptophyta; class Magnoliopsida; order Asterales; family Asteraceae; genus Chrysanthemum; species Chrysanthemum makinoi. The sequence continues at coordinate 236,152,418 of OU343218.1, forward strand.
TACTCACTTAAATTTCTTGAGAAATGGTTTGGCCCGACAATCGCCAATACAACTTTTAGATCCACTAAGCTAGGATCCAAGGTGTAGCCATCCACAAAATACTCTTTTGTCGAATCAAGGACGGTTTTAGCAAGAAAACGCCTGACTTTCTTATGGAAGGAAGAGGACAAATACTCATCAGAACGTGTGATTTCTTCGGCAGGAATACATGTTATATCAATATACTTGTTTAGAGAGGAGAGATAAGGGTACTCGAACTTCAAACACTGGTGAACAAGTAGAATCTTTTTATCCTCTGAAATCTGCTCTTGAAAATGTCCGAGTATTTTCCAGATATGAAAAAAGAAGGTCCGGTTCATCTGCCCGAGAACAGCATACGACCAACATACATTTCTAAGTTGACTGTAATTGAACTCAAGTACAAGCGAGTCTCTTTGAAGACATTCGTTGTTGTTGAATGTAAACTGATCAAGGCAGGCAAGTAATTCCTCTGCTGCCGTAGCCTCATAAAGATAAGCAAACGCCCACAACAGCTCTGTAAGTTCTTGTGGCTGGAAAATGGAAACAATATCCGAAGCCCTTTTAGATAACTCTGTAAAGAGCCGTGGAGCAGAATGCTTCATGGAGGCGAACGCCAAAGCAACAGTAGCAATATCCTCTGAATCGAAATCAGCCACTTTTGTAAGCCCAACCTCCGCCACTCTATCCATCTCAGGCAAATACAGCAACTCGCCTCCAATCTTAGATAGGGCCCATGCTATATTTGAGATACCTTTAGCTGATAATTGTGGAAGGGCCGTCATAGACATAGTTACAAGCATACGCATCTTTCTACGCCGTGCAAATGCATGTCTCCTAGACATGGTCATTGAAATCTGATCCATTTTCTCAGCAATGAACTTGAGTGAGGTCTCAAGATTCAACGGAGATAAAGGCGAAAGACTCGAGCATTTTTTAAAAGCTGTTGCATCAGAGAGAACCTTCAATACTTGATGTGGAGTGCGTGCTTCAACTATTAATTTGTTCAAAGTAAGTTCTTTCTTATGGTCAAACACGCACGCCTTGTCAAAATGACATTTTTCTTTTCCCACATCTCCAACAGTTTCATCAGCAACATCCTGAAAATACAATAATTCCTAAAGTCGTCAGAAAAAGTAAAATAGACGAAACTCAACACCTCAACCAGGTCAACTGAAAGGAATCCTTACATGTGAATGTTCTTCATCTTCATATTTTTCGTCTTGTTCATCTTCATCATGTTCTTCATGTTCTTCATCTTCATCAACTTGTTCTCGTTCTTGTTCATCGTCAAGCACGCCGTAGAAGGATTCAGCAGCTATGTACAGGTGCGTTGTACAAACAAACAGTCAGAATAAGTTAAGAAAAAAAATTCATTGAAACATTTTATAATCTGATGATCATGAGGTCCAAGTAGCAGGATACTGCTTGTAAGGCAGTAAAAGGTGGATGTGTGTCATATTTGAAGTTCCAGAAAGTTGTATGCGATAAGTGTTTTTTCACTATCATCCCAATGGGGCCTAGCTGGCAGTTCACTTACAAACTGGATCTTATAGTACCCGGGAAGATCTGTGTGTTTGAAAAATTAATGTGTCGAAATTCACTTTTTGTGTATAAAATTTATGTTTTATGCATCTTTTATAATAATTTGATCCAGTGTTTAACTATTGTTGACGATATGGCAGAATATACCTTCGAATACTAGAGGAGAATGTTCTTCTTCATCATCAAGAACACAGGAGGAGGATTCTCCCGTTGGCTTTTGGTTTTCTTCTTCACTCGTTGCTGCACAGAGATACGTAAATTTCATTAATAGTGACCCAATAAGTGATAGTTTTTCTTAATTTTGAGGAAGGATCAAGTGCAGAAAATGCCGCCTTTAACCAAGAAGATTGAAAATCAAAGTTTTAACATGTAATGCAACCATGAGAAGTTGCTATCAGGTTAGACCGACCCATAATACTTCTTATTTTCTTTTTATAGTTTCAGAAATAATGGGTTATTTATGGTTAACAACAACTGTATGGTTATTTCTATTATTTATGCAAATATGTAGTTAACCATATAAAAACTTGTAAGGTTAGATTACTAACCCTTATCTTTGGCCATTGCATCTTTCAAGTAAGTGGTTGCAGAAGCAGAAGTAACTTTTCCATCATAATCTCTGCAGTTGTTATAGTGAACCTGACTTATAATATATTTCATAAATTAACACATACAAATACAAAAAGTTACCCAACCATTCAAAAAAAAGAAGCAGCTATTCAATCTACAAGTCACTACAAACCTTAATACAAGTACATCTTATATTAATGCAAGTAAGAAACTATTTTAAGATATAGAAGGTGATACGTCTCAGTTTTATCACATGCAAAATTAAGTGATGCTTGGAGCTTTGATGGAACCTGTCTTATCCCTTCAAATCAACTCGGGTTCATTTTTAGCCTACTGCAACTAGTTTGGGACGAGTGGTGGAACCCTTTGATAACATTGCGGATAGGGGTTACGTTTATGTTGTACACTTCTACTTTAGCTCTTTAGTCATAAGTTTTTTCTCGTAATGTCTACATTAGCCTAAAAACGGGTCGATTTATGCTACATTTATCATGATATCACCAAGGGGTAAACTGAGCAAATCTAAGCACTTAACTTAAAGCTGAAATGAATCAGATGGGTCAAATTGCAACTAGTTTGGGACGAGTGGTGGAACCCTTTGATAACATTGCGGATAGGGGTTGCGTTTATGTTGTGCACTTCTACTTTAGCTCTTTAGTCATAAGTTTTTTCTCGTAATGTCTCCACTAGCCTAAAAACGGGTCAATTTGTGTTATATTTATCATGATATCACCAAGAGGTAAATTGAGCAAATCTAAGCACTTAACTTAAAGCTGAAATGAATCAGATGGGTTAAATGTTGCTCAAACTGTACTCAAATGCTTACAACCTCCTAAATCGGTTAATATTCGAAAACTACACTATTAATTTAACCTTACAAGTCATATCTAGTATGTCATATTTAGAAATCACAGAAATGAACAATTAAATTTTGATCATGCTGACCTGTCAAGCACTCGCCACTCATCCCCAATTTTTGCATCCATGTCATCAATGTCTTTCTCAAGTTTTTGCAGCATAGCATCAACCTACGTTTGAATAATCATATATATGTCAGTTAGCGGGAAACAAAGGCAAGAGAAGAAGGGACCAACTGAGCATCTTACCCTGTTTATAAGTGCTGAAGAGGCCCCATCGGGTACATGTTCATCAGTGGAATCATCAATTTCTTCATGGGCAGCTTTATACGCCTTCCTGATATCTTGTTCACCATCAGTTCCTTCTTTGTCCATCATGCTATGGTACAAATTTATCTGCAAAAACCGACACCATTATATGAATTAGTATAGTGTCTTGTCAGTTAGCTATCTGATCTGCAAGATTTGGAGAAGCAATATAAACCAAGCGTTTAAGAGAACAGTATGATTTATCTATTTCAAGGACTATCATCTATCAATTTCTACCCACAAACTTACAAAAGGTTTCTTTGGCTTGCGTTTTACCTCAAACGGGTAAAAAATTTAGATAGAGCCACAAAGCGCATATACCTCGTTGACGAGCTTCAAAAATTCTTTACGCTCCCTACTCACAGACTGCACAAAATAACAATTTTAGCAAAGTGCCTTATTATATAATATGCAACAAACCGGTAAATGTAATATTTTGCAGAAATTTATAAGCAAGACCTTGTAATAAAATTATTACTCACAGATGCAGAAGCTAAAGCAGCTAAAGCTTCACTGACTTTACAAAGCTGTTGTTGTTTATCAACTGATTGCTTTTTCTTAGCTTGTTCTTCTTCCTCTTTCTCTTTCTCTTCCTCTTTCTCTTTCTTCTTTGGGTTTCTTCTTGGTAGTGTTGGTTTCTGACATCTGTCGCATCTACAGGTACCTTGACAAACGTAACAGACCCATAGAGATGCTGGGCCATTCCGGGTGTTCACGTCATAATTTTCCAGGCAGGGTTTACAATAGAAATTGCCGCATTTGGAGCACCAAAGACCCCCTGTTGTTGACTTCAGAGGATAGTGCCTTCCATGATGGCACAAAGAGCCTTTGTTGGTTTGGTCTTTGTCAACAACCTTGGGTCCGGACCTGGTTTGAAACACCATTCTGAACACAAATAACACAATTAGTAATCAAATTACGAGAACAAACACAAAATTCTGATTCCAAAGTACAACAAATTATTGTAAATTCTCATCACCTCCCCAAATTACACATGAGATGGTTGACATTCAACGTTAAGTTTCCTTAATAGTAACAAGTCTATACAAATACAAACACCACGACAAATATTGCAAATTCTCATCATCTACCCTCACAACTCTTATCTACGAAAGCTTACTACTCTCATTTTACAAAAATCACCACTAACCTATACTTTAGAAACGAAAAGTTAACCTTAGTCATTTCCTCTCACCCTAGGTTTAAATAAGCATGCATCACGTACCCGAGGCAACAACTTTATAAAAAATATTTTTTAATTATATATAGTACACAAAACACATTAATACCACATTTAATACCAAAAGATACCATGCATTCTCATAGCTTGAGATCCCATATCTCGCTAAAATGTCAAAAATGAAGATCAAAAGTTTCATTTTTTTGAATAAATCAAAATAATCCATGGAAAGTTTTCTATCTCGTATGTGTTACTTTTACTAGGAATTGGCCAGATTGGAGCCACATGTCAAACGTAGAGTCCAATATAAATTTGTAAGTCCAAAGCACTTAAACCTCCCGCAGTTACCTTAAAATGACATGATCAAAGATGTTACAATGCAAGTGCATATTTCATAAAGTTGTTATACTTGTTCATTTGCACAGCCATTTTATCTATCACATAACTTATGTATCTAAGCGTATTATCAAATCTGGTTCTTATGATGCATGGTAAATATCGTTATAAATATCTAACAAGCATTAGCAACTACGTTTAGCGTAACAACATATAACAAACTACAGTTTTAACTATATATGGAATCAAATACTTGACCTAATGTATAAATATAACATTATTAACAGTTTTAACTATACATCTATAACTAAAAATTGAACCGATCAAACATTCAAACCGTAACAGCAGCATATAACGAAATGATATTAGTTACGAAGAGTAGTTAAGTACGGTTAAAATGAAAATAATGTGTATACCTGAAGAAGAAGAAGAAACGAGATTTTTAGGACAATGGCGGAACAACGGTGGTTAGGGTTACGGTTAGGGTTTGATGATGATGATGACGACGAAGAAGAAGGTGTAGACGAATTGTTTGAAAATCTATTGCGACCGGGTTTTTAGGATTGTGACTAAGGTAGTGGAAGGTGGTGTTTCAACTTAAGGGACCGTTTGGTTTGTAAGAATGGGTTTTTAGGGCCCGTTTGGTTTGTAGATGGGTTTAGATTAGGATTTGGATTTGAATGTAAAGTTGTAGATTAGGATTTAAATTTGGAGAGAGAAAATAATATTATAAAATTAATATTGTTTAATTTGATTAGGTTAATATATTTATTTTATACTTTATGAAAGTTAAAAAAATTAAATGACAACAAATATGTGGCTGGAAGATATTCACAAACGAAAAAGTCAACAAAACCAAGGAGAATGTCAGAAAGGCAGAGGAAGGTGGTAACTTTTGTCAAAACCCATTAATAAAGGCATAAAATACTGTTGCATAACCTATCTATTTAAACCAAACGAAGGTTTTCTAACTTTAGATCCTAAACCCACTAAAAAACCAACAACCAAACTGCACCTTAGAATGGATTTGGGATTGGTTTGAATGGATAGAAAGAAAAAAGTAGATATGGTTGTGAACTAGAATGACAATTTATAAATTACTAGTTACTAGTTATGATTGTTGATTTGACTCGTAAGAAGGGAATGAAGAGGCGGGAAATGAAGAGGTGGCAGTGATTTGACATTCTGACTTAAAGGAGTTAAATATATGCTAGGCTTGTTTGGTGAGGTTATTGAACTGGGAGGTTATTCTACTTTCACAAAGTGTATAATTTAGTCAATTTTTTTATTATTATTTTCTTTTAATGCTTAAAGAGGTCATTGTATTTGAGTAGTGCTATTCAGACCTACAAAACAAGCTTAAATACATGCCTAATGTATTAATCACTTGTACAATTGTATTATGTATTTTCTCTCTCTAAGGGTGGTGGCAACCCAAGTCGGTATGCCTTCGGCATCAAGGACACCGATCGGCATGCCCATTGCCTCTTGTTCGGCTTCAATCGGTGTGGGATGAAAATGGAGATAATCGGCATCCTTTGCCGATTCTACATGGAAACAAAAGTGAATGTTGGGCTTTAAAGTTTGTAGCCGTTGGACGTTATATAAAAAAAATAGTTGAGGTTAGGCATGGTTGCCACTAAAAATCTATTGTTAGGTATGAGATTGGTATGGGTGAGATGGAAGGATATAATTGGTGGATGATTAGGCATGAAAAAATGGTTTAGGCATGGTTGTCACCACCCTAAATTACCACCAATCATTTTTTGAAATCAACCAATCAAATCATAAGGTACATTTGTAGGCATGATTAGTAGGCACAACAATCATTTTTCATTGTATTTTTATAAAAGAGTGATGATATAGAGACCTAACTAAATGGGCTTAAAAAGTGACATAATGCATAAGAAGGAATGAAGAGGTGGGAAATGAGAGAAGGAAATGAATAGGTGGCAGTGATTTGACCGCGTTTGATAAATATATTGAAGTGGCATTTACTGCATTTTGGCGTATGTTGAGGTTGTTTTTACAAAAGTTTAGGACCAAATGCATTTATAAAAAATCGATATCAACATAATTTTACACTACGCTTAGAGAATCGGGAATACCATCCACCCTCACCAACTTTTACTACGTGCTATAATAATTAAATAGGCACAAAAAGATGCATTTTCTTGTAGAAATATCGTAAATAGCACAAAATGTTGTGACTATGAGGCATCGCATGTATTTCTCCTTTCTTGCGTGTAAAATTTGCTCTTGAACAAATTGGCTGTATAGGTTATGACTTATGCGAGCAAAACTCCTTTCTTCCTTTATTAACAAAGCTAGTTAACAAAATGATATTAGGGAAGTATAGATGTTCTTTTGTACATCAGTACATCATAGCAAAGCAAACCATTAACCACAACTGGATTCGACATTATTCTTGTAAAATATCGTTAATAATAACTGAATATGGGACGGTGATTTGAACATGTGACCTCCGTTTTATGACACATGTTCCCGCCATTTGGCTACCATCGCAAGGACACACATAATTGAAGTAATGTTGGTTTGAGATTTTTCTGCAAAAAATGTTTAACGTCTCTAATAAATTGAGATACACCAATACATAATCAAAAAACCCATAATATCATACATCTTACATTTCACAACACCAGCTTTTATAGTAAGCCTATCCTAACAATTTTTGGTTAATGCTAGTCAGATGATAGCGTAAACAAATCAATAACATACATGGTATTGATCAGCAAGAAACCTGAAAATGTGACGTATGGGGCGCTATTGGTTCTGACTCATGCAAAGACCCGTTGTTTTCATCATCCATATTCCTAGCCTCGTCTATGGAGGTTGTGGGCGTAAAGTTAAGATCTGCTTCATCGCTATATGCTTCCTTGGTTGGTTCTGGGTATATAGGAGGAGGAGAGACGGCTGCTATGTTTTCGAATCTTGATTTCTTGGGTTTCTTGTGTTCTTGATCGTGACCAAGAAGAAAACTTCCAAGTATGACCTAATGATGCATTTAAAGATAATTTAGTTAATCATTTAATCTGTTGTGCTAATTTTCAATTAAACATTAATGTGAATTCTTAAAAGACAAAATAAAGCTTTTTCAACCCGTCCCACAACAAGTAGGGCTATTTGAGCATTCCCGCTTTTGTTTACGTCTCACTAAAATGGCATAAATCTTTTATTTATAAAAAATCTGAACCATAATCAATGTTCACCAGTCATCATCGTTACAGATATAAAGACGTGATTCACAATATTCTTTTATTTGTCTTTACTAAAAGGTATTTCAGATATTCGTTTTTAGACAGAAGGGGGGATGATTTATTTGATCCTTACTTCAATTTTCTGGTTACATTTTAAAACAATACATTGCTACTACAGGCAGCAACAAATTAGAGCCATTTTGAATGTATGGAAGGATATAAAACCTGAACTGGACCAGCAGCCACCAGCATACCAGCAAGTCCTCCGCCTAAAACACGTCCATCTGGGCCTGCTAAAGAAACACTCATCCCACCAGATCGACTTTTTACCCCTCCAATGTCATTAGGCATGAATGATCCAGATAAAGAAAGAATATCGAAACGACCCTGCACCAATCACACAAATATAATCGTACTTGAAAGTTGGTTGCAAGAGTATTAAAAACTCAACCACTGACAACCAACAAGTTACACGCTTAACTGTTTTTAAGGAAGTTAAAAACGGCGGTGAAGTTAGGGTGGGTTGGGTCAGAATGAGTAACTTAAATTATGGGTCAAAGTGGGCCAGGTCAACACTTTCTTGTCCGTTTTATAAACTCCATAAAGAACGAAATCCTTTCAGATAAGAATAAGATATGATTTAGAAATATGCTAATGCAATAATACAAGTTCTTTTGATGTTGCAACTTACAATGCTCTAAGCATTTCTAGCCATTGTGGCAGACTTTCGACCCATTTGAAGCGTTTTATCTTGGCTAAGTTTTAACTTCAAAACCTAATCCCTAAGACCCATAGATGTATACTTTAAGGAATAATTAAATTTTAGGGTAAATGACTCTCGCTTGCTAAGTCTACTCAACAGTGAGGTTAGTCTTGAAACTTCTCTACTATCAATTTATAAATCCTTCTTACTCAAAATACACTAACAATTTAACTGATGATATGAACCCTGGTTTGAATAATGCAATGCAATCGGAAATAATGGTTATTTGACAGTTAGGAAGACAAAAAGATGATAGAAATACATAGAAAAGGGGTCGCACCTCATATGTTAAAGTACCTCCACTTGAGTTAGGCTGATGGAGGGTAACATTTGAGATAGTACCAATTGCAGTAAGGATGCAGATACCTCTAGACCCTTGTTGAGCAAAGGATATAATCTTCATATTAACGTCCTGTAAACACGTCCAATAAGGATGGTATAAGATGAAAAAAATCAAATGTATAATCGTATTAATGTCATGGAATTAGGTACCTCTCCAACATTTACTGTGATCATATGGGGAGTAAAATTAGCACCAAAGGGGTATCCCACTCTTTCGCCTACAACATTAAATCAGAAATGTAATTTTAATAACAGGAATCAAAAGTAGTGAAATGTAATGAAATACAAACAACCACCATAGATGCAGGTAAATTGCCGAGTCGTCTATATACTATGTTTGTTTGAAATTTATTTAACGCAACTATCATTTAATGAAGTATCATGAAGAAACTGAAGTGACCCTTTCGAAATCATACAGCTACTCTTTTAGGTGATTGCAATCTTTCACCATAAAAAAAGAAGGTAGAAACTTCCAAACTGCATACATATTCTCTCAACTAAGCGAGTAGCAATAAATTGTAAGAAAATGTGATGTCATCATTATGCTATAACCCAATGACTTTTTGAACAATAATTGGGGGATGGTGATGTTTAGGACTACATGTTCTAATGTTGTGCACGAGATATGTATACAATGAGTCACTACCATAACAAATCTCTTTTTTAAGAAATGCACTGCAATAACAACAAAATAACAAATTTGCATAGGCCCGTTAACTGCTCCCACTATCCAGGATCCAGGTCCTACCTTAAAGCTAATCAAAGTTATAAGATCCAATATTCACTGACTTTGTCTGACCAAGTGGTTTGACCTTCTTAGAACAACAGTAGGCGTCGGAGCTCAGATCTCACTTAAATACTATATTAACCAAGACGCTAGGAGGTACATGTCAAGGTGCACCAATAAGTGGGTATTTTGACCTCACTTAGCCAATTGTTGTAACAGCAATAACATTCAAAATGCACATCAAACAACATAAAATTTTACACAAAATATTATTGCTACAATAGTACTAGGTAACAAATGTCAACTGAAGAAAATATGTATTTACCTGAAGTGCCAAAATCAGACTTTTGTTTTTTCCTAATAGAACTAACAGACTGCTTCCCCTGGTTATGTTTCCAGCCCGAATAATCTCCGGAAATCGGAATCGAAGCCGAAATCGGCATAGGAGACAAAGCAACAAAAGGCTTCCCATCAGGTCCATATTTTCTTGGCCTTCCCATCTTTTTCTTGCCAGGTGTCACTACACCCATCTGCCCTGTCACCACCTGTGGTGACCCACTGAATCTTTCTTGCTGACCTGTCACCACTTCTGCAGGTTGTACGGACACAACAACTGAACCTGTCACCACATGTGGTGACCCACTGAATCTTTCTTGCTGACCTGTCACCACTTCTGCTGGTTGTACGGAAACAACACCTGAACCAAGATTCACTTCTGTACCTTCCATTTGTTTTTTGTCTTTTTACAACAAAATATGTTTTTTTCAGTAAAAATTTAAAATCCTTAAAACCCTAACAGTAATTAACTAAACCTTGATCATAAGATACATTTAACACATTTTTGAGCTAAAAGGATCTACTAAAACATACATACACACAACATAAATTATAAACAAATAATTTTTTTTAAGCAGTTTGATAAAATTTATGAAAGACAAAAAGAAATATTTTGTTTGGTTGCTAGAAACAATTTCAAGAAATGAAAATTAGGGTTCTGCAAAAAGAAGAAGGTGAGAAAAATAAAGTAGGAAAATGACAATTAATTAAAACAATAATTTTTTTATAACACATTAATATATGAATTTTTCATTAAAGTATTAGGAAGTTTATTAAATAAAAATACTACCAATAATATATTGACATTAATGGTAAATATGGATTCAACTTTTATAAAATTTATAGCTATTTCTAATTTTGCTATATACGTGATATTTCATGTATGGTTTTCATTTTTCAACTTTTTTTGTCCTTGTGTACCTTTTTTCATGTAACAAGTCATGTTTCATTGAATTGTCGTTAAATTTATTCGTACTAAGGATTGTTAACGACCAAATAGTTAATCATTTCACATTACAAAGGTAAATAATAACCCATCAAACTATCATGAAATTAGTTTAACATTTCTTTCAGTTAATACATTAGTTGTTTTTCTAGTTATTTTGGTTTTGGGCAAGAAATTACTTAACATACTTGATTATTACATTAGTTAATGCTTTAACTAAGTGAAAGGCTGTAAAGTGATATTGGGACTTGGAATAATGGTGAGTACCTATATAATTCAACTATTGACTGTTTATTTTATTTCCAAAAGATATTGACCAAAATTTTGCGTTTGAAAATGGGTCATAACATGTCAGATTTGAATAAAAACCAAACCCATCTCTGCCCAAAAATAAGAGGTCATTACTTATTCCACCCACTCATCTTTTCTTTTAGAAAAATGATAGAAGAACTTAAATATAGGCTTAATTTTAGGCATAAAATCAAGTAGCATCATCCTGATAGCTACAAATTGGAATTTACTTATTTTGCAATTCATCAAAATTGTGACACTTGATTTTAAGCCTAAAATTAGACCTAAGTTTAGGCCCCCTTATCATTTCTCTTTTTCTTTTATACAAATGAACCACCACCCCCTCACTCTTTTTTTCAATTTATTTATTTATTTTTACTTTTATACGGAGTAATTTGTTGATTTAAGATCATTTGAGAACGAAACATTCTTTACATATTAATAGATCAATCTCTACTATTTTTTCTTTTATTTTTATTTGATTTAATTAATGAAATTAATCCCAACATATTAAAAAACTAATTTTCATCTTTTTTTTAAATATTAATATCTTTCAAACCGTTAATCGTTAAGCGAAAAAATATATACCATTACGACAATCATTTAATTATCTTTCTATAGATAGGCACTTTGATATACTTTCGAAATATATATATATATAGGGAATATATTAGCTACAATTAATTGTAGCCAATTGGCTACAATTTTGTACTAAAAATAGTGGGTCTCTGATTATTTTTGTGGGTCCTGATTCTTTTCTGTGGGTCCCGGAATCATTGCTAGTGTATTTTTAATGAAGTATTGTAGCCAATTGGCTACAAAAATTGTAGCCAAGCTATCCCCATATATATATATATATATATATATATTGTGTTTTTTACTTTTTTTTTTACATTTTTTTTGTTTTTTTTTTTTCGTTACTGAAATTTGCATGAAAAAAACCACATGTGATTAAACACTAATTTGAATATCACATGTGATATTAGTATTAAATCACATATGATATTACAATAATATCACATGTGATTTGACACTAATATCACATTTGATATTCAAATTAGTGTTTAATCAAATGTAATTTTTTTCATGCAAATCTCATATTCTAAAAGAAACAAAAAGAAGACGAAAAAAGGTGAAAAAAAATGTTTTTTTTTTTCTTTTTTCGAAAGTATATCAAAGTGCCCGTCTATAGAAAGATAATTAAATGCTCGTCGCGATGGTGTAATTATTTTCGCTTAACGATTAACGGTTTAAAAGATATTTAAATTACAAAAAGTATGTGAAATAATAAAATGTTTTTAATCTCAACTATTGATTTCTTTTTAAATGGGGGGTGAAGATGAGTCTCTTGGTATGTAAAATAACTCTTCTCTTTTATTTAAATAAAAATACTATAAACCTGAAAGTACAAAACAGAAAATATAAAGTTTAATAAATCAAAAGCTTAAAACTGACATAAAACATAGAACAGAAACTCATAAAAAAAATTGTGTTGTATTGTGAATTATAAAGACAAAAAGAATCTTTTATACTTTTACCTAGGGTTGTAAACGAACCGGACGAACACGAATGGAACCTTGTTCATGTTCGTTCGTTTAATTTTAACCGGACAAATAAACGGACACAAACGCTTAAACGGACAAATTTTATTGTTCATGTTCGTTTATTAAGAAAATGAGTTGTTCATTTTCGTTTATTAAGACACTAAATGAACGCTAAACGAACATAAAACGATCGAACATAGAAAAACAAACATAAATTTTATTAAATTATTTACAATTCATTGTTTTATAGGTGTTGTTTTGTTTAAACTACCCAATTTTAAAATTATACAATTAAAAGATATGATATACGAACATGAATAAATAAATGAACATAAACGAACGTTAACAAATGCTTAATCGGACGTTCACAAACATAAATGAACGGACACGAGTTTTGTTCATGTTCGTTCATTTAACTAAACGAACATAAAATATTGTTCATGTTCGTTCATTTAATAAATAAACGAACATAAACGAACTTTTTACCGAACGGTTCATGAAATGTTCATTGAACGTTCAGTTCGTTTACAGCTCTACTTTTACCCTCTCATATCACATCTTGGGTTGGGTGATTATTAAAGATTTAGCCTACAAGAGAGTGAATTCTACATCTTATGCAATAAAATTTATGCGATATATGAACTTGTGCGACTTCATCCAAAAATTAACATGTGTCTAATTTTCATATATTTAAAGTACATATGTGTAAGAGATGTGTAATCTAAAGAGACAATTAATTTCTTCTGCGATCGACGGCTTAAAATTTGTATGACTTGTACTTTTTTGTCAATTTATAAAGAAGTCAAACAGAAAAATTAACAAAGCCAACCATCATTACCATCCACCATCAAGCCCACTACCATCACCCCACGTGGGCTGTAGTGGTGATAATGGTTGGTTTTGAATATTTAATTAACTTATTTTGTTTTTACTTTTTCACCAAAAGATTAAAAAAAATCGCACGATTTTATAAGTTGTCGGTCGCACAACAAACTAAATGCCCCTAGCTTACACATATGTACTTTAAATATTTGGAAGCGGATCACGTGTCAATTTTTTGATGAAGTCGCATAATTTTAGGTAGGACAAATGTGAAAGTCACTTTTTTTAAAGGCAAACCCATAGTCATTGTTTCATTTTTGGGAAAAACGAAATTAGCTTTTTAAATAATTATCATTTAGTTTATGAGAAAATCAAAATTTATTTAAGTTTTGATTCTCATTGGGATAAAACTTATATGGCTGGAGGGCAAGGGGTGAGTGAGTCACTCACCTTACTTCCATTCACTCGCCACTCTCATGCACTCACCTCCTAGTCACGAGTGAGTCTCGCATATCAAGGCGAATTAAGGTGAGCAACTCACATAGTTGATTTGCGTGCATAAATGTTACTGTGAGTAGAGAAAAAAAAAGTTAATGTGAGTGGGAGTGAGTGCATTGTCCATAAAAAGGTGGGTGGAAGAGAGATGAGAAGGAAAGTTGATGTGGCGCTGATGTGTAAGGTGAGTGAGGCTTCTCCTTGCCTTTCAGCCTAAAGATGACAATGATGCTAATATTTTTGTATGCTAACATTTTGTACTGATATTGTTGAAGCTTTACAAAAACTTGCACATGCATTGTAGTTAAGAGTGGTAGTAATAAGGTTATTTAGACACGTAGGCTTTAGAGACGCGTTTTGACTATTATACACGACCTATGAAGACGCGTGCTAGGTGGTGAAAAGGGAGATTTCGGTCTTGGCAACGACTAAGTTGTGGAAGTTGTTGTTGTGTGTGTGACATTTTAGTTTTTGTGAGTTTTATTTGTGTGGTGGTGATGTTGTATAACAACCGCAAAATTTTCAGGTCCTTACTCAACCTTAAGCTCGAAATAATCTATTTTCTAAGTTTAAATGTTCACTCTTAATGCGTAATTTTAAGTTAGACAACACACATCACGTACCGGCACAACCAAAGTTTTAATAAACGTTAAATATGGTTCTATAAATTTTATGAGATATTAGTCGTGTTTATACTCAGTTTTCGTGGAAAAACTATTTCGGACACAACAGCTTAAATCTCGTGAGTAGAATCGAACATTTGCTAACTTAAATGGGACCCACACCTTAATATTATAAAAGATTACCAAAATTTCAAAAATGGTCCCCGTGATAGTTGCAAATTCAGGTACATGGTTTTAATACGTTTCGTGATTTATACCAAGATGATCCAGATTTTTGTACCATCTGTAGCTCTTGTGCTACTACAACATTTCGGGATTTTTCAAACATAATGGGTATCTTTTGAAAGTTTCTCGAGTCTGTATTCCAATGTGTTCTCTTCGGGACTCAATTGTTTTAGAAAGTCATGCAGGGGTTTTAGCAGGACACTTTGGGTGGGAGAAGACACTCGCCTTGATCCGTGGTTGTTTTTATTGGCCCAAAATGAAACGTGATGTTTCACGTATTATTGCACGTTGTTGTGTTTGCCATGTTGCTAAGACTCAACATACTAATGCGAGTTTGTACACTCCGTTGCTTGTACCCGTGGCTCCATGAGAGGATGTTAGTTTGGACTTTGTTATGGGTTTACCTCGCACCCAACGTCAGAAGGACTCGATCATGGTTGTCGTTGATAGGTTTTCTAAAATGGCTCACTTTGTGCCATGTTCGAAGACATACGATGCGAGCCAAGTTGCACGGTTGTATTTTGCTGAAATTGTTAGGCTTCATGGTGTGCCTAAAACTCTCACGTCAGATAGGGATGTCAAATTTGTGAGTCATATTTAGCGCACACTTTGGACTCGTATGGGCTCAAAATTACAATTTAGCAGTTCACACCATCCTCAAACCGATGGGCAAACCGAGGTCACTAATAGAATTTTGGGAAATTTGTTACGAAGTCTCGTTGTTGATAATCCTAAACAATGGGATCTTACTCTTGCACAAGCTGAATTCGCTTATAATCGGTCCACTAATCGCACTACTGGGAGGAGTCCGTTTTATATTGTGTATGGTCGACAACCAATTACTCCACTTGATTTGGAACCAATTCCAATCACTGAAAATGTTAGTGTTGAGGGTGATGATCGTTCTAAGCAAATCAAAGAACTCAATCAAAAGGTGTGTGATCAGATTAATAAACATAATCAACAGTACCAGAATCGAGCCAACAAACTGTTGGTGGTTATGGCTTAGCTCCCAGCAACAGGGTTAAGATAATCAACTTTAGCAGAAATGCTCAACTGTTCAGCATAAACAAACAGATGGTCAGCAGTAACAAATACCACTTGGTGGTTACCGGATATCACTTGGAATCGTGTGATCACTTCCCAAAGTAAACTATTCGACCCTAATGCCTGGGTTACACGAATATCTACTTGGGATAAGACTAAATGCAGTTAGAGAATTAGGCACAATTCTATAACCCTTTCGCTTATAAGTGTTTTCGTTTTCTGTGTGTATTTCATGCATAATCAGATATCCTATTTATAGGATAATACTCTTGGCTAATTCAATGGAATTATGAGTATTAATCGGCCCATTAATAGCCTCATAATTATCCCCATTATAGCCGTTAGTGGTTACATGACCAATTAAACGTGGTCATTAAGCAGTTGAAACTGCCACTTGAATAGGTCAAAACCGTTACAAGCAATACTTTCATCAGTACTTTCATAGTGCTATCAGTGGTTACACTGCTTCAGTGTAAACACTACTTCAGTAAACACCACTTCAGTGGAAACACTGATCCAGTGGAAGTACTGCTTCAGTGGAAACACTGATAATCAGTGGTAACCACAACAGTACTTTCACCAAGCACTACCAATACAAACCACTACAAGAGTCAGGGTGTTCATGGACCTTATGGGTGTACACTCCGTACCTCCTAACCCATTACAAGGTGTGAACTATTCCCACAAGTGCACTAAATTTTCCAACAATCCTCCCCAAATTTAGTTCACTTCCTTTGCATGAAAAATAAACATCAAGCAAAACATGTGCATAAATGAAAATGTCCTGAGGATTGAATTTCCATATTAGTAATTACACGTTCAAATATTCGAGAATCAGGGTGTTCTAAGAATTGAACCCTTCAACCCATTTAAATACCTGAAGATAACTACACACAAGCTTTCAAACACTTATCAGCTCCTGACACTTTACAAGCCATGTTTCCATATCCAAATTCATAAATGTTGTAGAAGCTAAAGTCCAAAGCTTCCTGAAGCGGCAAAACTTCAACATTTACATAGGTGGTTCCTCTTTAGTCATGCTCCTGCCAAGCATTTTTTCAAAGAAAATTAACCATTAAGAAGTAAAGACTTCATCCTCCTTTCAGCAGGTTCTGAGCACAACCTTGGGATGTAAATAAAACATGTGCTCCAGTCCACTGAATGTTCAGCTTTCCACATTGAACTCAGCTCCCAAGTTTCCTTAGGAGGGAGTTGGGTGTCCTAGCATTCAGTGACTAAGTTGGACTTACACCCATCCCTTTAGCAGACTTTATAACCAAGTCTCTAGCCAGACCCTTCGTCAAGTGATCAGCTAAGTTCTGTTGAGATCTCACAAACTCTATAGATACCACCCCATTCACGATAAGCTCACGAATCATGCTATGCCTGACACCTAAGTGTCAAGACTTGCCATTGTACATCTGGCTATAAGCCTTAGCCAATGTAGCTGCACTATCACAACGGATAGAAATAGGTGCTATAGGTTTAGGCCACAATGGAATCTCAAGGAGCAAGTTTTTCAACCATTCAGTTTTTTACCAGCAGCTGCTAAAGCCACAAATTCAGATTCCATTGTTGAACTGGTAATGCAAGTTTGTTTCTTGGATGCCCAAGAAATTGCACCTCCACCAAGTAGGAATACCCAACCACTGGGTAGACGAATTGTCTTCAGTGTTACTGATCCAACTTGCATCAGTGTATCCTTCCAACACTGATGGGTAACCAGTATATGAGAGACTATAATCCATAGTTCTCTTCAAATACTTCAGTACCCTTTGAACTGCTTGCCAGTGATGAGCACTAGGATTACTAGTATACCTGCTCAATTTTCCCACTGCAAAACCAATATCAGGTCTTGTACAAGTCATGGCATACATCAGGCAGCCAATTACCCTAGAATACTCAAGTTGAGATACAGCCTTGCCATGATTAGGCATCAGCTTCTCACAAGTATCCATAGGTGTACTCACTGGAGTATAATCAAAGTAATTGAATTTCCTCAGTACCTTCTCAATATAATGAGAATGAGAGATACAAATTCTTTTACTTTCATGTTTAATCCTTATACCAAGGATAACATCAGCCTCCCCCATGTCCTTCATGGAGAACCTTGATGACAAAAATTCCTTTGTCAGGTCAACCTGATTTTGGTCAGTGCCAAAGATCAACATGTCATCAACATATAGACAAATGATGACTCCTTTACCAGATTCATCAAATTTGCTATACACACATTTGTCAGCTTGGTTAAGAACATAACCACTAGACAAAACTACTTCATCAAATTTTTGATGCCATTGCTTAGGTGCCTGCTTAAGTCCATAAAGAGACTTAATCAGTTTACACACCTTGTTTTCATTGCCAGGCAAGATGAAGCTCTGAGGTTGGTTCATATAAACCTCCTTTTCCAATTCACCATTCAAGAAAGCTGTCTTCACATCCATCTGATGAATAATCAGATTGTGAATAGATGCCATAGCAATCAGCAGTCTTATGGTACTGATACGAGCCACAGAGGCATAAGTATCAAAATAGTCTCTCCCTGACTTTTGTTTAAAGCCCTGAATAACTAGTCTAGCCTTGAACTTTTCAATAGTTCCATCTACCTTCATTTTCTTCTTGAAAGTCCATTTGCAACCCAAAGGTTTGCAACCTGGTGGTAGATCAACCAACACCCAAGTGTTGTTCCCCATGATGGAATCCATCTCATCATTGATTGCTTCTTTCCAGAAAGCAATATCCTGGGACTTCATTGCTTCTTCAAATGTCTTGGGATCATCCTCAACAATGAAGCAATAGGAGTATTGGTCTGAGACCTCATCCCTTGTTCCTTCAACTAAGTATAGTTGAAACTCAGGTCCAAATGTGTCACACCCCCAAATTACCTGTTTTGCAGCGGAATGGAATTCCTGGGGATTGACTGTCATAGCATCACAATCACAGTTATATTGAACGACCTAAAGTGTCGTTTGGAAAAACACATCGTTTGATTTAATAAAATAATCAGAGTTTACAAAGTATAGGTCCCAAATGAAAATCATCTTGTGCGGAAATAAGTTTGTTACAATTCAAACGATGTTTTAAAGTGCATAAATCCCATGAGAGACGCGTCGTCACCACGACTCTATGATAAATCCTTATGTATGCCATGATGTGTATGCCTTAGATACCTGAGATAAAACATGCTAAAAATGTCAACACAATGGTTGAGTGAGTTCATAGAGTTTGTGTTGAAATGTAAAGCCTTTCAAAATCGTTTATGCAGCAAAGGCATTGTAAATCCACTCAGTTCCAAGTTCCGCCCATACAAAACTTGCAACCTGTGTGTTCACAACCCACTGCCAAAATATGTATAGTTTATGTTCAAGCGCATGATGTCAAATGAATTCACATAATAGTGCGTATATTAATGTATTAATAGTTACTTGACATAACACATACGAGTGTTGCTTCAAATTGTACCAAGGCATTTAGCTCAATGATAATACCAAGACATTTAGCTCAATGATTATACCAAGACATTTAGTTCCATGATAATACCAAGACATTTAGCTCAATGATTATACCAAGACATTTAGTTCCATGATAATACCAAGACATTTAGCTCAATGATTATACCAAGACATTTAGTTCCATGATAATACCAAGACATTTAGTTCCATGATAATACCAAGACATTTAGCTCAATGATTATACCAAGACATTTAGTTCCATGATAATACCAAGACATTTAGTTCCATGATTTATGATATACAATATGACTGAACATTCAGTTCAGATAACATATAGTTTGCAATTAATCATGATTGTCATAAAAATAGTTGAGCATGTATCTCCCCCAAAAGTAATTCAAAACAATTAAAAGAGTAGGGGCTATGACTCACTTGGACAATAATGCGATGGCAAAAGTGGATACACTGAAATGAGGCGCAACCTCTAACTGTGACCTATTATGAATGATATGATATGTAATAAGTCATGATGTAATGTTATGCATGCAATTCGGATGATATTTATACCACTTATGAATTTTGAAAACAATACTTCTCGTCGAAAATATAATCTTTTAACGTCTTGACCATATTTAAATTACTTTGTATGTATTTATGTTGAAATGATATCCGACGATAATCATTTAGTGATTTATTAAGAGAATATAACTTTTATAAGAAAATGTACTCCAATTTTGTTCTCCAAATGTTTTGTTTTCCAAATATTTTGTTCTCCAAATCTTTAGTTCTCCAACTATTTTAGTTCTCCAAATGTTTTAGTTCTCCAAAACTTTAGTTCTCCAAAATCTTTAGTTCTCCAACTATTTTATCAAAGTAACTAATATATTTTCGTTAAATCGCCACATTTTTATAACGCCTAAACCTCATTTTTGACTCGTAAAAAGTGGAAATAACATGCTGAAATTCCAGAAAATTATATTTTTCGTCGCCAAATTGAAAAATTCATAACTTCTTCGTTATAACTCCGTTTTAATCCGTTCAAGCGGCCACGGTTTCGTTTTAAAGTATATTTTCTAAATATCTAGGCCAAAAATTTTTACCTACTGTCGGATTTTCCAGAATTTCAAAATAAGGACAGACCCTTTTCAAAACGTGTCGAAATGAGTTTTTCTCGCGCCAAACCTATTCTAACCCATTCAAAACAACTCCGAAACTATTCTAATCCTACCATACACCTTCTTAGGGTGTCATGGGTTCCTAGACATCACAAAAAATAATATATAACAAGGAGTAATTATAGGATGGATTATTTATATTTAACACTTAAAAACCTTAAAAATCTTAAAAAGTGGTATAAACATCACATAACTTGCATGTTTCTCAAATAAAATGATATGACCATAAAAATGAATGTGAAATAATAACATGAATATGAATGCTTACAAGAAATATGATGAGGTTTAAAGAACAAAGGATTTAACTTAAACACCCTAGGTTTTTATTTCAAAACCTAAACAAAGAGTGTATCTAGGTTGTATAAAACTTGACTTGAAAACTTTTTGATGATTTCCTTCTTGCACCTTAGCTTGGCCGGTTTTGGGAGAGGAAGAAAAGAGAAGAAAACTTTGACTTGAACTTTGAATAATTGATAGTGTGTGTAAGTAAGTTGAGTGTAAATCTACATGAGTAAGAAAAAAAATCTAACCACCCTAGTGAATCACCCCCCTTTGTCGGCAAAGGGGGCATGTATTTCAAAGAATACATTTTTTTTTATATAATTTATTATGTATAAAATGGTGTAAGTAAAAGAATTTAAGTAAGGATAACTTGTAACTTGTTTATACATTTGAGTATTTAGGGTAGTGTTGTCTAAAAATAAATTTTAATGGATCATAGTAAAATATATTGAGGTCTGTAAAAATACATTTCTTACACAATTTGAGTGAAATAATAATTATCGTGTAGTTTTTAAGAAAAACGTCGTAATAATGTAAATTTAACAATTTATATACCAAATAAATTTAAAACACTGGGTAAACTCAAAATATTATTTTTATAAACTAAATGTAAGTATAAAAATATGTCGGGATAATTTTTGGAAGTATCGGATTAAATGTTCAAAATAATAACTTACGCGCTAGCGTTTATTTAATATGAAATTATTCGTTTTAATAAAAAATGCAAAACTATGCATGGACTAATATGATGATAATGATGCCAATGAAATGTAGACTAAACCTAGTCTATATGAAATGCCCTCGATGATATGATCATGAATTCGCAGCTAAACCATTAAGGTTACGCAAATTTTTGAAACTCGTAAACCTAGTTTACGATAAACGATGAATAATGAAATTGAAAAATGACCTGAAATTGCGAGTTGTCACAAAATGACTTTGGAGTCCTGACCCTTTTGCTCTTCCTGAGCACGGGTTCAGGTTGTTGAACCACAACCTCATCAGGGACCACTGATGGTTCATCATCAGGGACCTCTGATACACCAGTGTCATGAGTTCCATTAGGAATCCTCTGACTTGGTCTAGGGACTGATGAGAATCTATTCTCATCAAAAGTTGCATCCCTTGATTCAATTATTGAGTTAACTGAAACATATTCATTAGGTTCAATAACATAGAACCTAAAAGCCTTGGAATGCTCAGCATATCCAACAAAGATGCAATCAATGCCTCTTTCAACCAAAGTCTTTTGCTTTGGATCAGGGAGTCTTACAACAGCCCTACAACCCCAGACCCTGAGATAGTTTAGGTTGGGTTTCCTTTTAGTCCAGAGTTCATAAGGGGTAACCTTGTTCCTTTTGTTGGGAACCCTATTTAATAAATAGCAAGCTGTTAACATAGCTTCACCCCAGAACCCTTGACTCAGTCCTGAAAAGGACAACATGGAATTAACCATCTCCTTCAGCACCCTGTTTTTCCTTTCAGAAATACCATTTTGCTGAGGAGTATAAGGGGCAGTCATTTCATGGATAATTCCAACAGACTGAAAGTACAGAGTATCCATGTACTCACCTCCCCTATCAGTCCTTAATCTTTTGATCAAAGACCCAAGTTGTAATTCAACTTCAGTTTTAAACACTTTGAATTTATCTAATGCTTCATCCTTTGTATTTAACAAATAAACATAACAAAACCTAGATGCATCATCAATAAATGTCACAAAGTACTTCTTATTCCCCAAAGAAGGAGTGGCATGCAAATCACACATGTCACTGTGTATCAGCTCCAAGAGCTTAGTCTCACGACTAACACCCTGAAAGGGTTTCTTGGTTATCTTGGTCAACATGCAAGTTTTACACTTTTCAGTGTCCATGTCAAAAGCAGGGATTAAACCATCCCTAGACATATCTTGCATTCTTTTATAGTGAACATGACCAAGTCTAGCATGCCATAGGGTAGAGTCAGTCTGGTCATATGTGGTCACAAAAGCTGAAATAACACTGTCAGTGGTAACATTAAGCCTAAACATTTGATTACATAAATAACCAAAACCAATAAAAACACCATGCTTAGAAAGCACAAATTTATCAGACTCAATAACTTGTTTATATCCATGATTATTCAAAACACTACTTGAAACCAAGTTTTTCCTTATATCAGGAACATGAATAACATTAAACAAAGTTACAATCTTTCCAGAACTAAACCTAAGATCTACACAACCACGACCATGCACCAAGGCTGTTGACTCATTTCCTATGTGAAGAATAGAACCATCATTCAGTGACTCATAAGTCTTGAACCAGCTTCTATCTTTACACACATGTACTGTTGCTCCAGAGTCAACCCACCACGCAACATCATCATCCTGCACATAATGAGATTCAGATACATATGTAACATAATAAATCTGAAAAGACTTATTAACCATATTCTGACCTTTCAGTGAGTTGGAAGAACCACCACTCTCTGAACCATTAGTGCCTGATCCATTGGCTTTACCACCAACTTTAACACCCTTGCAGTCCCTTTTAATGTGACCAGTTTTGCCACATTTCCAACAAGTAGGTGTTGCATTCTTGTTGGGATCTGCCCTTGTGTTGTCATGATATTTGCGTTTGCCTTTGTTGTCATTGTACCTGGTGGAGTTGTTATGCTCCACCATATTGACAACAGATGGTCCAGTAGCATTGCTACTCTTTGGCTTGTCATTATCCTGCACCTTGAGAGATTCCTCAATGCGCAGATGACTGCCCAACTCAACCAGAGTTAACTCCTCCTTCTTATGTTTCAAGGTATGCTTGAAATCTTTCCAAGAAGGTGGGAGTTTGTCAATAACATAAGAGACTGAAATAGCCTCATCCATGTGCATATTGTGTTGTGTAAACCTTCCAAGTATTCCAAGAAGTTCATTGTATTGTTCCTTTACTGGTCTTGAATCAGTCATTTTGTAATTTGTGAAATTACTAACAAGGAACTTCTTACTTGATGCATCCTCAGCCATATATTTGGCATCCAAGGAATCTCACAGTTCTTTGGAAGATTCAAAGTTCTGATAAATATCAAATAAAGAATCAAACATACCATTCAGAATAAGACCTCTGCATATGTAGTCATCATTCTCCCATTTGCTCCTCCTCCTGATCTGCTCCACAGTAGCATCATCACCATCATCAGGAATAGGAGTAGTCAGCACATAGACCACACTCATGCTTGACAGTAAGAAATGCATCTTCTTTTGCCACCTCCTAAAATCCACCCCTTCAAACTTGTCCAGCTTAGCAAAGTTTGAAGCCATGTGTTTCATTGCAGCAGTTGCCATTGATTATCACAAAATAGTTTACTTTGATTGTTGGTGGTTATGGCTTAGCTCCCAGCAACAGGGTTAAGATAATCAACTTCAGCAGAAATGCTCAACTGTTCAGCAGAAACAAACAGATGGTCAGCAGTAACAAATACCACTTGGTGGTTACCGGATATCACTTGGAATCGTGTGATCACTTTCCAAAGTAAACTATTCGACCCTAATGCCTGGGTTACACGAATATCTACTTGGGATAAGACCAAATGCAGTTAGAGAATTAGGCACAATTCTATAACCCTTTCGCTTATAAGTGTTTTCGTTTTCTGTGTGTATTTCATGCATAATCAGATATCCTATTTATAGGATAATACTCTTGGCTAATTCAATGGAATTATGAGTATTAATCGGCCCATTAATAGCCTCATAATTATCCCCATTATAGCCGTTAGTGGTTACATGACCAATTAAACATGGTCAATAAGCAGTTGAAACTGCCACTTGAATAGGTCAAAACCGTTACAAGCAGTACTTTCATCAGTACTTTCATAGTGCTATCAGTGGTTACACTGCTTCAGTGGAAACACCACCGCTTCAGTGTAAACACTACTTCAGTAAACACCACTTCAGTGGAAACACTGATCCAGTGGAAGTACTGCTTCAGTGGAAACACTGATAATCAGTGGTAACCACAACAATACTTTCACCAAGCACTACCAATACAAACCACTACAAGAGTCAGGGTGTTCATGGACCTTATGGGTGTACACTCCATACCTCCTAACCCATTACAAGGTGTGAACTATTCCCACAAGTGCACTAAATTTTCCAACACAAACATCGAAAGGGGTTTTATACAAAAAAGGTGGTCTTGTTTGGCTTCATTTACGAAAAGAGCGTTTCCCAGGTGGACGTTTTGAGAAGTTGAAACCGCGGGCTGATGGACCTTTTCGAGTTCTTAAGAAAATTAATGACAATGCATATAAACTTGAGCTACCTGGTCATTATAATGTTTCAGCAACCTTCAATGTAGCTGATTTGTCACCCTATGTTGGTACTAGCGATGAAAAAATAGACTCGAGGGCGAGTGCTTTTCAACATGGTTGCATATCTCACATTTTAATAAAGTTATTTGCTTCCTTTTTATTTAAGTTTCTTGTGTAACAATAAACTTTGATTAGGAAATTATATTTCTAATCAATTAAATGTTTAGAAATAGGAAAGTAATGTCTAATCTTTATTTAGGTTGATTATACTCTTCCTATAAGTATGGGTTGTTTTTCTCTGTACAAGACATCTTTGAGTGATAATAATACAAGAAACCTACGAGTTTTTTTCTTCTTTGCGTTGTTCTCAGTTCTTTTGTGTTCTTGGCCATTTGATTATCGATCCGTATCAGTGTTTGATTGTGTAAACTAATGGGCCGAAACCCATCTAGCTAAGGGTGCGTTGGGTCGGTGATGGGCTAATAAGCCCACCGTTGGATTAAGGGTGTGTTAGTTTTATCTTAATAAGCGTATATCATTTTTTTATATAATATAGTTAAGGTGCTATATTTGCGAATATTAAATTGTCGAATTAACGCGTTTATTTGTTGTTGACATATCTGCTCAATTGGAAGGTTTCAGACACAATGGAACTGGATACCCAAACAATATGGACTAAACATACGAAACGGATTATAATGTGGGATTGTGACTTGATACTACTTGGACAATTGGATCGTTGTTGGATTTACGACATTAGACATTAGACATATTGGACATTTTCGGACTTGCGACGGTATAATATATTAGACTCGAAATAAATTTAATATATTAGACACGGAACGGACACAAAAATATTCAATAAACCCAAAACTAATAATTACACGAATGATAACGAAACATAAAAATTACAAATACTGTAATTACAAAATTGGTTTATTTAAATTCACAAATATTTGGGAACGAGATATAAACGGACGGTCATGCCAAAACTTTTATAAAAATCACCTAGACTTATTGCAACACCCCCAATTTTGTGATACGCAGCGGAATTCAAACTGGGTGTTACTTCATGGCACAACAGTCATAACAATAGAAAACGAACTCTAATGGAGTCGTTTTAAAAGATTTGTCATTTGATTTATATAAATATCGGAGTTTACAAAAATGAGGTCCCAGTAGTTTCACGGTTTACAAAATACATTAAATGGGTTTTCGAATGATAATAAAATTTATAGCCTTCTTGAGTATCCGTGCTCCTCCGTGCCAGCCTCTTACAATATGGACCTGAAATACATGCTTAAAACTGTCAACACAAAGGTTGAGTGAATCCATAGGTTTATTGTTAAATGTTGAACACATAATGTTTGTGTGGGTTACATTGTTATACACCCATAATGTTGAAAACAAAACAGTTATTATTTCACTAAGCTCATGCAACCAAGGCGTTAACGTGTTCCAATATAAATTGGTGAAAATGTTGGTACCAGCCCTAATAGGTAAAATTGTCGTTTTACCTAATGTTACTCAAATATAGAGCGTTTGTTTGCCTACCCGGTCAACACAAACGGGATTCGTCAATCCCAATAGATCTATTCACAATATTCGCGCCCACTCTCTCTAGTGATTAATGGTTCATGATTAGGGACTTATGTTTGGTAAATGTGTTAACTTAGTGACAATAAAACAATCAGATAAGCATATAGTTTGAAAGCAATGTGTTCGATTTAAAATAAAGCATGTATGTACCCTAAGGGTTTGTAAAACAATTGAATGATAGAAAATGAGGCTATGAACTCACCGAGAGTTAATAATGTTAAGTACTTTAACAGATATGATGGAGAAATCGGGAAACTTCTACGTGCAACCTAAAAAAGGAATGTTGCGATTTAGGTTGGGAATAATGTTTAGGAAACATATAAACCATCCTATATATGTCTCTATGTTGATCATGATGTAGTCATTTATAGTTTGATGTTTATAGTAACAGTTTTAATATGTGAAAACGTATTTAGTTTATAGATATCGTACTACCTTTCGGGCCATCATAATTCAGAGGTCATGTAGTAAACGTTCGAGGAGCTAGGACACTTTAAATCGTAAATCCAACAAATCGTAGATATGTTTTACTCAAATGAAACCCCTCACATGAAGCTCCCTACTTTTGTAGCACTTAATAGATAAAACATATGTTTTGAGTGAAGTTGTTATATTAATAAGTTTATCATGTTTTTAATAAATATCTAGTTTTTAAAAGTTCTCGTCGTTTACTAATGATCACAACTTATCAATATGGTCAAGAATGAAGTTTTGGTAAAAATTGGCGGAAAAGGGTAAAATGGTCATTTTTCCATTACTTGCGAAAACACTATTTCGAAGGTTGAATGAAGTTTTGTTAAGTTAATATGTAACTAGCTATGAAAATAACTTGGTTTCTATATTCTTCACTTGTGAAAATCAAACTTTTGCCGGTAAAAACTGGTTTTGCAAATTTTAGGCAAATAATGATATCGTTTGTTCTTTTTAGGCCGAGTTCCCTCATAGCAGCCGTAAAACATCGTTCCGGACAACTTTTGTGTTTTAACTTTTTGATGATTCGGACCAAAAGCACCACTTATTTTTTTGGACAGACCCTGGCAGCAAGCTATTTGGTGTTTCTAGGTTTTCGCTAACTTCTTTTGACTATAACTTTTGACTCGTTTGTCCGTTTCGGGTGATTCAAATTGCTATGTTTACCTTTTTATCTTGTCTATAATAGTATGTAAGTTACCAAGTCTATATGTAACTGGTTTTAATGGTCTCAAATGTGTAGAATATGACTAGTTTACTAGTTTGTTACTTTTGTGACAATACGTGAATTAAAATATGTGATTGAGTATATGTACATCATGAATCAACATAGTAACCATATATATAACATGTATTTGACAAGATTAGGAATAATAAACATGAGATGGTAGTGGTGATTAGTTGCTTACAACTTTTGGCTTTCAATCAAGAAAGGAGTAACTAGTAAGGATAGGACTTTGATTGAACACTTAGGACCTTGGATTGAGCAAGAATTCCACACCTTGGCACCCTTGTAATCTTGAAGGATTGGTGATGAAGTTCTAAGTGACTTGAGTAGATCTAAACCCAAGAAGATCACTTAAACTTGCTAGAGATTTGATGTAGTAACTTGCTACTTGAAAGTTCTTAGCATAAACTTGGAGTTATGAATCAAATTATGGGAAGGTTGTTTGTTTTAAGTGGTGAACGACCAAGAGGGGAAATGATGAGGTTTTATGAAGTTTTAACTTGCTATTTATAGTAGGAAAGGTTTGGGTAACCATATATTGGGTTAAATGTTAACCATGGTTAAGTTAGGACACAAGTAAACATCAGAATGAAGCATGGTTAGGATCAAGCCACCACCAAGGTGACTCACCCCATATGGGCTGTCACAAAGTGGTGAGTAGGCTTAGATGATAAGTCTTGGTATTATCTTGAGTTTAGAGCATGATTTGGTTCCGTTAAATGCCAACCGTAAGTTGTTAAGCCATAAAATGTAAAATCGGGTATCGTAAAAATACGAAACTTGCAGGAATGATGAAAATCATCATTATACTCCATATAAAAATATAAAATGAGTGATAAGTCTCATTGGGTGCAAAAACGCTGCTTAAAGCTGGAAACACGGGTAAAAAACGCGTAATTCGCGTAAAACGCAGAACTGGAAAACGTAAAATTCCAAAACTTGTGGAATTGTCATAAAATGGTAGAAATACATATTTCTAATGTTTATATGGTTTACTGGACATATCGGGATGTCCGAATGACGTTTAAACCCTAAAGTAGTTCTCAGACACGGTTTCGTTAAAACGGTTCTGAATGGATTCAACGTGCGTCGTCAGGACGACTTGTCGAGTTTTATTTATCTTGTCATGATAGTAAAATAAAAAAAATACGGGATGAATAGTTAAAGTGAATAGTAAAAGTAAATAGTAACTTTTTAAAAATATGAAAAGTAACCCGAAAATGCGGGTTGTTACAATTATAGTCTTATTTCATAACCTGTTTTATCAAAAAGCCCAACAAGGATCGAGAGTATAGTTTTCAATAATTGTAAAACTGTAACACCTTAGGCAAATCCCACATCGACAGAGGCATGGAGAGATGCTGGTATATAAGAATAACACCCGCCTTATCAGACATAACGCGTTTTGTGGTCCATTGCAAGTAGAGTTCTCAAGGAACTACGTAGTTAAGCGTGCTCGTGTGAGAGTAGCAAGGGTATGGGTGACCTACCGGGAAGTCTTACACGAGGGCCATAAAAACAAAGTCGTGAGCCACAAGGGCAAAGCGGACAATATTGTGTATCAGTAGGCGGGATGTTACAAGTGGTATCAGAGCCGTTCAGGATGGTGGGGCAAACCTCATCGAGGACGATGAGTCCCTAAAGGGGGTGATTGTAACACCCTAGGCAAAGAGGGTGATTGTAACACCTTAGGCAAATCCCACATCGACAGAGGCCTGGAGAGATGCTGGTATATAAAAATAACATCCGCCTTAACAGACACAACGCGTTTTGTGGTCCACTGCGAGTAGAGTTCACAAGGAACTACACAGTTAAGCGTGCTCGTGTGAGAGTAACACTGGTATGGGTGACCTACCGGGAAGTCTCACACAAGGGCCACAAAAACAAAGCCGTGAGCCATCTGGGCAAAGCGGACAATATTGTGTAACAGTAGGTGGGATGATACAAGTGGTATCAGAGCCACTCTAGAGCCGTTCAGGATGGTGGGGCAAACCGCATCGAGGACGAGGCAAAGAGGGTGATTGTAACACCTTAGGCAAATCCCACATCGACAGAGGCCTGGAGAGATGCTGGTATATAAGAATAACATCCGTCTTAACAGACACAACGCGTTTTGTGGTCCACTGCGAGTAGAGTTCACAAGGAACTACACAGTTAAGCATGCTCGTGTGAGAGTAACACTGGTATGGGTGACCTACCGGGAAGTCTCACACGAGGGCCACAAAAACAAAGCCGTGAGCCATCTGGGCAAAGCGGACAATATTGTGTAACAGTAGGTGGGATGATACAAGTGGTATCAGAGCCACTCTAGAGCCGTTCAGGATGGTAGGGCAAACCGCATCGAGGACGACGCGGCTTTGCTTTTGTGGTCCACTGCGAGTAGAGTTCTCAAGGAACTACGCAGTTAAGCGTGCTCGTGTGAGAGTAGCACTGGTATGGGTGACTTACCGGGAAGTCTCACACGAGGGCCACAAAAGCAAAGTCGTGAGCCACAAGGGCAAAGCGGACAATATTGTGTAACAGTAGGCGGGATGTTACAAGTGGTATCAGAGCCACTCCAGGCCGTCCAGGATGGTGGGTCAAACCTCATCGAGGACGATGAGTCCCTAAGGGGGGGTGATTGTAACACCCTAGGCAAAGAGTGTGATTGTAACACCTTAGGCTAATCCCACATCGACAGAGGCCTGGAGAGATTTTGGTATATACGAATAACATCCGCCTTAACAGACACAACGCGTTTTCTGGTCCACTGCGAGTAGAGTTCACAAGGAACTACGCAGTTAAGCGTGCTCGTGTGAGAATAGCACTGGTATGGGTGACCTACCGGGAAGTCTCACACGAGGGCCACAAAAACAAAGTCGTGAGCCATCAGGGCAAAGCAGACAATATTGTGTAACAGTAGGCGGGATGTTACAAGTGGTATCAGAGCCACTCCAGAGCCGTTCAGGATGGTGGGGCAAACCTCATCGAGGACGATGAGTCCCTAAGGGGGGTGATTGTAACACCCTAGGCAAAGAGGGTGATTGTAACACCTTAGGCAAATCCTACGTCGACAGAGGCCTGAAGAGATGCTGGTATATAAGAATAACATCCGCCTTAACAGACACAACGCATTTTGTGGTCCACTTCGAGTAGAGTTCTCAAGGAACTACGCAGTTAAGCGTGCTCGTGTGAGAGTAGCACTGGTATGGGTAACCTACCGGGAAGTCTCACACGAGGGCCACAAAAATAAAGCCGTGAGCCATCAGGGAAAAGCGGACAATATTGTGTATCAGTAGGCGGGCCCACTCCAGAGCCGTTCAGGATGGTGGGGCGAACCTCATCGAGGACGATGAGTCCCTAAGGGGGGTGATTGTAACACCCTAGACAAAGAGGGTGATTGTAACACCTTAGGCAAATCCGACATCGACAGAGGCCTGGAGAGATGCTGGTATATAAGAATAACATCTGCCTTAATAGACACAACGCGTTTTGTGTTCTATTGCGAGTAGAGTTCTCAAGGAACTACGCAGTTAAACGTTTTGTGTTGTGATCTACTGTTTTATATGATTTTAGACATATATGTATGATGATGCGATTATATGTTGTGACATATTTTTTTTTGTGAGTACATGACTACGCCACTGTTAATTCTCTGCTGAGAGCCCACAAGTTGATAAGTTCAGTTGATGCAATTGTTAACTTTCTTTGAGAGCCCACATGTTGATAGATCTATCGGGGAAACTTCCCACGTGATATTGGTTATGCGTATGAGGAACACTATAGGTTCAGTTGGCGTGACACTATTACTATTTGATAACGTGCTTGTAATTGGTATTCATTTTCACTATTGTCCTACTTTACATTATTCACAGCTTCGTGGTTTACTTTTAAACTTACGAGCTCACCAACTTTATGTTGATGTTTTCGAGTATCCATTTTCAGGTTTTAAGAACGAAGTTGCACTAGAAGGTTGAGTATTGGCCTGGCTTAGCAAGACTTAAGACAAGACCCTCCCGGGATATAACTCGTGGAGTTGTAGTTTGACATTTTCTTATGATGTAGTTTGGTTTTGAGACTTATGTTTGGATTTCAGATTTTGTACTTATCCCGGTTGTGGGAGTTTTGTGACTATGATCTATCGTATATTATGCATTTAGTATTTTCTCTATTTTGACACCTTGTGTTCTTGACTATGAAGTCATACCCTGTAAACGCTATTCCGCTGCGCTATTTTTTGGGTGTGATAGATTGGTATTAAAGCCTTGATTATACAAAATTAGGTGGTTTAACCGAGACTATAACCTAGGAACCTTCATATAATTTTGCCTAATAGAAAATAAGTGGACCACAGAATCGAGTTCATTTCTTCAAGACCATTGAGTTTCTAACAACTTACGGCTTAACCTCAAGAAAGTTCTTGTTTGATGAGTTGCGAGGTTGAGTTGAACTCAAGTTGTAATTAACTTAAGGGTTTTGAGGAAATTGCTCAAGGATGGAATAGGTTAGAATGGCGTGAAGTGATGATGATAAGAAACTGCGATATGATGCTATTCTAAAAACGGCTGGCCAACTTTTTTACGATAACGTGATGTGGCATGGACTTACCAAATTCATGGATTGTCAGATAGGAAGTTGAGTATAGTAGCACGATACTTATATCCACCTACCCTACCTATCTCCTATCTAACGTTTATCAATTCCTTCTTTATAGAAACATGCCTCCAAAAAATCAACACGAGTTAACCAAAGTGTTCGAGCCCAAAGGGGTGGAAGGACTGCTAGTAAAATATAAGTTCAAAATTATATAAGTCATAAAGCGGTTGTATAAGCAAAGAGAAATGATACATGGACTTAAACTTAGGCCTAAACTTAGACCTAAAATCACTTGGCATCATCCTGATTGGTTGTAAAATAAGTGAGTCTCTGTCTGCAGCCATCAAAATACTGACTTGAGTTTAGGTCAAAATTTAAGCCTAAGTTTAAATCCATGTATCATTTCTCGTAAGCAAAATAAGTGATGGGGGTCAAAGTGGCGTCAAAGTAATCATCCTTGATGAAGCATAAAATCTTGAAGCAACCCCGTGCAACGCACGTGGTACTAACAAAAGAATCACTTTCGGTCCCTGTTAGTGTTAACAAGTTGTAAAATCTCACGCCAAACAACACTATCATTAAACTTATCAAACATCTGCAGGTTCGACTTAACAAGACTGTTAGAATCATCCGAACTGACAATGGAACTGAGTTTGTTAATAAAGAACTTAGTGAGTTTTATGAAAGTGTTGGAATCAGTCATCAAAGAAGTGTTCCACGAACTCCTCAACAGAACGGTGTAGTTGAAAGATGAAATCGAACTCTTGTGGAAGCCGCAAGAACAATGCTGATTTATTCAAAGGTTCCAACATTTCTCTGGGCTGAAGCCATTTCCACTGTATGCTACACCCAAAATCGATCCCTAATTCACACAACTCATAGAAAAACTCCATATGAACTTGTCCACAATCGAAATCCTGATCTATCCTTCCTTCGTGTGTTTGGTGCTTTGTGTTATCCAACTAATGAGGGTCAAGATTTAGGTAAACTGAAAGCTAAAGCTGACATTGGAGTGTTTTTAGGATATGTACCAAACAGAAAAGGATACCGAATCTACAACAAAAGAACCCGAAATATCATGGAAATAATTCACGTTACGTTCGATGAGCTGACCGGTCAAATGGCTCCAGGACAATCAAGTTCTGGACCCGCATCACAACCTTAATTAAGTTGCCCCATTAGTTCTTCTCTTGTACAAAATCCCTCGCCAGCAATTTCATATGTACCTGTAACAATTCGCATTTTCGATAATTTACTATTCATTTTTACTATTCACTTTCACTATTCATCCCGTAAAATTTTTATTTCACATTCTCGTAAGATAAATTATTTTAGTAATGACCTGAGAGTTTGACAATCGTTAGATCCTTTTCGCAAAAGTTATTAAGAAAACATCGTCTAAAAGTTACGTGATTTAATCAAAAATGTAGAACGCACAAGGTTAATTTCTTTATGGTCAAAGGAGGAGGGAAATATGTTTGACTTTTCCAAAAAAATGTAAAAGTTTCTAAACATCTTAGGAAATACAATGCATGAATGGTTAAGTCTGGGTCTTCGTAGATTTGTTTAAGTACCAATCTATAACACCCCCAATTTCGAGATACGCAGCGGAATTCAAACTAGGTGTTACTTCATGGCACAACAGTCATAACAATAGAAAACGAACTCTAATGGAGTTGTTTTAAAATATTTATCATTCGATTTATATAAATATCAGAGTTTACAAAAATGAGGTCCCGGTTGGTTCCATTGTTTACAAAATACATTAAATGGGTTTTCGAATGATAATAAAATTTATAGCCTTCTTGAGTATCCGTGCTCCTCCGTGCCAGCCTCGTACAATATGGACCTGAAATACATGCTTAAAACTGTCAACACAAAGGTTGAATGAAATTCATAGAGTTTAAGAAATCAGTTGAACACATAATGTTTGTGTGGGTTACGTTGTTATACACCCATAATGTTGAAAACAAAACAGATATTATTCACTAAGCATCATGCAATCAAGGCGTTAACTTGTTCCAAATTTAATTGGAGAAACTGTTGATACGTGCCCTTAACAGGTAAAATTGCCATTTTTACCTAATGTACTCAAATATAGTGCGTTTGTTTACCGGACCTGGTCAAACAAACGGGATTCGTCAATCCCGATAGATCTATCCACAATATTCGCGCTCACTTCACTCGTAATTAATGATTCATGATTAGAGACTTAAGTTTGGCAAATGCGGTAACTTAGTGCAAGTAAAATAATCAGATAAGTATACAGTTTGAAAGCAATGTGTTCGGTTTAAAATAAAGCATGTATTTCCCCCAAGGGTTTGTAAAACAATTAAGTAATAGAAAGTGGGGCTATGAACTCACTTCAAAGTAAATGATATCAAATGTATAACGAGAATGATGGATGTGCCGAGAGATAGGGCTGTAAACGAACTGAACGTTCAGTGAACATTTCATGAACGGTTCGGTAAAAATTTCGTTTATGTTCGTTTATTTATTAAATGAACAAACATGAACAATATTTTACGATCGTTTAGTTAAATGAACGAACATGAACAAAAGTAACGTCCGTTTATTTATGTTCGTGAACGTCTGATTATGCTTTCGTTAACGTTCGTTTATGTTCATTTATTAATTTATGTTCGTATATCAAATCTTTTAGTTGTATAATTTTTAAATGAGTTTGTTTAAACAAAACGACACTCATAAAACAATATTAGATTCATAATTTAAAAATTTTTTATGATTGTTTGTCTATGTTCATTTATGTTCGATCGTTTATGTTTGTTTAGTGTTAATGAACGAACATAAACGAACATGAACAACTCATTTTCTTAATAAACGAACATGAACAATAAATTTCGTCCGTTTAAGCGTCTGTGTTCGTTTATTTGTCCGGTTAAAATTAAATGAACGAACATGAACAAGACTCCGTTCGTGTTCGTCCGGTTCGTTTACAACCCTACCGAGAGAACTTCTACGAGCAACCTAAAATAGAATGTTGCGACTTAGGTTTGGAATAATGTTTAGGAAAACATAAACCATCCTATATATATTTCTATGTTGATCATGATGTAGTACATGGTATTTGTGTATGTCGTTTATAAAAATGGTCTAGTTGTGAAAACGTATTTAGTTTATAGATATCGTACTACTCTTCGGGCCATCATAATTCAGATGTCATGTAGTAAACGTTCGAGGAGCTAGGACACTTTAAATCGTAAATCCAGCAACTCGTCGATACGTTTTACTCGAATGAAACCCCTCACATGAAGCTCCCTAGTATTGTAGCACTTAGTAGATAGAATATATGTTTTGAGTGAAGATTGTTATATCATAAAGTTTATCATGTTTTTAGTAAATATCTAGTTTTTACAAGTTCTCATTGTTTACTAGTGATTACAACTTTATTAATATGTTCAAGAATGAAGTTTTGGTAAAAATCGTCGGCAAAGGTAAAATGGTCATTTTTCCGTTACTTGTGAAAATACTATTTCAAAGATTAAATGAAATTTTGTTAAGTTAATATATAACTAGCTATGAAAATAACGGTTTCGCTTTTAGTTGTGACAAAAGTATAGTCTTGAAACTACATATAAGGCAGTTTCAGTTTTTGAAAGAATATGGTTTGTTTAAGCGTTTTCAAGGTCCGAGCTTCTTCACTATTATAGGAAAACGTCATTCCGGACAACTTTCGTGTTTTAAATTTTTGATGATTCGGACCAGAAGTACCACTTTTAGCACGACCAGACCCTTAACAGCAAGCTATTTGGCAGTTTCGGCGTTTTAGTTTTGCTAACTTCTTTTGACTATAACTTTTGACTCGTTTGTCCGTTTCGGGTGATTCAAGTTGATATGTTTACCTTTTTATCTTTTCTACCATATTATATAAGTTAAAAAGTCCATATGTAACTAGTTTTAATAGTTTCAAACGTATAGAATATGACTAGTTTACTAGTTTGTTACTTTTACGACAATATGTGAATTAAAGCATGTGATTGAGTATATGTACATCATGAATCAACATAGTAACTATATATATAGCATGAATTAGTTAAGATTATGAATAATAAAGATGAGATGATGGTGGTGATTAGTTGCTTACAACTTTTGGCTTTCAATAAGAAAGGATTAACTTAGTAAGGATCGGACTTTGATTGAACACTTAGGACCTTGAATTGAGCTAGCTTTCTACACCTTGGCACCCTTGTGATCTTGAAGAGTTGGTGATGAAGTACTAAGTGACTTGAGTGGATTTTAACTCAAGAAGATCACTTAAACTTGCTAGAGATCTGATGTAGTAACTTACTACTTGAAACTTCTTTGCATAAACCTGGAGTTTATAGATCAAATTATGGAAGATATGAATGTTTTGTGCTATGAACGACCCAAATCAGTTTTTGAGGGTTCTTAGGATGTATTTCACTTTCTATTTATAGGAGGGTAAGTTTGGTTAACCATATATTGGGTTAAATATTAACCATGGTTAAGTTAGGACACATGTAATAATCTAAATGAACCATGGTTAGGATGATGCCACCAAACTGATGACTCCCCCCCCCTTAGGTTGGCCAAATAAAGATAAGATGACTTAGGTGGATAGTTTTGGTATTATCTTGGTTACGGAGTGAGTTTTGGTTCCGTTAATCGCTAACTGTAAGCCGTTAAGCCATAAAACGTAAAACCGTGTATCGTAAAAATATGAAACTTATAGGAATGATTAAACTCATCATTATACTCCATATAAAAACATAAAATGAGTGATAAGTCTTATTGGGTGCAAAAACGCTGCTTAAAACTGGAAAGACCGGTCAAAAACGCGTAATTCGTAGTTTATCAGAAAAGAACGAAATTTCAGGGAAATGACCGTGAATTTATTTAGAGTAGACTAAAATTAGTCTAAAAGTGATATGAGATGTCAAAATATGGTTTTCGTCATACGTGGGATAACTTAACAGTTATACGTGAAGTTTAAAAGTTACGCGATTTAAGCAAAAATGTAGAACGTACAAGGTTAATTTCTTTATGGTCAAAGGAGGAGGGAAATATGTTTGACTTTCCAAAAATGTAAAAGTTTCTAAACATCTTAGAAAATACCGTGCAGGAATAGTTAAGTCTGGGTCTACGTAGATTTGTTTAAAACGTAAGTTTAGTTTCGTACGGCTTAGGGTTTATTTGGTAACATTTAAAAGAAATCTTAAAAATTCTCTAATTAATTATGAGTGATCTAAAAATTAATCTGATGTGAGGAAAATTGTCAGCGTTGATTTTCGTTATGCGCGTGATGTTTAAATGGTGTTCCGACCAAAATGAAACTTTAAAACGATGTTTTCTTAATAACTTTTGCGAAAATGATCTAACGATTGTCGAACTCTCAGGTCATTACTAAAATAATTTATCTTACGAGAATGTGAAATAAAAATTTTACTGGATGAATAGTAAAAGTGAATAGTAATTTCTCGAGATGAATAGCAAAAATTTGAGAATGGATAGAAATCCTGAAAATACGAATTGTTATAGTCTCACCACCTTAACGGGAATTCCGTCCCGGAATTCAATGTGTGTTATCCGATGTTGAAGTGTCTAGAAAAATGAGGGTGTATACGCCGAATTCTAATCTTTGCGTTCTCAAGTTTCTGGTCATAGAATGTATTATGTACCATGTGGCTTAAGTTGATAACCTAAAGGGTTTTGTTAAAATCTTATTGAGTCTAATATACCTCAAGTTTGGCTTTTCCCGATTCTCAAAAAGAATCATAACTTATTGTATCGAGGCTATCAATAAAACCTTAATTTCTAACATGGAGTTTTTGGTGATAGTGTACGACATGGAGCCTAATTTGTATTTGTATGGTTTCCTTAGTTGTTTCGTGGGTGATCTCTGAACACCTTAGTCCAGCGAATGGTTAACTAACACATTCGTCTTTATAGTGCCTCAAAATGGAATAATTTTGTTGTTGTTAGGGTAACTGTTGTTAATCAAAGGTGTAAGATATTGTTGATGTGAAATGGTTTGTAATGATGTGATAACTGTCGTTGTAGGGAAAGTCTTGCTAGTGGCAAGTGGTTATCCAAACCATTTCCAAAGTTGATCATGTCTTAGGTGGTTTCGAGATGAAGGCTATATCGTATAGTGTTTATGCCTACTAGTGTTTGATAAAAACGTGGTATTATGAAGTTTTACATATTGAATTTCAATGGGGTTCAGATAATGATGTGATATGTTGACGATTAAAAGAGTGTAGCGTACACTTACCATTATTCTTAGGTAGAGATGTCAAGTTTGCTTTAAAATCAAAAATGAATTTTAAAGGATTATGGCGGAATGATATCCTTGAAACCTAATCAGGCTAGTACTTCTAAGAAATGACGAGAAGATTTGATGACTATCCCAAGATAGTAGTTCGGATTATCTCATGTATGAAAATTTCAAGAATGAAATTAGGTAGCATAAATAAGATGTTAAGATTTTGCTGAGTGGTAAGACAATATCGTGTCTCTAGATCTTTTTAATTAATTCTGGTGGTTTATTGAGTTTAAGGAGGAAATTAACCTGAATATAACACTTGTATAACTATTCTCAGTGTTTGAAAAATTTAAGTCGAACATAGTTAGTCAGACTATGTTCAACTATCCCTAGGTTAAATATAGGTGACTAGACTATATTTAGCCGAGGTTCGATAAATTTTTCAAATACCTAAATTAGGTATACTCGTGATATGTCTATATCTTTTGAGAAATTGTCCACTAAGCAAAGGCGATATTAAACCATCCAGTTGCAAGTCCTGGCCATAAAATACTTGTAACCTATGTTTTCATATTTCATTGCATAGAAGATAGTATGGGTAGATACGTGTGGAAAGAAAGTTTTAAGTAATTCTAAAATAGACCATACTTGGCTAGAATCACGAACTTTTAACAATGAAGGTTTCAGAATAGAACTTTGATGAATGTAGAGAAAGTTGTTGAACTTCAGCTTTTGTAGATGATGAATTAGTTTGTCCTTTAGAAATTCCATTTTTTGTATTTCCATTAGGAAATCGATAGATTGTGACGGGCTTCATGTAAAAGAATATCATATAAGGTTTTATAAGATAATTTATAGAGTCTATTGTATTACTTACAATATCTGAGAAGTAGTTGAGACCACTGTGCAACTCACAATGCCTGAGAAATAGTTGAGACCATTGTATAACTCACAATGTCTAGGAAATAATAGAGACCACTGTAGGATTTACAGTTTCTGAGAATGTAATAGAGACCACTGTAGGATTTACAGTGTCTGAGAATGCAATAGAGACCACTGTAGGATTTACAATGTCTGAGAATGTAATAGAGACTACTGTATCTCAAGGTGTCTTGAAATATAAATGAGAGCACTGTATCTCACAATGTCTAGGAAGTAGGAAAGACCATTGTAATCAGTTACAATGTCTTGGATAAAGTTTCGTAATCCTAAAATTCACGAGTAGATGCATGATTGGGAGATTGGGAAAATATGATTGTGCCGTAATGCCTTAGAATAGGCATACGCATATATGTTTAGTACATTGTTTATGATTGAAATTATGTCGAATGTATATATCAATATACTAGTATGTTTGTATAGCTTAAAATGCCTAAAAGTCACATAATCGTCTGGAGGATGGAAGGCATGGAGAACGGAAGGCTATAAAATGTTTTTGTTTGAAAAAGTAGTTATAGTTTAGGTCACGATTAGACCCGTTTCTCTATAATTAAGGCTCTGATACCAATCTGTAACACCCCCAATTTCGTGATACGCAGCGGAATTCAAACTGGGTGTTACTTCATGGCACAACAGTCATAACAATAGAAAACGAACTCTAATGGAGTCGTTTTAAAAGATTTATCATTCGATTTATATAAATATCAGAGTTTACAAAAATGAGGTCCCAAATGGTTCCATTGTTTACAAAATACATTAAATAGGTTTTCGAATGATAATAAAATTTATAGCCTTCTTGAGTATTCGTGCTCCTCCGTGCCAGCCTCGTACAATAAGGACCTGAAATACATGCTTAAAACTGTCAACACAAAGGTTGGGTGAAATTCATAGAGTTTAGAAAATCAGTTGAACACATAAGGTTTGTGTGGGTTACGTTTTTATACGCCCATAATGTTGAAAACAAAACGGATATTATTGCACTAAGCTCATGATACCGAAAACGTTAACAGCTTGTCAATAGAAACTGATATAATAGTAACAGTTGCCCTAATAGGTAATTTACCAATAAACCTATAGATCTTCAAATATAGTGCGTTTGTGTTGACCTACTTGCAACCTGTGTGTTTACAACCCACTGCTAAAAATAGTACGTCAATCATGTATGCATGTATCATAGTAGTTAAAAGTATAAATGTTTCAAGTATGTAACTAGTATATTGATCACGTACACGTGCATCAAAACTTATGCAATTAGCCATGAGTCTCCACTCCATCTCCAGAAACCTCAGGTGGGTATGATGCTCACAAGGAGTGTAATAGCATTGGTTCTACTTTATCTCCGAAACCCAATGCATGTGTTGTCCAAGGAGACTTTGTGTTGCTCACAAGGAAAGTAATAGCATTAGTTTTACTTCATCTCTGAAACCCAATGCATGTGTTATCCAAGGAGACTTATCATGCGAATGAGGGGATTACTCCGTGTATGTTGGGAGACTTTCAAGTTTAGTATAACACAATCAAGTATATAACGCAATCAAGTATATAACGCAATCAAGTATAACGCAATCAGGTATAATGCAATCAAGTGTAATGCAATCAAGTATAAATGCTATCAAGTATTATGCAATTAAGTATAAAAAGTATAGCGTAGCATAAAAGTGTAAATGTTTTGAGTATTTGTATTTGTAAAAGCAAGTAGTTGAGCATGTATCTCCCCCAAAGAGTTTAAAACAAGTATTAAAATGAGTAAAAGTGGGGCTACGAACTCACCTTAATAAATGATATCACAATGTATAACGGAATCGATGGATAAGCCTGGAAGTCTCTACGCGCAACCTAGAATATGCTGTTATGTCTTAGGTTCTAAAACAACGAAGTGAGTATATAAACATGCCTTATATAGTTATTACATTCATTATGCTTGGATACTTGGCATTTGTGAAGTCGTATAAGTGTTTACGTTTCGTTTATTTAAGTTTTCCCCGTCTAAATCTACCCGTTACTTATAAACCGTAAATGATCACGACTCGATTTGTATGTCCTCGGAAAAGTAATTGATAATACTAAACAGATTAGTGGGCCCTACTGCCCCATAAATTATTTAACTAACGTGAAATTACCAATTTACCCTTGGATGTACTAGTTATTTCAATCAGCATCAAACTTTCTCACGCCTTTTGGTCATAAGTCGAGTTCTACAACTCCGTTTAACGCACAGCCAGCGGTCACGTTCAAGTTATGATGTTAGCTACAACTTTTATTCTTTGACCAACAGTTGGTTATATGCAAGTTTTATGAGTTTTACCCGTTTGAAATCTGTTACTCAGATTTGGACACGTTTTGCCGTTTTGGCTCTAGTTTATTCATCAGGATGAGTTACGGCACGAGCCACCCGGAAAAACGACCATAAGACATCGATATATAATCCTATGTTATTAACTAAGTTTTTCAGTCCACGAATTTTACCCAGTAATTACGTTTACAGCCCCTGTTCAGTTTATGTGTTGCAAATCTAGTCCTTTCGACGGTTTCTAGTGTTTTAATCTATTTATCCAAGCACAATCAAGTATAATAAGCATATAAAACATGTAATATACCTAAAATACTAGTATATACAGTAAGCAAATGATAACATAAGATTTTGCTTACAATCCTTATGATGAAACAAATCAAGAACCAAGAACTAGGACACTAAAACCTAAACCCTTTCAATATGAACCCGAGCTTCCAAATCCTTAACACATCATGTTAACCCTTGGTAGGCTTGATCTAACCTTGTAATAACACTTTTAACTCAGCCCTTTTCACCTTGTATAGCTCCTAATCCAACCATGGAATCACCAAACAAACTCTTGAATCATGTAGGGAATGACTAGGCATTGAACTTTGATATATAACTTATAGTTTGAAGATTAAAGAATCATGGTGTTGTGAATTGTTTGTTGGGCATTTAAATGGAGAAGAAAGGGAGAAAAATGACTTCCTTTTATAGCAATATGAGGAGGTGCAAGACTTAGGATATTTACTTAACTTAGTTGCTAAGTTTCTACACATGTATAAGCTTCTTATGTAAGTTTCATGTCCTTATCTTGGTGATCACTTATAAAACGCCCCATGTGGCTTAAATTTCGTTCAAAGCTTATCTAGGATGGCTAGACATAAGTTTCTTGGTATTATCTTGTTTACGGAGTGAGTTTTGGACCCCGTTAATTGCTAATTGTAAGCCGTAAAGTCACGAAACTTAAAATCGGGTATCCAAATAATATGAATCTTATAAATATGTTAAAACTTATCAATATACTCTATATAAGCATATTATATTAGTGATATGTTCTATCGGGTTGCTTAAACGCTGCTAAAACTGAAAACGTAGGCTTAAAACGCGTAAAATGCAATTTATCAGAAAAGAACGAGATTTCAGGGAAATGACCGTGGATTTACAATGCCTTTGATGTGTGAACATTCTTTAAAGGCTTTTCAACTTATTCAAAACAAACTCTATGAACTCACCAACCATTGTGTTGATACTTTTTAGCATGTTTATCTCAGGTCTTAAGGCGATAGCTAGAGTTTGAAGCATAGAGTCGCACGACATATTTTGAAGATTTTATGCATTCGTATTTACCATTCGAAACATTTTGTAAACATTTATATATTATACTTTGGGACCTCATTTTTTGTAACTCTGATTTCATTTATCGAATGGTAACTTTTCAAAACGTCTCATTTAGATGTCGTTTTCTATACCTTGTACTTTGTATTATGAAGTAGCACCCCAATGACACAATCTTCCGCTGCGATATTTTGGGGGTGTTACAGTACCCCCTTCGAAAGATTATTTGATCCAATGTTTGATGAACACTATGAGCCTACTGCTAATGATCAGTCAAATCCATCCACAGAGGCTGTTCCTAACCCAGTCAACGTAGATAACTTATCAGTTTCTATGTCACTGAGTCAAGAAGCGCCTACTGCAGATCTCTCATCCTCAATCATCAAGTGTACATCATGAAAATGTGTCTGGCACCTATGATGGAGATAACCCCAAAGATGCTCCATTTGAGAACATATTTGCTCCTGAACCATCTTCATCAGGAGATCCAAACTCTGCTACTTCAGTTCCTCAACAACAACCACACGAACATCTTAGAAAATGGACACATGACCATCCATTGGACAATATTATTGGGAATCCCTCTCGTCCAGTATCCACTCGTAAACAACTTGCAACTGATGCCTTGTGGTACTTCTTCAACTCCGTATTATCTAAGGTTGAACCAAAAGATGTTAAATCAGCAATGACTGAGGATAGCTGGTTCAAGGCAATGCAAGATGAAATTCATGAGTTCGATCGTTTAGATGTATGGGAATTAGTACCAGCTCCTGACTGTGCTATGATTATAGCTCTCAAGTGGATCTTCAAAGTGAAACTTGACGAACATGGTGATGTACTGAAGAACAAAGCAAGACTAGTTGCCAAAGGATACCGTCAAGAGGAGGGTATTGACTTTGAAGAATCTTTTGCTCCAGTTGCATGTTTCGAGGCAATCAGAAACTTCTTGGCTAATGCTGCTAGTAAGAATATGGTGGTCTGTCAGATGGATGTTAAGACTGCCTTTCTTAATGGAGATCTGAAGGAAGTGGTATACGTCAGCCAGCCAGAAGGCTTTGTGGATCCATAGCATCCCACTCATGTCTATCGCTTAAAGAAGGCTCTCTATGGTCTAAAACAAGCTCCAAGGGCGTGGTATGATACTCTGTCAAAGTTCCTCTTATCTAC
The DNA here is from genome assembly GCA_910596185.1 of Chrysanthemum makinoi. Taxonomy (NCBI): domain Eukaryota; kingdom Viridiplantae; phylum Streptophyta; class Magnoliopsida; order Asterales; family Asteraceae; genus Chrysanthemum; species Chrysanthemum makinoi. The sequence goes on from OU343218.1 coordinate 236,197,146, forward strand.
TGGATTCATCAAAGGAGTAGTTGATATGACATTGTTCACCAGAAAGTCAGGCAAACACTTAATTCACGTTCAAATCTATGTTGATGATATTATTTTTGCCTCGACTGACCCCAATAAATGTGACCATTTTTCTAAGGAGATGGGCTCCAAATTTCAAATGTCAATGATGGGACAAATATCATTTTTCTTGGGATTACAATTTTCACAAAGTCCCGGAGGCATTTTTATCAATCAATCTAAATATGCTAATGAAATTTTACAGAAATTTGGATTTGATTTTTGTGACCTTGTTGACACTCCCATGGTGGAGCTTACCAAACTGGATGAGGACCACTCAGGGATAATGGTTGATCAAACGAAATATCGTAGTATGATTGGATCCATGATGTACCTTACAGCCAGTAGGCCTGATATTCTGTTCGTTGTATGCATGTGTGCTAGATACCAGGCGAAGCCTACAAAAAAGCACCTTGAAGCGGTTAAACGGGTCTTTTGGTACCTCCAAGGAACCATTAACATGGGTATTTGGTATCCGAAGGACACCGGTATGTCACTAACGGCCTATGCAGATGCTGACCATGCAGGGTGTCAAGATACACGTCCGAAGCACATCGAGGTGCTCAATTTTTGGGTGATCGCTTGTCACCGGTCTTCAAAGAAACAAATAAGCACTTCAATATCCTCTACAGAGGCTGAATACATAGCCATGTCATCTTGTTGTGCTCAAATCTTATGGATGAGATCACAATTATCTGACTATGGCTTTGAATTCAACAAAATCCTCTCATGTGATAACAAAAGTGCAAGCTTCTCTCCTGCAACAATGTTCAACACTCTAGAGCAAAGCACATTGACATTCGACATCACTTCATCAGGGAACAAGTTGAAAGAGGGGTGGTTGAGTTATACTTCGTGAGAACTGAATATCAGTTGGCAGACATCTTCACCAAAGCTCTTCCTAGAGAATGTTTTGAGTTTATTATTCCACGACTTGGCTTGAAAAGCCTTCAACCAGAAACACTCAAACGTCTTCAGGAGGAACTGAGGAAGACGAGGAATAACGGTGCTTGTCTCTATCTGTTCTTTGTATATATCTCATCAAAAACAAAATACAAAATTATAAAACCAACAAAAAGAAAATAGAAAAATATAAAACTTCAAAAAATCCATAAAAATTTAAAAAGTCTGAAAATTTTTGATCCGCTCCAGAACAGTCAAGTTTTATCACTCAAGTCTGCCACTTGTGAATGGCAGACCGTAACAAACTTAAAACGGCTCAGAAACGAACTCAATGAAGATCTGGGGAGTATAGTGTTTCCCCGGTCGTTATGTCCCAAATGAGCTATGCAATGGATTATCAAACGTATAGTGATCGAGAGATTTGAACGGGAAAGAGATTTGTGATTTATTATAACTAAGGAAAAAGGACATAAACTACAAGGGCTAAAATGTAAATTAAAGAAATTTAAAAAGATAAAATCTATTAAATAAACGCTATCACTATATTTAAAATTGATGAACGTTTAAAACTAAAAACTTACGTTTAAATAAAATTACGTAAACGTACAAAATAAAAAGCGAGATCTAAGAAATAAAAGTCCTAAAAATATGAAAATGACATTTTTACAAACCTAATGATAAAAGAAAGTATCTAGAAAAATAAAATTATTTTTACAACTATTTAATTAATTATTATTAATTAAAAACTATTTTTAACTATTAAATAATCACCTAAAACACAAGAAAATATGAAACAAAGCTAGAAAAATAAAATTAAGACTTAGAAAAATCTAAAATATCAAAAGAGAATTTTCAAAACTATTTTTATATTTTTCTGATTATTTTTCTATTTTCTAGGAATTAAAAACTATTAAAAACTAATTAAATTATTTAAAAATACAAATTTAACTAAGAAAAATCTAGAAAAATATTTTTTTGTCTTTTTATATTTATCTAAACTTAAGAAAAATGAAAACTTATTTTTTTGAAACTTTTCTTAATTAATTGTATTAAATGCTATTTAAAAAGGCTTAAAAACTAATTAAAATCAAGAAAAATAGCAAACTAACCTAGAAAAATCTGAAAAATTCAAGATAAGCTTAAAATAATATAAGGAATCTAAGAAAAATGGAAAAACAGGAGCTTGTGTACAAGAATATGAAACTGAAGTGGAATGTGCTTATGAATAAGCACTTGAATAAGCCAAGAAGCACCAAATGGAGACCACAATGAAACAGAAGCTACACTAAGCTATAACTACCCAAAAGGAACCAATTTCAACTGCCCTAAACATCTGAATAGCTGATTACATAAATTTGATGTTATGAGATAATAAGCTAAAACAGTTTCATGGCACCTACTTTGAGCTTAAAAATAAGCAACTAAATAAGATGGCAACTAAAAACCAAAAGAAGGAGCTCAAGCTAGACCTGGCCAAGAACCAATAGACCAAATACTAGACCTGGACAAGCTCAATTGAGCTTATGGCAAGGGCTGCAAGAACTGCTCAAGCCCTCAGGCCTCACGTGCACACACATAAGCCCTTATTCATAAGCCCTTTTGAGCTTATAGAAAAAATTACAAAAATCTACTAAAATGGCCATAAGAAATTAGACCAGAGGAAGTTCTAAATACAACAAGTTTGACATGATTTGGTCCAAAACTGAGTAAATGAAAAATCCTCCTAGGTGAGCTAAAAACAGGTTTTTATGTTTTTTGACTTTTGAAGTAATTATGCAAAGTTGACCAAGTTGAGATTTGAAGCTAATTCTTGGACTGATCTTGACATAATGTTATGAAATAAACTTACTTAAGACTATATCTATGTATATGAAACACAAAATAAGAGTTTGATTCTTAAAAATCTCAACAGTTAAGAGTTAAAGACAGGTTCCAAAGTGATTTTGACTTTTAGCATTTGCAAGTGCAATATGAAGACAGATGTGAGTTTAAATGAACTCAATAAGTTTAGAGCAACAAATCTCAACCACTGAATACACCTCTAAAACAGTTAAAACAACAAATCCAAACACCCTTAAAACTACTGATTGAACTAAAAAAATGAACAAACTATCGAACCAACATGATATGAAGATCAAACTAAGTTTAATCACTACAGTTATCACTAAATAAACAGACTAAAACATTGGTAACCACAGATACATCTACAAACAAAAACTGCAATTTTGACTTGAAAATGGAAAATGAGAAAATCACTCACCACTGTTCCAGCTGGCATGCAGGCTAAAACCAAGACTATAACTACACTAAACTAACCCATTTAAACCCATATCAAGGCTGCATCAACCCCATTATCCATTTCCACCTCCAACTGCATCAACAGTTGACTTTGGTTGACCATCAACCAAATTTACTTGAAAATGATTTGAAAGCTTATCAAAAGCTAAAAGAAGCTTAAGTAACCCTGATTGAACTTAAAAATAAGCTAATAGCAGCTTTAATACAAGAGTTTGAAACTCAAATTTTCAACAGTGAACATGAGATTTAGAATTTATATAAAAACTTGAGATTGATACTTAAAAGTGACTTACAATGATTTGTTAACTTAATTGTGATACATAAAAGTTGAGATTACAATATTTGGACTTAAAACTAAAACATTAATTTAAAAACGACATTAAGAAAAAACTACAAAACTAACTACTCTTCTCCATAGCTTCTTTCTTCCTCTTTTATAGCTCCAAGTGTTTCTCTCACTTCCCTGAGAATATCCCACCATTTTTTCTGACCCTTGGATGAGAAAATATGATCTTGGCCATTGAATCCATTTTTGGCGGGAAAGACTTTATACACTAGTTGGAGAGGTTGAGTGCTAGAGGGGGGAAGCATTGAATGCCCTTGGAAGGTTGTTGAGGAGGGGGGAACAAGAAAGGTGGAAAGGTGAGGAGGGGGGATGGGTTGCAGGGCTATATGTTGGGGAAGACAGGAAAAAGGGCGGGTAGGGTTGGTTTTTGACTTATGGGTTTGACTGGTGGTAATATTAAAATGGAGAGGGTCACAAAACAGGCAGGGGGGTCCAAAGGGGTTTAAGTGGCAGGGTCAAAAAGGTATTGACAAGTCCAAAGGGTTTAATAAAGGCTTATAATGACAAGGGACTATTGTGCAATTTCTGAATTTGCAAGGACCTTTTCTGCCAATTCTGAAAAGTTGTTCAAAGGGTTGAAAATGACAAGCTTCAAAAGTACAGGGACCAAACTTGACAATTTCCAATTTCCAGGGGCCATTTTTGCCAATTTTCAAAGTTGAAGGACTAAACTTGTAATTTTCTCAAACTTTTAATATTTTTCACCAAAGGACTAATTTTGACAAGTTATGATTTAAAAAGGACCTTTGGTGATTTTTCTTTTGAAATTATGGCTCAGGGACTATTTTTGACAATTTTAGAAACTTGGGGGACTGAAACTGCCAATTATGCAAACTTTGCTCATTTTTCATCGGATTTTGAACATTTTGCATCTAAAACATATAAAATGCAATTTTGGAATATTTTCAGTATTTTGATGCATTTCTGAGCATTTTTAAACGTTTTGCAGATCAGATTTAACCAAAAATGATGAGTATTTACACACTCATCAATTTTCAAAGAATATTGTCATTTTTGTCTTGATCCTCTTATTCGATTTCATCTACGGTCTTTGTGTTGTCATTCAAAGAGTGACACGGGTCTTTAGATGAAGTTCGAATGTACATAAATACTTGAAGCACATGTTGAGGGGGAGCATTTCTAAAATAACAAAAACAATTAAGGTACAAAATACTTTGATTTTATATCACAAGTATCTTGATTGATTTTCAAATGGTTTTCAATTGGTTTCGAGGCGGAAGAACAATACCAAAAGATCGACCAATGTTACTTTATGCATGGAGATATAAGGATGGTTAGGTTAGGTATTCGTTCCCATGATCCCGCCAGAGCCGGAGGGATCAACCCAGGGACAAACCACTAGATAGTGTAGAGTCCTTAGGTATATTGAGAAAAAAAAGAGAGGGAGAAAAGTGAGAAATGGGAAGAGTGCAGACTGAGATAGAGCTAGAACTGGAATAAACCCAACAAGGTTCTAGTAATGAAGTCTCGGTAAGCACTGAAGGGGTTGAAGAATGAAAAAGAATTAAATGAGAAAAGGGTGAAAATAAATAGCCCTCCATTAATTCAACCTTAGGCGTAAACCGGTTCAATTCATATGCTACTGGTGGTTACCAAGGTAACACCGGTATTGAAGACAAGACGCCATGGACCCAAAGTGACGACCGCACTACAACTTCCCAAGCTACTCAAGTTCCTTTTAAAAGGACTTGCTTCATTCTCACGGGGAACCTACATAATCTATCGACTTTCTCTTAGAGATTGTTGATATTGAAGAATGAGACCCTCTCCCTAGTCTCCGGCATAGGAACCAAATGTGCACTATTGAGTCTAGAGCCACGAGATCATCAATAAATCTCACTAGGACACAATCAATGAAGACTCACTGTTTCACACAATGTGGAAAGAGAGAATATATCTTAAGAGTCCTACGCATTATCCTTGTGGTATTGCCAGAACATCTGAGTGATATGTTCACATATTCACAATGAAGATGGAAAACCTTCTAGAGCCAACATCAAACAAGCTCTTTGTAGGTAACATGTGAGATCTATCCAATAGATCAAACTTGTGACAACTGGATAGAAACGATGGGGCGATTCAATATTGAATCAACCTTGGTCCAGGAAATGGATTGACGGATACCTTTGAAAAACCGGTCATTGTGCTTAAAATTCTTTTCACTAGCACATCGACCGTGTATTAATATTTCAAAATAAAAGGTGTTTATGATTGATAATTGATTTTCCTTAAAACCTTCGTTGTATTGCAAAACACTTTATATTAAGCAGTACACGATTGTTTTTCAAATCACTTTTCATCAATCAGCGAATCTCAATTCGTTGGTTCACTCATTCTGTGTTGTCTTCTTTGAGACGCTCCGGTTTGAGAACGGCTAGAGCAAGTGCGAAACCCTCCAAGGAGATTCTTCGAATTCTACCGATCACAGCAGACTTGTACGATCAACGGGAATCGTGGGCGTGTACTCAATTCAACGAAAGTGATCAAAGATACTTTCGTGTGTTTTATTACTAACCGCTGTTTGCGGTACATTTGGACGGTTGCAAAATGATCGAATTGAGAAGTCAATCCAAAGCCGCATGATCACAAAGATCCACACTTAATTGTAGAAATCATGACTAGTGCATATCTACATAACTTGGCTCTGATATTTTTATACTATGCTTCTCGCTACGCTGCAAATATCATGAACTAGTAAAGCTTCCGCTACTTTGATGGAAAGATGTCATGATCCTGAAAGTGTAAGCATGTCGGTCCGAAAGTCACAACATCACATGATGGCAACAATGCAAAGGAGGAGCCAGAGATATATGGTGGCTGATGATCTCAAAACTGGCTCGACAACTGTCAACACGTGGATCAGATAAAGACCTCCACTTGAAGTTTCAAACATGCGGAACATGAAGAATCTAATACTACGGACTACAGGGCGAAGAACATAATCAAGAAACCAAGAACAATCAATATACAATTGATAAGGTTTTAAAATGTACCTTTTTGAGGGGTCGTTTAAGCCCTGATTTGATTACTTTTGTATCCGTTATTACTTAATATCGTTCCTTTTCACTTTTTAGGTCTCTTGAAGGCAAATTGCTGGAATGGCATTTATTTGGACGAAAAGGCGCGGATATACTGAAGAAATTGGCCAAAGTCAAGAATCGAGCCACTTTCAATTAAGATACAAGGGGATGGCGCCAGTTCTACAAGTGACGGCCGTGTTATCTCGTGACGCCGTCGCATAACTTTTGTGACGGGCAAGAGCCAAATTGCTTATTTTCAAGTGACGGTGTCGCTTTAAAAGAGTAGGTCGTCGCGAACCCGCATCGCCTAGATTTGATCGACGGCGCCGAGATTCAAGGGACGGCGTCACGCACGCCTAGATTTGATCCGACGGGCCGAGATTCAAGGGGACGGCGTCACAAGCATAAGGTGACGCCGTCGCAATACTAACGTGGCCAAGACGAAACCATAATGACACCGACGGCGGTCACAATTCATAAGGTAACGCCGTCGCGATTGTAATCTTATATATAGAATCCGAATTTTTCGGTTTTAGTGTGTAGTCTTTTGGAGTAAAACCTAAACCGAACCAAGGCTGTCTTGTACAGTATTTTAGGGTTCCAAACCCTATCTTACCACAAGATAAGTGTTTTACTTCATTAATTCAATTATGTCTTCAATTATTTGTGTGTATGCTTGCATGTTCTCCATGTCCGGCTAATTTACTTGTGTGTTTGCTTAGGGAATATGAAACTTAATTATTGAATATTGATTGGTTGTCTCTTATCTTAATTGTTAATGATCTAGTAATGCGATAGGCCATTCGTTGTGTAGTTAATGCTTGATTAAATCTTTGTGAACCTTAGACTATGACACCTAGAGTAGTTGTAGGCTAAACCATCCAAAGAGTACCTTAGAGTTAGAGTTTATAATCCCTAGAGATTTTGTAGACAAGACCCTTTGGTACTTTCAAAGAGTTAGGGATAAATGCATACCCTACGACTTTAGACACACAACGCTATTAAGAATAAGGACGTGACAATTCAACCATCAATAGGAGATAATTAAGGAGTAATAAAACCTAAGTGAACACATCTTTAAACCATCATACGAGCACACAATAATTAGACATAGACTACCATCACCTTATATTAGATAATTAGATAAGTAGAGTAATCGGTAGAAATACCAACCCCCAAATCCAAACCCCGAGATTCATACCTTTCTAATTCCTAAAAACATAAAAAAGATAAAAATAATCTTCCTCAACCCCAACCTTAGCGTAGTAACTCCTCACTAGCATTCCTATTCCCCTAGAGAACGATATCAATACCAGTGGCTTACCCTAATACTACACTACAACGATTAGGTTCACTCCCTAGGGTGTTGAAAAACTTGCTCGATCTAAAAGGAAGTTCCTTTGACCCCGAATCGACACGTAGCGTTATCAAGTTTTGGCCCGCGGGGAATAGAATAGTAGTTAGTAGTCCACCTCGTTTAGGTTTCTTTGCTTGATTCCTATCAAGTAAATTTTTTTCTCATTTTTAGCTTCCTCGTAGTCTATCCCCCCTTCTTCGTGACCTTTGTTCGTAACCCCATCACTTTTCATCATGAAACCCACCATTCATCAACCCACCACCAAATGACCCGCCAAGAGCCCGTAATCTTGGTGAATACTTGAGACCAAGCCACCTAGGCTATAGGAACACCATTGAGCTTCCCGACCAAGCCCAAACTACGGCCCTGCGATCCGACACCATCCGGTTGGTGCAAAACGGATGTGCATTCCATGGACTTCGCTCCAAAGATCCAAATCAACATCTAAGGGATTTCCTTAAAATTGTCGATTCCATTGACCTTGATGCTACTACTCGGGAGACCACGCGTCAAGGCGTCGATTCCATTCTCTCTACGGACCAAGCTAGTAATTGGCCCTGAGCGACTTCCCACTGGATCCATCTCAAGTTGGGATGATCTCACCTCTCGCTTCCTTGCTCAATTTTCCCACCGGGGAGAACCACTAAGCTTAGGAATGACATCTTGATGTTCCAACAACGCCAAGGTGAATCTCTCTACGAAGCATGGACTCGATTCAAGGACTTACTCCATAAAGTCCCTCATCATAGCATTGATCTTTGGCTCCAAGTCCAACTTTTCTATGATCATGTCAACTTCCCCACTAAGCGATCCATTGACCAAGCGGCCGGTGGAAAACTTAGTGATCTCACCGCGGAAGAATCGTGGGGTATAATAGAGGACCTTGCTCTCTATGACAACGAAAGTTGGAATGACCCCCGTGAGTTGCCCAAAACCGTTAAGGCAATCTCCTTGCCTCCAATTGACTCACAATCTTCTGACCGTAGGATGATCGAGCTTGAAGATCAAGTAAAATTCCTAATGAGCTCCTACGAAAATCCTAAATCTTCACGCCATGTGAACAAAGTTTCTTCCTCGTGTGAGCCGTGTAGTGATCCTCATAACACGCGCACTTGCACCCAATCCCCCGAACATGCTTCCCTTGACTACGCATCCTCGCGTATTAATGGAACGGGAGGAAGATTACCTACAATACCCGGACCTAGGAATTTCAATGAAACCCGAGAGGCATGGAAGGGCAAGCCCGACTTCTATTGGGGACAAACCAAAGAATTCACTTCCAATGATTTCTCATGGCCCCCATCTCAAGGTCCTAACCAACAAAACATTGAGGGGATGTTGCAAAACCTAGTCGCATCCCAAGAAGCCCAAATAGCTAAGCTCTCGGACCGTTTTAACCAACAACAAGCTGAAATGGATAGGAAGATAGATAACCTTTTGAAAGCCATGACCAATAGTGATAGGAAGGTTAATGCTATCTCAACTCCCGAGCCTTCCGGTGTAGAGATTAAGGACCCAAGTAAGTTAGCTAAGCACGTTCAATTCGTCAATACCATCGCCTTAGTGAAACATAATAGAACAAACGACGAAGCGAACCATGAGATGATACTTGTGGTTAAGGAAACACCAACAAATGAAACAACCGAGGAAGTGAATGAAGTAGACAATGACTATTTCAATAAGTTTCCTACGGAAGAAGAACTATCTCGCCACCCTCACTTAGTGCGTGACCTCCGTCACATGTATGTTAGGAAAAGCCCTAGGATCAAGTTTGGAAACCCTTGGAATCTTAACATACCATGTTGCACAGGACATCTTTTCGTGGCAAAGGCCTACATTGATCGCAAGTCCCCAATCAATATAATGACTAGCACCTACTACAATTGGGTGATGAAGAAGCCTATCCCAACTAGGCAAGACCCCGATAATCCTAGGGAGAGTTGCAATTTTCTTGGTAGAGTTAAGGGATTGCCCGTCCATGTAGGGAGTTTCATGTTTCCTACGGATTTCATAGTAGTAGATGATATTAGTACGGCCATAGATCCTAGTTTGTCCCACGTTATTCTAGGAAAACCTTTCATAGAAAACACCGGGATGACTTATGATCCCTCATTAGGAATAGTGCGATTCAAGGATGAGACCGATGATGTAGCTTACCAAATGCCGTTTAAGATTGAGAAGTTTTCATCACTCTCCAATGATGAAAAGGAACTTAAATTACCGGTCTACTATAGGAATGAGGAAGATAAGGAGAAGGGAGTAGGTTATGTTATGGCCAAGATTCTAGGTTTCTATAAGGATTGCTTGAAATTAGGACTGGAATATAGGACCAATTGGGGAGAGGACGACCTCTTAGAAAGGTGCACTATAGGGCGATTTTACAACATGGAACCCCCCAATGGAGATCGTCATAAGGAAGAAGGTGACGGTAATGAAGTCACGTAGGAGCACGACTACGAGTCTAGCTACAAGACTCATAAATAAAGAAAAGCATTTCGTGGGAGGCAACCCATGCTTAATTGTTTGCTTGTTAGAGTCATATATCTTTTATTGATTGCTTATTCTCATGTTTAAATTTGTAAAAATGTTTTATTTTGTTTTTAACCTCGTCTTAATTGCACATAAAGGTATTTTACATAAAGGATAAGTGTAGGGAGGATTACACACGTTTTCAAAAGAAATATAAACATGACAATTTCAATTAATTAAAAGATATATATGTGTGTTTGTTCGAGTCAAATGCTTGTATCGAGTCATAATGGATGTTTTGCAGAAATTTTTTCCAGATTCTAAAGATGTAAACTTTCCAGAATTTTTCCGAAAAATCTCGAAACAGCTTTTGTCAGATAACTGACGGCATCGGATCGCAACCCGATGGCGTCATGAAGGAGTAAAACATCGATTACTTTTTCTCGCTTTTCGAGCTACTTATAAATTTTTGGAATTTTTCGGGTCTTAATTTTCCAGAAATTCTGTAAACATTCATTCCACAAGCATTATATCCTAGTTTAGTAGAGTCTTATATATATTATTACCGCCGATTTTACGCGAAGGTTTCGTTTGTTTTCTTCAAGTGTGCAGGTTTAATTTATTAAGAAGAAGATACATAAGGCTGGAAGGAGCTTTTCACGCATACATTCTTCTTGAAAAGAATTTAACCACCACTTTACACGGATCCTACCGAGCTAATAAGGGGAGTATTAGTTTCTTTCGTTTTTAATTACCTTCATTATCATAACTTTGATACTTTCGGGGAACATTGGGGACAATGTTCAGTTTAAGTGTAGGGAGGGAAAATAAAACGGGAAGTTTGAAACTATGCTTATCCTTGATTATTTGCTTTGACCAATTGCATTTGTGTAATAAACCATGAGAAAATGTCGGTTAGGTTAATTTTGGTACCAAATTTAAAATTTTTCATGACATGTAGGAGTGGGCCATTAGTCTTAACAAAAGCGTCTCACGGATAGGAAGTTGCATGACTAGCACAAAAACACTTTACCACCTAAATTCCACCAAAAATGTGAGGATCGCCCTTAGATTAGTAGGAATTAAAGCATTCATCTTTAATGCTTAGTGTGTGAACCGGTAGTATATTAGATTCTAGAACTTGTTTTGTGATGCATCCCGAGATCGCTAGTAAGACTACACTTGTGTAGTTAGGAATAACTAAATGATAAGAGGCATTAGGATAACCCTTGTTTGATACCTGCAATATAATTACTTCTTCCACATCGGTTGAGTAATTCCCCCACACCTTTGCGTTGTACTCATCTTTAGTACACGATACCCCTAGTTAACCCCTCTGAGCCTATCCTTTTCGCGGTTCTCTTGATTTTTTGGTTTTCCGGAATATCAATGAAGAGCATTGTTTACACCCCACCCCCAAATGTACACCCAAATCGCCTTAGCCTACCTTGTATGCACTCACTTTTAGTGAATTATTGTTATCACCCTAAAAACCTTTAGTTCAATTATCTAGTTGCTTGCATGAGTTGCTAAGTCGAGTCAAATCCTTTGTATACAGTTTTGGGACGATTGGGACTCATGGGAAAAGTTAAAGTTTAAATGACTAGAAGGGAACGTTAAATTCCCTTATTTACGTAATAACGTACCCCAAGTGTTTTGATCTTTTCAATTCGGGTCAAATTAGTGTTAGAGTAATAAAAACTCAAGTGTAGGGATGTGCCTATAAATCCCTATCATTTTGATGTTACCGTAGAGGATGGTAGAGTAAAAGTGTATGAAAAAAAAAATCGAAAATAAAAATAGAAAAAGAGAAAAAAAGAAAAAAATAGAGTGTTAAAAAAAAAAAAAAAAAAAAAACATACGGGCTACCATCCTACATCTATCCTTTAAATTTATGTTTATGTATTTCAGTTATCTAGAGTTTAGAGTGTCGAGTCTTGGCTTAGCAACGCCATTCTTCGTATGCTTGTAACATAGAGATTTTTGACTTGCCACTACTAAATAGCCTATCCCACCAAACCCTTTGTTTCCCTACCGTAAGCCTAACATTACAACCCTTTAAAGACCTCTTTGATAGTCTTTCCTAGGTGCTTACGCCAAAGCGATGGAGGTTTGATCTATTCTCAAGCATATGGTAATCTATGTACTAGGACCGGTTAATGAGTGTTTATCTTCCATTTCCAACTTGTTATATTTCATATACACCCGAGAGATGTGAGTACCCAAACACCCCATGTGAGGTGCTAGTATGTAATTTCCGTGCTTGTTATGACTTTTGCGGGGCTTATATGTGTTGTGGATTGTTTTAAACCAATGCTTCATGACCCTTAAATTGTAAATTAATTGGCTAAAAGCACATTTGCTTGAGGACAAGCAAATACCAAGTGTAGGGATATTTGATAAGGTTTTAAAATGTACCTTTTTGAGGGGTCGTTTAAGCCCTTATTTGATTACTTTTGTATCCGTTATTACTTAATATCGTTCCTTTTCACTTTTTAGGTCTTTTGAAGGCAAATTGCTGGAATGGCATTTATTTGGACGAAAAGCCGCGGATATACGAAAAAATTGGCCAAAGTCAAGAATCAAGCCACTCAGACTGCTGAGATACAAGGGGACGGCGCAGTTCTACAAGTGACGGCCGTGTTATCTGGACGCCGTCGCATAACTTTTGTGACGGCAAGAGCCAAATTGCTTATTTTCAAGTGACGGTGTCAGGCTTTAAAAGAGTAGGTCGTCTCAACCCAGACGGCCTAGATTTGATCCAGACGGCGTCAGAGATTGAAGGGGACGGCGTCACAAGCATAAGGTGACGCCGTCGCAAGACTAACGTGGCCAAGACGAAACCCGAATGACGGCGACCCGAAGGCGTCACAATTCATAAGGTGACGCCATTGTGATTGTAATCTTATATATAGAATCCGAATTTTTCAGTTTTAGTGTGTAGTCTTTTGGAGTAAAAACCTAAACCAAACCAAGGCTGTCTTGTACAGTATTTTAGGGTTCCAAACCCTATCTTACCACAAGATAAGTGTTTTACTTCATTAATTCAATTATGTCTTCAATTATTTGTGTGTATGCTTGCATGTTCTCCATGTCCGGCTAATTTACTTGTGTGTTTGCTTAGGGAATATGAAACTTAATTATTGAATATTGATTGGTTGTCTCTTATCGTAATTGTTAATGATCTAGTAATGCGATAGGCCATTCGTTGTGTAGTTAATGCTTGATTAAATCTTTGTGAACCTTAGACTATGACACCTAGAGTAGTTGTAGGCTAAACCATCCAAAGAGTACCTTAGAGTTAGAGTTTATATTCCCTAGAGATTTTGTAGACAAGACCCTTTGGTAGTTTCAAAGAGTTAGGGATAAACGCATACCCTACGACTTTAGACACACAACGCGATTAAGAATAAGGACGTGACAATTCAACCATCAATAGGAGATAATTAAGGAGTAATAAAACCTAAGTGAACACATCTTTAAACCATCATACGAGCACACAATAATTAGACATAGACTGCCATCACCTTAGATTAGATAATTAGATAAGTAGAGTAATCGGTAGAAATACCAACCCCCAAATCCAAACCCCGAGATTCGTACCTTTCTAATTCCTAAAAAACATAAAAAGATAAAAAAATAATCTTCTTCAACCCCAAACTTAGCGTAGTAACTCCTCACTAGCATTCCTATTCCCCTAGAGAACGATATCAATACCCGTGGCTTACCCTAATACTACACTATAACGATTAGGTTCACTCCCTAGTGTCACACCCCCAATTTACCTGTTTTGCAGCGGAATGGAATTCCTGGGGGATTGACTGTCATAGCACCACATCACAGTTATATTGAACGACCTAAAGTGTCGTTTTAAAAACACATCGTTGGATATTTCAAAAAAAATAATCAGAGTACAACATCGGTCCCAAAAAGGTTTACAAAGTTTGCGGAAATACAAATATGTTACAAATCCAAACGATGTTTTGAAATAAAGTGCCATAATGTACATAATGTAAGTCGACGCCGCGACACAAAATGTAGGTCCCTAAACCATGTCATGATGAATGCCTCAGTTACCTGAAAATACATTGCTAAAAACGGTCAACAATAATGTTGGTGAGAAATCATAGGTTTATGTAAATGTTTTATACGACTACACAAGTATCAATCATGCATGACTATCCAGTCACGTAAAAATAATGTTACAATTGCCTTAAGCCCATGACCCCGAAACTAGACTGTTCAATCATGTATGCCCCCGCAGAGTGTTTGCCAGACAACTCCGTAATGTTATCAAATGAAATGCATCCGTTTACCTGGTTGGGATTCACCAACCCGGATGGAGGCGCCACCCTCGATAGATCTATCCACTCATCCTCGCTTCAAAGATTAACGGTTCATGTTCAAGTAATGGGGACTTTCAAATTGGCAAATGCGGTAACTTAAGCAATGTAAATGAATTTAACATACTTGGTATCGCACAAAAAAAATGTAGTGCAATGTATTCTCCCCCGTGGGTTTGAAAATAATCGAAAGCATGTAAAACGGGGCTATGAAAACTCACTTGGTAAACTGGAATAATGGCAAAAGTGAGTACACCGAGGTTTAATGTGATGCGTCAACCGGGACCTATTATCAATGATATGATATGTCATGAGTTGCAATGTAATGTTATGCATGCATTCCGTATGTTATTTATACCATTTAAGAGTTTTGAAATTATTACACATCGTCGAAAAATACTCTTTTGACGTCTCGACCCTTCAAAAATGACTTTACATGTTTTTACGTCAAAATGTCATCCTACAATGGTTTTATAATGATTTTTAGAGAAATTACCACTTTTCGTCGCAAAACAATGTCGTCGGAATTTTTATGAAATTAACAAAAATGGCTTCGGAAAAGTAGTCGTAAAACAGTGTACGTCGATCGTTAGAGAACGAACTCGACTGTTTTGGAAAGTTTGTATCGATATCTAGAAGTTTCAGTTCAGGAGTTTTCGTCCAAAAGGTCTCGAACATAAAGATATTAAGGGTTAAAGATAGTGATTTTGGCTAATTGTGCAGAAAATGAGTTTCGGCCAAGTTTGAACATCCGTAATTAATTGACTATAACTCCGCTTTACAAACAGCTTGTTGTTTTGAAAAATATGGCCGGTGAACTTGAGTTTACTAGAAGACATTTCGTTCCAAAAAGTTTCACAACCTCGTTAAAAACAAAACATGGTCGTTACACTAATGTAACACTTGTAACGTAAAAATAATATAGATTTTCAGAAAATAATAGTTACGGCAACTTTATGAAAACGTGCATATCTTTGTCGGTTCAAATCCGTTTTCTACGTATAATATGTCCTTAGCTTCGTATCGAAGTAAACTAATATATTTTTGATAAGTCGAAATAATTTGTGAAGCTTAAGGCTCGTTTTTGACCCGTACAAGATAAAAACATGTTGCTGAAATTTCTGAAAAATATATTTTCCGTCGTCAAACTTGTAAAATCCATAACTTCTTCGTTATAACTCCGTTTTATTCCGTTCAAGCGGCCACGGATTCGTTTTAAAGTATATTTTCTAAATATCAAGGCCAAAAAGTCGTGCCTACAGTCGGTTTTTCCAGAAAATCAAAATAAGGACAGAACGTAATTTATACTTATCGAAAATAGTTTTTCTCGGACAAAACCTATTCTAATCCCTTCAAATCAACTCCAAAGCTAATCTAATCCTACCATACACCTTCTTAGGGTGTCATGGGTTCCTAATCACCATCAAGACCAAAGAATACCATGGGAATAATTATAGGATGACCACAAATATATATATAACTTCTTAAAATCATGAAAAATGGTATAAATCACATAACATGCATACTATCTCCAAAAATGAAAAGATGAATATGAAAATGAAAAGGAAACATGAAAATGATAAAAACAAGCTTACTAGTGAAAATGAAGAGGTGTAAGTAACAAGGATTAAACTTAAATACCCTTGGTTTTTATTTCAAAACCTTATATAGAGTATATACTAGATTGTAAATACACTTGATCTTGCAAAAATCTTGATCCCTTTGCCTCTTGATGTATAACCGGTTTTGAGAGAAGCAAAACCAAGAGAGAAACTTTTCTAACTTAGAAATAATGAGATGTGTGAATGAAGTGAATGATTGAGTTGAAAATCTTACATAGAGTATAGATATATACTATCAAAGAAAAATTTTACCAACTATAATAAATGTTACCTCCCCCTTGGTCGGCCAAGGGGGGAGGGATTTGATAAATATCCTTTTTTTTTTTTTTTTTAATTTGTGTAGAATTTTGTAAATAAAAATTGTAAGTAAAAGGTTGTGTAGGAAAAATGCATAAGTAAGGTAAATGGAAATTTTTAAGTGAAATAGATGTTTAATAGGTCAAAGTAGGATGTAATGAGATAATAAAAATTGTAAAAATACTTACCTTGTGAAATTGAGTGATAAAATAATTATCGTAAAATTTTTAAGAAACACGACGTAATAATTTAACTTTTACGATTTATGTACCAAATAAATTTGAAACACTAGGAAAACTAAAAATATAGTTTTTATGAACTAAATGTAAGTTTAAAAATACATCGGGATCATTTTTGAAAGTAATGGATTAAATATTCAAAATAATAACTCACGCGATAAAGATTATTAAATATAAAAATTACGCGTTGAATGAGAAATGAAATGTCGTGAATGTACTAATGAGATGCAAATGATGTCCATGGAATGTAGACTAATCTTAGTCCATATGAAATGTACGTGATGTTATGATCATGAATTCGCCGCTAAACCTCCAAGGTTACGCGAATTTGAAACAAGTAAACCAAGTTTACTATAAATGTTGAAATAATGAGACATGAACTGTGTCGAGAAATGACCTGAAAGTACGGGTTGTCACATTCGCCCATCAAAAAGGAATTCATCCCTGAATTCAATCGCTAGGTCTAACGGTGTCGGTGAAAAGATGAGGATACTTGTGTCGATCCGGTCTTCCCGTTCCCAAGTAAACTCAGGACCTCGACGAGAATTCCAACGAACTTTCACAATAGGAATACGACTCTGCTTCAACTGCTTGACCTCGCGGTCCATGATTTCTACTGGTTCTTCCACAAAGTTGAGTTTGTCGTCAAGCTGAACTTCGTCCAATGGAATAACAAGCGATTCGTCCGAAAGACACTTCTTCAAGTTAGAAACGTGAAACGTGTTGTGCACATGACTGAATTCTGGTGGAAGATCAAGTCGGTAAGCTACAGGACCAACTCTGCTCAAAATCTTGAACGGTCCAATGTATCTCGGGTTCAATTTCCCACGTTTTCCAAAACGTACCACGCCCTTCCAAGGCGATACTTTCAACATAACTTTGTCGCCCACTTGAAATTCCAAATCCTTGCGTCTAACATCCGCATAACTTTTCTGTCGACTCCTGGCAGTTCTAAGTCTATCACGAATTTGAACTATCTTTTCCGTGGTTTCCTGACCATTTCGGCCGTAAGTTGTGCGTCTCCCACCTCGCCCAACAAAGGTGATCGGCACTTACGACTATAGAGTGCCTCGAATGGTGCCATCTTGATACTGGTGTGATAACTATTGTTGTACGAGAATTCAATCAATGGCAAATGGTTAGCCCAACCATTTCCAAAATCAATAACACATGCCCTCAAAGATATCTTCTAACGTTTGAATGGTCCTTTCACTTTGACCGTCGGTTTGTGGGTGATATGTTGTGCTCATCTCTAATCTGGTTCCGAATGAATCTTGCAATGAATTCCAAAAGTTTGAAGTGAATCGACTATCTCTGTCGGAAATGATAGAAATTGGTGCTCCGTGCCTCGAGACTATTTCCTTGACATAAAGTCTAGTGAGTTGTTCCATGGAATAAGTCTCTAATCGGTATGAAATGAGCTGATTTGGTAAGACGATCAACAATTACCCAAATAGCGTCGTAACCTCCCGATGTCTTAGGAAGTTTCGTAACAAAGTCCATAGTAATGCGTTCCCATTTCCATTGAGGAATTTCCGGTTGTTGGAGTAATCCGAAGGCTTCGATATTCGACTTTTACCTTAGCGCAGGTAAGGCATTTGCTAACGTAAGTGGCAATCTCCGCTTTCATGTTCGGCCACCAATAAAGCTTCTTAAGATCTTGATACATCTTATCCGATCCTGGATGAATAGAATACTTTGACTTATGCGACTCATGCATAATCAATTCTCGTATTCCGCCATACAATGGAACCCACATTCTATCCTTGAAACATAATACTCCATCTGCCCTCTTTACAAAACCATTTGCGCTTTCGGGCATACCATAAAGCTTTTCACTTGGTCGGTTCTCCTCTTTAAGTGCCTCGACTTGTGCTTCATGAATTTTTGATGGTAAAGGAGAAATAATCGTCATTCCCAATGATCGAACTCTTAAAGGTTTAGGCCTCTCCTTCCGACTAAGAGCATCAGCCACAACATTGGCTTTTCCCGGGTGATACTTGATTTCACAATCATAGTCGCTGAGTAACTCCAACCAACGACGTTGTCTCATATTAAGCTCCTTTTGATCAAGAATATATTGCAAACTTTTGTGGTCAGTAAACACTGTGCACTTTGTACCGTAGAGGTAGTGTCTCCAAATCTTGAGTGCAAAACTACGGCTCCTAATTCGAGATCATGAGTTGTGTAGTTCTTCTCATGAACCTTAAGTTGTCGAGAAGCATACGCTATCACCTTCTCGCTTTGCATTAAAACAGCCCCAAGTCCTTTATGCGAAGCGTCGCAATATACAACAAAGTTCTCAATGCCTTCGGGTAGTGCCAAAATCGGCGCACCGCAAAGCTTTTGCTTCAACAACCTAAAAGCAACTTCTTGTTTCTTTCCCCACTCGTACTTCTTGTTTTTCCGTGTCAACTTGGTCAAAGGTCTCGCTATCTTCGAAAAACCTTCGATGAACCTTCGGTAATACCCGGCTAGTCCTAGAAATTGTCGAATTTCTATAGGATTCGTTGGAGTAGCCCAATCTTTCACGGCTTCAATCTTTGCGGGATCAACTTGTAGTCCTTGACTATCAATGACATGACCAAGAAATTGCACTTTGTGATTCCAAAAATCACACTTCGAAAATTTGGCATACAACTTCTCATTCTTGAGTAGCCTTAAAATCATCCTTAAATGCTCTTCGTGCTCTTCTTTGCTCTTTGAGTAGATCAAGATGTCGTCGATGAACACTATAACAAACTTGTCCAAATACGGCTTACAAACTCTATTCATGAGATCCATGAATACCGCAGGTGCATTAGTCAATCCAAACGGCATCACTTGAAACTCGTAATGACCGTAACGTGTTCTAAAGCTGTTTTCGGAATATCCTCTTCCCGAACTCGAAGCCGATGATAACCCGACGGAGATCAATCTTGGAATAAATACTAGAACCTTGCAACCGATCGAACAAGTCATCAATTTCGGGAGTGGGTAACGATTCTGCACCGTTAACTTGTTCAACTCTCGATAATCTATGCACATTCGGAAGGATCCATCCTTCTTCTTCACAAACAAGACCGGTGCTCCCCAAGGCGAGGAACTCGGCCTAATGAATCCTTTGTCCAGAAGCTCTTGCAATTGATTAGACAACTCTTGCATTTCGGATGGTGCTAAACGGTACGGTGCTCGCAAGAATCGGTGCAGCTCCGAGCACTAAGTCAATATGAAATTCTACTTGACGTGCCGGTGGAAGTCCCGGTAAATCCTCGGAAATACTTCAGAAAATTCACGAACAATAGGAACATCTTCAAGTCGCTCCTCCTCCGACTTTTTCTCGGTTACATGAGCTAAGAAAGCAAGACAACCTTTCTTAATGTACTTCTCCGTTTTGATGCACGATATGATACTAATTCTGGTTCCACTTCGTTCCCCACGAATAATCAAAGTTTCGCCGTTGTAGGGAAGATGAACAACTTTCTCATCACAAATGATCTTTGCACGATGCTTAGATAACCAGTCCATGCCGATGACGACGTCGAAACTACCCAAATCTACGGGCATGAGGTCTATGTTGAAGGGATGATTAAGAAAATTGAATGTGCAACCGCGGACAATGGTGTTGGTGTTAACTACGCTACCATTAGCTAACTCGACGTTGTATGATATGTCTAATGTAGTTGGTTTAATGTTGAGCAAAGGTGCAAATGCAGTGGACACAAAACTTTTATCGGCACCCGAATCAAATAAAACGGAAGCATAACGATTATTGAGAAGGAACGCACCCGTGATGACATTCGGGTCCTCCCTATCTTCTCCGCCTCCAATTACGTAAACCCTTCCTGGTGCCAAACCTCCTTGATTCGGATTTGCTTGATTCTTTCCCTTCTTACAATCCCTCTTGTAGTGTCCAATTTCCCCGCAACCAAAACATGTAACTTGTGGCCACTTGCAATCCCTAGTACGGTGACCAACTTTCTTGCAATTCTCACATGGATCAGGACATCGACCCGGATTGTGATGACTAAAACACTTATTACACTTCGGCAAAACCCCCAAATATCCTTTTCCTTCCTTTTGACCCGCGAAAGATAAACCTTAGCAACCTCTTGCCTCTTGGGTGGTTGTTGAGTAGCATTCCTACCCCTTGTGTTGTCCCACTTGCGCTTGTTGTTGTTGCTATTGTTGTTGTTGTAGTTGGATCGGTTATTGTTGAAACGGTTGTTGGGGTTGTTGTTGTTTCGGTCGGTGGTGGTGTACTTACCTCGCTTCACCACTTGTGCCATCAACTTCTGAGTCACTCGAATAGCTTCCTCAATTGTTTGAGGATCAAAAGATGTCACATCTCCTTGTATAACCTCGGGAAGTCCCCCGATGAAAGCCTCTAGCAACTTTTCATTATCAGAAACCATAGACGGGCATAATGCGGCCAATTCCTGGAATCTCCGAATGTAAGTGTCAATATCATAACCAATAGTGACCAATTCATAGAACTCCGTCTCCAACTTTTTGATTTCCGTTCGAGGACAAAACTTCTTAGTCACCAAGCCCTTAAATTCCTCCCAAGTAAGCTTAAAAGCATTCTCCATACCAATCGGTTGAGCGTATGAATTCCACCATGACAACGCTCCATCGAGTAATGTGCTCGTAGCAAATTTAACCTTACTATCATCCGGACAGTTACAAAGCAAAAACACCGATTCCAACTTCTCAAACCATCGAACCATGGCTGTGGCACCCTCAGTACCTCTAAACTTAGTGGGTTCACCACTCTTGAAATCCTTGTACGAACATTTCTTACCCCCAGATCCTCCGCATTACCAAGAGCTTGATAGCCTAGCGGCTTCAGCAGCAGCCCCTGTTTCCCTTTCGACTCTTAGAGCATTAGCAATGCTATCATTCACCAACTTTTGAATTGCTGCTGGGTCATTTCGTGTAACTTTCTTAGGCGCCATAACTCTTCAAAATCACAAGATGAAACAATCATGAGAACTCGTAAGTAGAAACAACCATCATACAAATATATCCACAACCACAACATGCATAAAGATAAATGGAATCACAACGGAACAATAACGAAATATCACAAATATGATCACAACACACGTGGATAATATACATGAAAATTTCGCCTACATGGACCGATATCATAGATAATAATAACCATTCCTACATAGTAGAGTCAATACTTGATACATTTGTTTGTACAACAACCAAAATACAACAAGTTCTTTAAACTACGCCACACACCTTGTGACTAGGATAATAATGGTCAAAACTATACAATGACAAAGTCTACATAAGGCACCTCATGGTGCTCCGCCGCCCTATCCTCAAGATCGCGAACCTCGAAGTCGCCAAACTATCCACCAAACTCCTCAACTCATCAACTGAACCCGCAAAGTAACAATAGTCTCCCCGTCCTCTAACCGCCTATTCTCAATACTCGATGTGACAAATCAATATAAACCCTGCCTAACACTAGGCCCTCGACCTCCTCCGCAATGGTCTCAACTGCCCACCGACAGCTTCCTCCAACTGTCGCGACAAACTATCTATCCGGATCTGCCGCCTATCAATACGGGCTCCTAATGCCTCTAGAAGGCTCGAGCAAATGCAGCCTTAGAGCTCTCGCCTAACTCGAACCTAACAGGTGGCTCGGGTTCTCAGATGGTGGTGTCGGGATATCAAAACGAGCACGCTTTTTGGGCGGCAAGTCTGTAGTAGGCAAAGGATCTCTAAGAAAATATGATGAAGATGGTGATGATGGTGGTGATGGTGCTAGCAGTGGTGATGGATCGTGAGTTGGGCTAACGTGAGGAGTGGGTGCGACTTCGCCCTCCTCGAAGGGTTCGGTCTCAGTGTTAGTCAATAAAAGTGGAAAGGCTGGAGTAGATCCAATGGAAGATACGATCTCGGGGGTGTGATGAAACATCATCCATGATGGGGTTATCTGGGACATCATCCGAGCTAGAGTCCGATGATATGGTGATGGGATGTGAATCAAGACATGTCTCGTGACAACCGATGTGGAATAAAAGTAAATAACCTCGAACAAAATGTAAGTGAATCCGCATGAAAAATGAATATGTACTATGATGAAATGATGAGATGCTATGATAATGTAGCTATAGTCTAGGGTCAATGATGCAACCTAGTTCTCTATAACTGTAGCTCGGGTACCAATCTGTCACACCCCCAATTTACCTGTTTTGCAAATGAATGGAATTCCCGGGGGATTGACTGTCATAGCACCACATCACAGTTATATTGAACGACCTAAAGTGTCGTTTTAAAAACACATCGTTGGATATTTCAAAAAATAATCAGTACAACATCGGTCCAAAAAGGTTTACAAAGTTTGCGGAAATACAAATATGTTACAAATCCAAACGATGTTTTGAAATAAAGTGCCATAATGTACATAATGTAAGTCGACGCCGCGACACAAAATGTAGGTCCCTAAACCATGTCATGATGAATGCCTCGCCACGAAAATACATTGCTAATAACGGTCAACAATAATGTTGGTGAGAAATCATAGGTTTATGTAAATGTTTTATACGACTACACAAGTATCAATCATGCATGACTATCCAATCACGTAAAAAAAATAATGTTACAATTGCCTTAAGCCCATGACCCCGAAACTAGACTGTTCAATCATGTATGCCCCGCAGAGTGTTTGCCAGACAACTCCGTAATGTTATCAAATGAAATGCATCCGTTTACCTAGTTGGGATTCACCAACCCGGATGGAGGCGTCACCCTCGATAGATCTATCCACTCATCCTCGCTTCAAAGATTAACGGTTCATGTTCAAGTAATGGGGACTTTCAAATTGGCAAATGCGGTAACTTAAGCAATGTAAATGAATTTAACATACTTGGTATCGCATAAAAAAATGTAGTGCAATGTATTCTCTCCCGGGGTTTGAAAATAATCGAAAGCATGTAAAACGGGGCTATGAAAACTCACTTGGTAAACTCGAATAATGGCAAAAGTGAGTACACCGAGGTTTAATGTGATGCGTCAACCGGGACCTATTATCAATGATATGATATGTCATGAGTTGCAATGTAATGTTATGCATGCATTCCGTATGTTATTTATACCATTTAAGAGTTTTGAAATTATTACACATCGTCGAAAAATACTCTTTTGACGTCTCGACCCTTCAAAAATGACTTTACATGTTTTTACGTCAAAATGTCATCCTACAATGGTTTTATAATGATTTTAGAGAAATTACCACTTTTCGTCGCAAAACAATGTCATCGGAATTTTTATGAAATTAACAAAAATGGCTTCGGAAAAGTAGTCGTAAAACAGTGTACGTCGATCGTTAGAGAACGAACTCGACTGTTTTGGAAAGTTTGTATCGATATCTAGAAGTTTCAGTTCAGGAGTTTTCGTCCAAAAGGTCTTTAACATAAAGATATTAAGGGTTAAAGATAGTGATTTTGGCTAATTGTTGTGCAGAAAATGAGTTTCGGCCAAGTTTGAACATCCGTAATTAATTGACTATAACTCCGCTTTACAAACAGCTTGTTGTTTTGAAAAATATGGCCGTGAACTTGAGTTTACTAGAAGACATTTCGTTCCAAAAGTTTCACAACCTCGTTAAAACAGCAAGAAACATGGTCGTTACTAATGTAACACTTGTAACGTAAAAATAATATAGATTTTCAGAAAATAATAGTTACGGCAACTTTATGAAAACGTGCATATCTTTGTCGGTTCAAACCGTTTTCTACGATAATATGTCCTTAGCTTCGTATCGAAGTAAACTAATATATTTTTGACAAGTCGAAATAATTTGTGAAGCTTAAGGCTCGCTTTTGACCCGCATAAGATAAAACATGTTGCTGAAATTTCTGAAAAATATATTTTTCGTCGTCAAACTTGTAAAATCCATAACTTCTTCGTTATAACTCCGTTTTATTCCGTTCAAGCGGCCACGGATTCGTTTTAAAGTATATTTTCTAAATATCAAGGCCAAAAAGTCGTGCCTACAGTCGGTTTTTCCAGAAAATCAAAATAAGGACAGAACGTAATTTATACTTATCGAAAATAGTTTTTCTCGGACAAAACCTATTCTAATCCCTTCAAATCAACTCCAAAGCTAATCTAATCCTACCATACACCTTCTTAGGGTGTCATGGGTTCCTAATCACCATCAAGACCAAAGAATACCATGGGAATAATTATAGGATGACCACAAATATATATATAACTTCTTAAAATCATGAAAAATGGTATAAATCACATAACATGCATACTATCTCCAAAAATGAAAAGATGAATATGAAAATGAAAAGGAAACATGAAAATGATAAAAACAAGCTTACTAGTGAAAATGAAGAGGTGTAAGTAACAAGGATTAAACTTAAATACCCTTGGTTTTTATTTCAAAACCTTATATAGAGTATATACTAGATTGTAAATACACTTGATCTTGCAAAAATCTTGATCCCCTTTGTTCTTGATGAGTAACCGGTTTTGAGAGAAGCAAAACCAAGAGAGAAACTTTTCTAACTTAGAAATAATGAGATGTGTGAATGAAGTGAATGATTGAGTTGAAAATCTTACATAGAGTATAGATATATACTATCAAAGAAAAATTTTACCAACTATAATAAATGTTACCTCCCCCTTGGTCGGCCAAGGGGGGAGGGATTTGATAAATATCCTTTTTTTTTTTTTTTATTTGTGTAGAATTTTGTAAATAAAAATTGTAAGTAAAAGGTTGTGTAGGAAAAATGCATAAGTAAGGTAAATGGAAATTTTTAAGTGAAATAGATGTTTAATAGGTCAAAGTAGGATGTAATGAGATAATAAAAATTGTAAAAATACTTACCTTGTGAAATTGAGTGATAAAATAATTATCGTATAATTTTTAAGAAAAACAACGTAATAATTTAACTTTTACGATTTATGTACCAAATAAATTTAAAACACTAGGAAAACTCAAAATATAGTTTTTATAAACTAAATGTAAGTTTAAAAATACATCGGGATCATTTTTGAAAGTAATGGATTAAATATTCAAAATAATAACTCACGCGATAAAGATTATTAAATATAAAAATTACGCGTTGAATGAGAAATGAAATGTCGTGAATGTACTAATGAGATGCAAATGATGTCCATGGAATGTAGACTAATCTTAGTCCATATGAAATGTACGTGATGTTATGATCATGAATTCGCCGCTAAACCTCCAAGGTTACGCGAATTTGAAACAAGTAAACCAAGTTTACTATAAATGTTGAAATAATGAGACATGAACTGTGTCGAGAAATGACCTGAAAGTACGGGTTGTCACATTCGCCCATCCAAAAAGGAATTCAGTCCCTGAATTCAATCGTTGCTAGGTCTAACGGTGTCGGTGAAAAGATGAGGATACTTGTGTCGCGATCTTCTTCCCGCTCCCAAGTAAACTCAGGACCTCGACGAGAATTCCAACGAACTTTCACAATAGGAATACGACTCTGCTTCAACTGCTTGACCTCGCGGTCCATGATTTCTACAGGTTCTTCCACAAAATTGAGTTTGTCGTCAAGCTGAACTTCGTCCAATGGAATAACAAGCGATTCGTCCGAAAGACACTTCTTCGTTAGAAACGGAAACGTGTTGTGCACATGATGAATTCGTGGAAGATCAAGTCGGTAAGCTACAGGACCAACTCTGCTCAAAATCTTGAACGGTCCAATGTATCTCGGGTTCAATTTCCCACGCTTTCCAAAACGTACCACACCCTTCCAAGGCGATACTTTCAACATAACTTTGTCCCCCACTTGAAATTCCAAATCCTTGCGTCTAACATCCGCATAACTTTTCACGACTCCGGCAGGTTCTAAGTCTATCACTAATTTGAACTATCTTTCCGTGGTTTCCGGACCATTTCGGCCAAGAAGTTGTGCGTCTCCATCCTCGGCCCAACAAACAGGTGATCGGCACTTTCGACCATAGAGTGCCTCGAATGGTGCCATCTTTATACTGGTGTGATAACTATTGTTGTACGAGAATTATATCAATGGCAAATGGTTAGCCCAACCATTTCCAAAATCAATAACACATGCCCTCAAAGATATCTTCTAACGCTTGAATTGTCCTTTCACTTTGACCGTCGGTTTGTGGGTGATATGTCGTGCTCATCTCTAATCTGTTCAATGAATCTTGCAATGAATTCCAAAAGTTTGAAGTGAATCGACTATCTCTGCCGGAAATGATAGAAATTGGTGCTCCGTGCCTCGAGACTATTTCCTTGACATAAAGTCTAGTGAGTTGTTCCATGGAATAAGTCTCTAATCGGTATGAAATGGGCTGATTTGGTAAGACGATCAACAATTACCCAAATAGCCGTGAACCTCCCGATGTCTTAGGAAGTTTCGTAACAAAGTCCATTGTAATGCGCTCCCATTTCCATTGAGGAATTTCCGGTTGTTGGAGTAATCCAAGGCTTCGATATTCGACTTTTACCTTAGCGCAGTAAGGCATTTGCTAACGTAGTGGCAATCTCCGCTTTCATGTTCGCCACCAATAAAGCTTCTAAGATCTTGATACATCTTATCCGATCCTCGATGAATAGAATACTTTGACTTATGCGACTCATGCATAATCAATTCTCGTATTCCGCCATACAATGGAACCCACATTCTATCCTTGAAACATAATACTCCATCCGCCTCTTTACAAAACCATTTGCGCTTTCGGGCATACCATAAAGCTTTTCACTTGGTCGGTTCTCCTCTTTAAGTGCCTCGACTTGTGCTTCATGAATTTTTGATGGTAAAGGAGAAATAATCGTCATTCCCAATGATCGAACTCTTAAAGGTTTAGGCCTCTCCTTCCGACTAAGAGCATCAGCCACAACATTGGCTTTTCCCGGGTGATACTTGATTTCACAATCATAGTCGCTGAGTAACTCCAACCAACGACGTTGTCTCATATTAAGCTCCTTTTGATCAAGAATATATTGCAAACTTTTGTGGTCAGAAACACCGTGCACTTTGTACCGTAGAGGTAGTGTCTCCAAATCTTGAGTGCAAAAACTACGGCTCCTAACTCGAGATCATGAGTTGTGTAGTTCTTCTCATGAACCTTAAGTTGTCGAGAAGCATACGCTATCACCTTCTCGTTTTGCATTAAAACAGCCCCAAGTCCTTTATGGCGCCGCAATATACAACAAAGTTCTCAATGCCTTCGGTAGTGCCAAAATCGGCGACCGCAAAGCTTTTGCTTCAACAACTGAAAAGCAGCTTCTTGTTTCTTTCCCCATTCGTACTTCTTGTTTTTCTGTGTCAACTTGGTCAAAGGTCTCGCTATCTTCTAAAAACCTTCGATGAACCTTCGGTAATACCCGGCTAGTCCTAGAAATTGTCAATTTCAGAGGATTCGTTGGAGTAGCCTAATCTTTCACGGCTTCAATCTTTGCGGGATCAACTTGTAGTCCTTGACTATCAATGACATGACCAAGAAATTGCACTTTGTGATTCCAAAAATCACACTTCGAAAATTTGGCATACAACTTCTCATTCTTGAGTAGCCTTAAAATCATCCTTAAATGCTCTTCGTGCTCTTCTTTGCTCTTTGAGTAGATCAAGATGTCGTCGATGAACACTATAACAAACTTGTCCAAATACGGCTTACAAACTCTATTCATGAGATCCATGAATACCGCAGGTGCATTAGTCAATCCAAACGGCATCACTTGAAACTCGTAATGACCGTAACGTTCTAAAAGTCGCTTTCGGAATATCCTCTTCCCGAACTCAAGTGATGATAACCCGACTGGAGATCAATCTTGGAATAAATACTAGAACCTTGCAACTGATCGAACAAGTCATCAATTCGGGGGAGTGGGTAACGATTCTTCACCGTTAACTTGTTCAATTCTCGATAATCTATGCACATTCGAAAGGATCCATCCTTCTTCTTCACAAACAAGACCGGTGCTCCCCAAGGCGAGGAACTCGGCCTAATGAATCCTTTGTCCAGAAGCTCTTGCAATTGATTAGACAACTCTTGCATTTCGGATGGTGCTAAACGGTACGGTGCTCACGCAATCGGTGCAGCTCCGGGCACTAAGTCAATATGAAATTCTACTTGACGCGCCGTGGAAGTCCCAGAAATCCTCGGAAATACTTTAAAATTCACGAACAATAGGAACATCTTCAAGTCGCTTCTCCTCCGACTTTTTCTCGTTTACATGGGCTAAGAAAGCAAGACAACCTTTCTTAATGTACTTCTCCGCTTTGATGCACGATATGATACTAATTCGGTTCCACTTCGCTCCCCACGAATAATCAAAGTTTCGCCGTTATAGGGAAGATGAACAACTTTCTCATCACAAATGATCTTGCACGATGCTTAGATAACCAGTCCATGCCGATGACGACGTCGAAACTACCCAAATCTACGGGCATGAGGTCTATGTTGAAGGGATGATTAAGAAAATTGAATGTGCAACCACGGACAATGGTGTTGGTGTTAACTACGCTACCATTAGCTAACTCGACGTTGTATGATATGTCTAATGTAGTTGGTTTAATGTTGAGCAAAGGTGCAAATGCAGTGGACACAAAACTTTTATCCAAGGCACCAATCAAATAAAACTGAAGCATAACGATTATTGAGAAGGAACGTACCCGTGATGACATTCGGGTCCTCCCTATCTTCTCCGCCTCCAATTACGTAAACCCTTCCTGGTGCCAAACCTCCTTGATTCGGATTTGCTTGATTCTTTCCCTTCTTACAATCCCTCTTGTAGTGTCCAATTCCCCCAAACCAAAACATGTAACCTGTGGCCACTTGCAATCCCTAGTACGGTGACCAACTTTCTTGCAATTCTCACATGGATCGACATCGACCGGATTGTGATGACTAAAACACTTATTACACTTCGGCAAAACCCCGAATATCCTTTTCCTTCCTTTTGACCCGCAAAAGATAAACCTTAGCAACCTCTTGCCTCTTGGGTGGTTGTTGAGTAGCATTCCTACCCCTTGTGTTGTCCCACTTGCGCTTGTTGTTGTTGCTATTGTTGTTGTTGTAGTTGGATCGGTTATTGTTGAAACGATTGTTGGGGTTGTTGTTGTTTCGGTCGGTGGTGGTGTACTTACCTCGCTTCACCACTTGTGCCATCAACTCTCGAGTCACTCGAATAGCTTCCTCAATTGTTTGAGGATCAAAAGATGTCACATCTCCTTGTATAACCTCGGGAAGTCCCCCGATGAAAGCCTCTAGCAACTTTTCATTATCAGAAACCACCGTTGGATTAAGGGTGTGTTAGTTTTATTTTAATAAGCGTACATCATATATATATATATAAATATATATATATATATATATATATATATATATATATATATATATAGAATCTAGATCAAATAAGATCAATCTTAAAGTTGTTAAAATGAGATCAATCTAAAATTTGACAAGTGACACTCTTCTTATAAAAAATAATTTTTTATTAGTTAAAACTAAAAATGTTAAAGTTTTGATAGATTTCTTTTTAAAATTTACTAAACCTAGGTGATACACTTTGATTAGAAGTGTAATGTGTATCAGGTTTTTGTATGTGTATCGATTTTAGAATATTTATTAGTGTAATATGTATCAGGTGTATCACTAATTCAAACTCATGTATCATTTGGTTATTAATTTCTAAAATGTTAATTTGTATTAAAATATTATATTTTTGTGTATTATTGCTAAAATTGTTATTTATATATGTTTTAGTGGTTTTTTAGACTTGATCTTATTTTTACAACTTTAAGTATGATCTCACATTAACCCTCCCCTATATATATATATATATATATATATATATATATATATATATATAGTTAAGGTGCTATACTTGCAAATATTAAATTGTCGAATTAACATGTTTATTTGTTGTTGACATATATGCTCAATTGGAAGGTTTCAGACACAATGGAACGGGATACACAAACAATATGGACTAAACATACGAAACGGATTATAATGTGGGATTGTGACTTGATACTATTTGGACAATTGGATCGTTATTGAATTACGACATTAGACATCGGACATATTGGACATTTTCGGACTTGCGACGGTATAATATATTAGACTCGAAATAAATTTAATATATTAGACACAGAACGGACACAAAAATATTCAATAAACCCAAAACTAATAATTACGCGAATGATAACGAAACATAAAAATTACAAATACTGTAATTACAAACTTGGTTTATTTAAAGTCACGAATACTTGGGAACGGGATATAAACGCACGGTCATGCCAAAACTTTTATAAAAATCACCTAGACTTATAGTCTTATTTCATAACTTGTTTTATCAGAAAGACTGACAAGGATCGAGAGTATAATTTTCAATAATTTTAAAACCATTATTATTCAAATTATAAACTTGTGTTTTCTAATAAAACTTAAATTCTTTCTAAACTATTTAGGATTACCGGGTAAACGCTGAAACTTACCATTGAGCTATTCTTTTTTTGATTCTTGCACTTGTTTTCCTTATTTCCTTTTCGCTGCTTATCCTTTTACTTCTTTATATGTTGAGTATAATATACTTTGGTGTATGTGTTATGTCAAGTCTATGTTTCTATACCACCACACGAACGATGATACGAAACTTTTTATGAACAATGATACGAGTATTCCACGAGAACTAAGATACTTTGCCTTTTGAAAACTCATTTACTTTACGAGACACATTTCTAAGATAAACTACATATTATTAGGTTGTTCCAAGCGTGTACCGTTGTACCCTGCTACTTAATACTGTCTGTGATATCTTGCTCATCTCCTGTTGAGGTGAGTTCTCGTATCCCCACTTTTTAATATGTTTTACTTGGGGTGAAAATGGTACTCAATGCTTTTCAAACGTTTTATGCTCTGATTTACTATTTTATATGATTTTGGACATATATGTATGATGATGCGATTATATGCTGTGACATATTTTTTTGTGTGAGTACATGATTGCGCCACTGTTAACTCTCTGCTGAGAGCCCACAAGTTGATAAGTTCAGTTGATGCAACTGTTAACTTTATTTGAGAGCCCACATGTTGATAGATCTATCGGGGAAACTCCCCACGTGATATTGGTTATGCGTGTGAGGAACACTATAGGTTCAGTTGGTGTGACACTATTACTATTTGATAACGTGCTTGTAATTGGTATTCATTTTCACTATTGTCCTACTTTACATTATTCACAGCTTTGTGGTTTACTTTCAAACGTACGAGCTCACCAACTTTATGTTGATGTTTTCGAGTATCCATTTTCAGGTTTTAAGAAAGAAGTTGCACTAGAAGGTTGAGTATTGGCCTGACTTAGCAAGACTTAAGACAAGACCCTCCCGGGATATATCTCGTGGAGTTGCAGTTTGACATTTTCTTATGATGTACTTTGGTTTTGAGACTTATGTTTGGATTTAAGATTATGCACTTATCCCAGTTGTGGGAGTTTTTCGACTATGATCTATCGTATGTTATGCATTTAGTATTTTCTCTATTTTGACACATTGTGTTCTTGACTATGAAGTCATACCCCGTAAATGCTATTCCGTTGCGCTATTTTTTGGGTGTGACAGATTGGTATTAGAGCCTTAGTCATACAGAATTAGGTGGTTTAATCGAGACTATAACCTAAGAACCTTCATATAGTTTTGCCTAATAGAAAATAAGTGGACCCCAGAATCGAGTTCATTTCTTCAAGACCATTGAGTTTCTAACAACTTACGGCTTAGCCTCAAGAAAGTTCTTGTTTGATGAGTTGCGAGGTTGAGTTGAACTCAAGTTGTAATTAACTTAAGGGTTTTGAGGAAATTGCTCAAGGGTGGAATAGGTTAGAATGGCGTGAAGTGATGATGATAAGAAACTGCGATATGATGCTATTCTAAAAACGTCTGGCCAACGTTTTTACGATAACGTGATGTGACATGGACTTACCAAATTCATGGATTGTCAGATAGGAAGTTGAGTATAGTAGCACGACACTTATATCGACCTAGCTACCTTACCTATCTCCTATCTAACGTTTATCAATTCCTTCTTTATAGAAACATGCCTTCAAAAGGATCAACACGAGTTAACCAAAGTGTTCCAGCCCAAAGGGGTGGAAGGACTGCTAGTAAAATATAATTTCAAAACCATACAAGTCATAAAGCGGCTGTATAAGCAAAAGAGGTGAGTTCAATGCAGAACAATTTTTATCTAAAGAACAAATCATGCAATCTTAGCCATTCATTTTTTTCATCAAACAAAAATATAGATTTTTCACCTATTTTTAAAAACAACATATCTTGTAAATGGTAAACCTTCAAGCTACGAAAAATACATCATCGCGACGAGAATTAAATTATCTTTCTATAGATATGCACTTCTATATACTTCCGACGAATTTTATTTTCAAAATTTCCGCCAAGAAAAATCAAATGTGATTTGTAAAATGTGATTTCACAAGCTACATGTGATTTTTAAAGTAATAAATCATACGTGATTTTTCGAATCATATGTGATTCCTCTGGGCAAAAATTTTGAAAAAAAAAATTCATCGAAAGTATATCGAAGTGCATATCTATATAAAGATAATTTAATTGTCGTCGCGACGGTATAATTAGTTTCGCTTAACAATTAACGGTTTGCGAGATATTTTAATTTAAAAAAAAAATAGATGAAATTAAATTTTTTTTATTTGATAAAAAAAATAGATAGCTGAAATCGCATAATTTGTTATTTAAAAAAACTGTTATGCATTTAACTTTTTCTCGTAATCAAAATAAGTGATGGGGGTCAAAGTAATCATCCTTGATGAAGCATAAAAAGGAGAAGCAACCCCGTGCAAGGCACGTGGTACTAACAAAAGAATCACTTTCGGTCCCTGTTAACAAGTTCTAAAATCTCACGCCAAACAACAACACTATCCTTTTTCTTACAAAAAAACAGGTAACACAACAAGAAGCAACAAGATTAACCAACACCCAACAGTTTCCCAGGTTTGATTTCAATGGCCAGCCAATCAGTAATATTACCAATCACCCCTTCATTTTCCACCCATTCACACAATTCATCCCCCAATTTCATCTCCCTTTTCACCGGACTTAATCTATCAGTTCAGCCGTCACTTTCACGCCGTCAGACCACCGGACGTTACTCTCCTATCGTTGCTGCTTCTGTTGCCTCTACTCCTGCACCTCCGTCAGTTTTTATTTTTTTCTTAATTTGACTTTTTTAAAAGTCAAAATTGGTTTGTTTGACTTTTGGAAAGTCAAAGTAAGTGAACTGATGTTGTGGAGTTTGTTTTTTGTAGGTTGCCGGAAAAGGAAGCTACTCAGAAATCAGCTAAGTAAGGGATTTTTTTTTTTTTTTTTAATTTTTTTTAGGGGGTGTTTGGCTATATATTACAAACTTATAAGCCTTATGGTGAGTGTTTGGATTAGCTTATGTTTAATAAGCTGATAAACTCAAGTATTTGGTTTTGGTTAATGACGAAAAGGGGTATGCGTTAAGATATATGAAGCTTCGATCAAGTATAATTAAAGCTACATTGGTAATTTGTAATGAAGCATGTTATATAAGCCCAACCCTTCTTTAAAAAGCCACAATTTTGAGGCTTATTAAATACCCTTTTATATAAGCTCATAAGCGCACTAATAAACTTAGCCAAACACTTGGTTTGGGCTTATTTGAGTCAAATAAGCTCATACGCCCATTATGTAAGCTTACCCAAACACCCCTGTAATGGCTTACAAGCCTACCGCTTATTTAAGTGGGTGTTTGGATTAGCTTATTTACCCCACTTATGGGCTTATTTGCTTTTGGAAAAGCCGATAAGCTCACTCTTTAGAGCTTATTACCTTCAGGTTATTGGATTAAGCCAATAAGCTCAAGTTAATAAGTTCATAAGCTTCAAAAAGTGCGCTTGCCAGCTTTTCAAAAGCAAATAAGCCCATTACCGGGGTAAATAAGCTAACCTAAACACACCCTAATAAGTCCATGACCTTTAGTTGATAAGCTCGCACACAATGAAAAATGAGCTTATTGGCTTTTACAGTTTAAGCCCAAGAAAAGAGCTAATCCGAATGTCTTCTTAGTACTAATGTTATCATCATTTTGGTTTAGCTTACAGTGTTGATGTTTTTGTGTGTGTGTGAAGATGGTCATTTAGGTTTATAAAGTCGTTTGCAATGGGTGAATTGGAAGCGAGGAAGCTCAAGTTTAATAGTACTGGTACCGAAGCCTTGTTGATGGGTATATTGGTTGAAGGTCAGTAAGTCGGTTTTATAACTTGCATTGTAACTTTCTATAAATTGATTATGTGTAACCGACTTTAATAGCATTTGTTAGACTAGTCCATGAATCTTCTAGTGCGTTTTAAGACAAGTACTAGTTGACAGTAGCCGTGAGCATTTGTTTGTCATTGTCAAAATGAAAGAATATTACGGAGTATGATTTTAGCTAACCTTTTAGGTTTCTTTTACTTAAAGAGATGCTATTAAAGGGATGATAGATATTATGTTCCATAGACGTCTATGTTTAAACTTCATATATGGTGTGCCAAAAGATGAAACTTTTTAAGTAATGGAAACAGAAACTGTCGATACTTACAAAGTTTCATCATATATGGTGTGCCAAAAGATGGTCCTGGTGGGTTTGGTTGTTCCCCTATATCTTCATTGATGTTATACTTACACAGATGCATGTTTTCTATAATCTTAATAATGAACCCACACCTATGAAATTATTAAGGTTATAGATGTACTTAAGATAGACAACTCGATGCTTGTGTTCTGTTTCAGACCAATTATTTGTGTAGATTTAGGTTCATGTTAGTGCCTACATCAGTTAGTGTAATTTGCTTATATTCAATAGTCATTACATATGTTTTTATCTTTGTTTTTGGTTCCGTCATTACACAATTTTTTTATTTTATTTTTTTTGGTTTTCGCCTAGAATGTCCTCCCAAAACCTCCAAAATTGTTAGTTCGTTAGGAGCCTAGGAGTTTTCAGTGGCATCACTTTTAACTATTTGCTGAATTCTACTTTTTTTTTTTTTTTTTTTTTTCAGGAACTAGTATTGCTGCAAAGTTATTAAGAGAAAGTGGTGTAACACTTTTCAAAGTGCGAGAAGAAACTGTAAAATTGCTTGGAAAATCTGACATGTATATTTTCAGCCCTGAGCATCCCCCGTTGACTGAACCAGCTCAGAAGGCCATTGATTGGGCAATTAATGAGAAACTGAAGTCAGGTATACTTTCACGTCCCTGTATTGGAGGCTTGGAGCACGATTATTCTTGTTTATTTATCTTTCCCTCTTTCAGTTACTAAATTCATAAGATATGGTTGTGGTGTCTACATATTGCTAAATGCCATTGTATGATATTCTTCTTGTTACAAGAAACTAGGAAGACAAATGGAAAAAAAGAAATGAGAAAGAATGCGCCATCACTACTTTGAACTGAATAGACAGAAAAGCGTGGTTGCTGATATATATATTATATAGTATGTTAGTTATTTAAATTCTTGGGGATTCCGGACTTCCATAGTTATTCTGCTTCAGGCTTTTTGAATGTGAAATCAATTTGGCATCGTTTCTGAAGGAATCTGAGTTTTTGGTCTGAAGTCTAAGTAGCTGCATACAAGGAATCAGGACTCTGCATACAAGGAATCAGGACTGTTCTGAGCATTAGTATGACCATTTTACTCCCCCAATGGTTTAGTATAGTTCCTTCAAAACTTCCTTGATTGTGTCTTGAAATTGGTGGAGCTCATCTAGCACCTATGGATGGCTAATGGACCTCATGGTACTACTGTGAAAGCCATATTCTATGTCCTTCACTCAGCACCCACCGGTGACATGTTTAGTACACAAGTCCCATAGCATGATGCTGTCTTTATCCTATTCTCCAGCTCATACCACAATGATAGTGAGGTGTGCTTCTCCTACCACCATGATCTTAATGACATACTCTTGCTGCGTTCCCACTTGTCTAGCAGTCTAGGGGTGTAAATGAGACGAGACAACTCGTGAACTACTCGAGATTGACTCGTATAATACTTGAAATCGACTCGATTTAATCAAGTCGAGCTTGAGCTACTAGAGTATGATACCGAGTTGAGTTCGAGTTTCAAAATACTCGGCTCGCAAGGTTTGCGAGCCTAGTTGAGCTTACACTATATTACAGTTTTACCTTTTATATATAAGCATATGAGTCAAGTCGAGCTCTACAGTATTGATTCTTTATCGAAATTGAGCTTGAACTTTAAGGCTTGATCGAGCTCGAGTTTTTGATAACAAGTCAAGCTCGAGCTTCAAATATAAAACTCGGTCGAGCTCGTGCTTAGTAGTACTCGGCTCGACTCAGCTCGATCACACCCCTAACCAGAATCTACCTATGAAAATTAGTATTGTGGAACTAGGTTGCACTGTAGGTGGTTAAGTAGCGACTAGTGAGCATAGCGGAGTGGGCCTGTTTGGGAAAGGGGAGGGGAGACAGGCTATGGTGGCGTTATATGTCAGAAAATATATCTGAAGCCCTTTCCTTCCATGAATGGTGATTACAACTTCCATAACATGATGCGTTTAGGATAAATTTATGGTTAGATTTAGTCAGTTGGGTGCTATAAGTTTTGTTTATTTTATGGAAACATACAAGCTTAAGCAATTAGTTTCTAATTACCCAACCTCCCAACTTAACATATTTTCTACTACAAGTTAAGTGCTGCTGGAGCAAAAAAACAAAATTGCATTTAACCCTTTAGCTTGTCTTCTTGTTCACAAACACTCCTTCCTGCACACCTACGCTTGTGTGCTGCTAGAAATACAGTCCCTTTTCCCCGTTTCATTTATGGATAATTTATAATTGTTAGGTTGTTATTCTGCAGTTTATACATTTATTTCAGAAAATGATAGTTAATTTATGATATGTTATTTTCTGTTATCCTCTTGATATGTGCTTTAACAAGGCCGTTTTGATATAATCTGGGACTCACTTTTGACAGTTGCGTCTTCCATATTTCTGATATTTTGAAGTGTCCCCTTAACAGGGGAAACTGGAGAAGTTACAACCTCCCATTTGCTTCTGGGAATATGGGCACAAAAGGAATCAGCTGGTCACAAGATAATGGCCACACTCGGTTTTGATGACGATAAAGCTCAAGAGCTTGCAAAATCTGTAAGTTCATCATAACAGAAAATTTTATCTAGTTGAGCTGTATTTGGACGAACTACTTGCTAGAATTATTTATCATCTCTTTATATTTAGATGGACAAGGAAATAATTTTGAGCTACAAGAGGGGACTTTGATGAACCAAACACGTGTTCCTGCTTTCATCTCTAAGGTCAGGGCTGCTTCAGGACAAGTCACTTACAGATTACGGCAAGATGAAAAGTAAAGATTGTAATTTAAGAGGCTGGAATCTGCAAACCTTATACAAAAGGCGACATGCTCTTGAAATGACAATAGTAATGCTTTTCTAGTGCAATTTTATTAGTCCCTGATGTAAAAGTAGAAAAAGAACAGGAGCTTAAACGGATGCTCATTCAATTTATCTAAAATAAAAGGTGCTGTAGGTTATTTGACTCTTATCTATTGCTGGCCATAGTTTAGATCTTAGTCTTTTCGTTTTGATATTTTGCTTATTGTAACAAGTTCATTTCAAAATCGAATGACCTCACTCGTGGGCCCTGGCACTAGCCTAGCGTGATGATGTGATGATGTTCAAAAGCATTTGATCGAGTTCTTCAGTCACCAGTCTGGTCCACCGTTGTTTTTTGGGCATGTAATAATGTAGTTTTTTGCTCATGGTTCACATTCGTCTTTTCTGATGCAATGCATATGCCCAAATCCAAATAAGTGATGTTTACAGGAGTGGGATGTGAATGAGTCATATTCCTCTTTCAACTGGAACAGTTGAACCACTTCTAACTTCCTCTTACTGTGACCCAAGTGGTGGTCAATTTACATTCACCAAGTGCCCACATGCTTTAGGCCAGTGTGCCCACCTTGGGTTTAGGTCAAGGGAACAATATAATGATGGACATGAAAATATCATAAACATGTAAAGAAACCAAAACCTTTACTCAACACCTGTTATATTCAAAAATAAACCGAGGTCTGCATTTTATACACTATTTTAGTCCAGTGGCAAACAGTTTGTTGAATCTAAAGTGAAGGAGCCATGAGGGTGCACGTGCACAGGGTTTAAAAACTTGAGCTGCAGAAGGAATTACATTGCAGGGACCATCTCTTTTGTGTAAGAGAATGTCAAAGCAAAAGCCCAACACATACTTCCTTGAACCGACCAGCTAATGATGCATTGTCTCTTCTTTTCTTCATGTCTCAAACCCCTTTATCTTAAACTATTTACAGTTACCCAACATTTATATTGTATAAAGCAACAAATTTGAAGTATTACTTATTACTTACTAATATTACCAAAGACTTTGTTATGAACCATTGTAAAGTTGTCACGTGTGGCGCTCATGTGGAAGCTAACCAAATGACCCAACGCCCGGACATGCTTTACATAGTTGACATTACGCTTCCTGGCATCTAAATAGATTGTAATAATGTTCATTGGTTTATAAGTGTTAGCACACTAGTTGTGTCTGCAAATAAAACTCATCAACTGAAGCTTCATCATCGAATTTATTTTCTAGTCCACCTCTTGATCGATCTCTTTCCATTTCATCTTGATTTCTAACGAGATCATTACAGCTAGACTTTTTTTAAGGGATTCATGGTCCATCATAATTTTCGTTCTAGGCATAATTGTCTAATTGATCACATAGTCCTGGTTACATAACATTATCAACAAATCGCTACATGTACGCGTCGTCCAATAAGTGCAGAGGCCCCAACAGAGGGGGGATATGAGTGAGACAAGTGTTGGGAGGTAATCAAGTACTACCAC
The DNA here is from genome assembly GCA_910596185.1 of Chrysanthemum makinoi. NCBI lineage: Eukaryota > Viridiplantae > Streptophyta > Magnoliopsida > Asterales > Asteraceae > Chrysanthemum > Chrysanthemum makinoi. The sequence goes on from OU343218.1 coordinate 236,237,027, forward strand.
AAAAGGATAGAGGAACTCAAAATTTTAGATCTTGAGTGGCATTCTCTAGACATATGTGAAGCAACTACAAAATGTGCACAAAGATTATTAATAGTGTTCGATGAACAAAACCTATGTATTCGACATATGTGAAGCAAAATCTCCATAAACTCCAGAAAAGTCCTTTGCTTGTTTGATTAAACAGGCGTCAAGCCAAAGTCTTCCCGGATATAACTTATGTTATCATAGTCTTGTATGGTGCAACCTATCATGAACATATTACACCAAAGTGACAGAAATTTGAAAGTTTGTTACATGCAAAAATTTATTCGCTACACAGAACTGAAAAATGTGACAAGTTAAATACATTTATAAATGATTATCCTTAAAATAATTATATTTTTAACCTTCTTGAGTATTACACAAACAAGAAAAGATTCTGAAACAATGTATCTTTTATACGTAGTAGTATTTATTCAGGCTAATTGATTGAATATCATTCATATCCCAAAATCAAGCCGTATTATTAATCGGCGAAATTTTTGAGGGTCCTGTACGAAATTATATAAATGAGGCCTTTCGTTAAGCAATATTATATATAAAGTATCAACGTTTATAAGATATAATGCAATTAGTTATCTAAACGTTCTAACATATTACTCATTTAAGATATTTTCTCATCTAAATACTTTTTTCTTCGTGAAAAATATGTCTACACATGCATATAATTATTAACGGGACAAATTTTAAGGCCCTAACAATTCTGAGGCCCTAAGCAATCGCTCACCTTGCACACCCTCAAAAACGGCCCCACCGAAAACTATACAGTAATGTATGAATTGGTAGGGAAACCTCACACTTATATGATATCTTTGACACCTTTGTTTACCTAATGCATGGGACCAAAACAATGCTAACCACATTTTAGTCAAGCTCCATATAATCTTTCATACAATGAAATTAGGTGTTGTCCCACCAACATTTGATGGCACAACATCCATTCTGGACTAATTCTAGCCTTTTTTTATTTGTTTCTTATATAATGGTGAAAGCCACAATGTCAAAATTTTCAAACTTGCATAATGCTTTTACTAGATTTTTTCTTATATAATGGAGTAGAAAATTAGAAGTATTGTTACCTCACATTATTTACATTTTTTAGATTTTTTCTTGATAAAGATTAGAAAAACATGTTTGAGATGGCTAGAGTCTAATTACTTTGAGTTTAGTTTAGAACTCAAATTTGCAGATCTTTTGATTATTATAAAGAAGTTAAGTTACATTTTTAATATGACAAGTATATGATACCAAATGAAATATTTTCCCAAGATGTATATCTTATATTCTTATTTTCTGATTCTGAAGACCAAATGATTCATAAATTATTTCAATGAAAATCGAAAATATTATTTAGTATAATAATTTATGGTAAATTTTGTTTCATTTTTCTAGCTATCTGATCTAATATTATCGTCGGGTAGTCAGAGAGTCAGAAATAAATGAAGTGATGATATTAGTTCAGGGACGAAACTAATACACAAAATGATCAGGTTCTTTTAAACAAAAATTAAACAAGACCAGAGACACAAAATTATTATACCTGGTGTATCTGCAAAGTCGAGCCTTTTAGGCTATGCACAATGGAGGTCGAGTTCTTCGGTCGCTCGATCGGTCTAGTATGGTCGTCCCATTGTGGGTGTTCGGTCGTGCTCGGTTGAGGGATGAAAAAACCAACACTCTGAGTTCTTTACTCACAAACAAACAAACAAACTCCATCTGGAGAATATCAACATGTCGGGGTTTTGGGAGGAGGTGATACAATACTTTAAAAATGAAATTGGTTCAGACAGAACGTTCGACTCGATCGTGACCAAATGAAAGAATAGGGTTCGTTGTAGGGTTAGTGCATTGTGTGCAATTATGGAGAATATCGAGCATAATCACGAAAGTGGTGCAAATGACCTCGATTCATACCAAAAAGCTCTTAAAGAATACAAATTGATTCACAATCATGAGATTACATTGGAGGAGTGTTGGGAAAGTTTTGCAGAATCATGTTGCTTGGAAGGATATTGAGATGCCTTCTTTCTACAATAACAGAAGGGTCAGAAGAAATCCAAGACTTCAGAAACCACCTCGGGGTTAGCAAAAGGTGGTTCGAATTTGCACAGCGTGGATGATTCTGAAGTGGAAGAGACTCGAGAATCACGACCAATTGTTCGTGACCAATCTACGAAGAAATCATCCGCCTCCTCTCGTGAGCCAACTTCATCATTTGTTAGTTTGTTAGCCGAGAAGTACTTCAACTTCAAGTCAACAAGATCGGGAAAAAGAAAGAGATCACAGAGGACTACATAAAGTTGAGGAAACAAGAGATGGAGATGGAAGAGGCAAGAAGTCAGCGACAAGAGGAGTTGGAAATACAAACAATTTAGCTCCAACGTTGGCAAATTGAATTGATGGAAAAACGAAACGGGACCAAGACATAATTTTCTGCAATTTAGCAATCGACCAAAATTTGCACCCACGAGAACAACCTGAACTTCTGCATATGAAGGCATCAATCAAGCAAATGTATAACTTAGATTATTAGTTTACGTTTTTAGCTGTCTTTGTAATGTTTTTATTATTATTCCAAATATTCTAATGCTTAAGTTTTATTATTAATGAAGTTTAAATTTGTTGTTTAAAAAGTTTTTAATTTTTTTAAATAAAAAAAAAAGAATAATAATAATGCGGTCGCTGCTGTGGCAACTTGGTCGTCTGAAGGTCGCCGGAGAGAGAAAGCTGTTGTCAAGGCAAAATTATGATCGTGCTGGGTCACCATTGTGCATAGCCCTACAAAACTTAACATTGTGTCGCAAAAGTCAATGGGTGTCACGTGAACTTCCGAGACCCGCACTGATTTCTTCCCTCATATAACAATCATGCTCTTTCTAACCCAAAACTTGTAACCTTTTATTGTATATAAGTGTGAATGTGAATGTGAATGTGAATGTGCTTTTAACCATTATTTCAAGCTTTAGCTTGTTCGTTGGTTTCTGTTTGTTCTTTTCGTTTGTATACTTGTTAGTTAGTGTGACTGATGATAGACGTGCATTTGACTTATGACATGGATATAATATCTATTAATCGATCAACCATAGAGTTTATTAGACAAATCCTCAACATTATATTATGTCTTTGATAAATGTGATTGTAGATGCACCTAAATCATATCCTAAGGTGAATCACATATCAGCTTTTACGGCCGATATGCAACGGATTGTTACATGTTGGTGTGTGATTCCCAGAACAGGGCTAAGATAATAAATGTCAGCAGAAACAACGTCAAGTTCAGCAGAAACAAATACCACTAGGTGGTTACCGGATATCACTTGGAATCGTGTGATCACTTTCCAAAGTAAACTATTCGACCCTAATGCCTGGGTTACACGAATATCTACTTGGGATAAGACCAAATGCAGTTATAGAATTAGGCACAATTCAATAACCCTTGCGCTTATAAGTGTTAATCGTTTTCTGTGTATATTTCATGCATAATCAGATCTCCTATTTATAGGAGATTACTCTGAGCTAGTCAAATGGAATTATGAGTATTAATCGGCCCATTAATAGCCTCATAATTATCCCCATTATAGCCGTTAGTGGTTACATGACCAATTAAACGTGGTCATTAAGCAGTTGAAATTGCCACTTGAATAGGTCAAAACCGTTACAAGCAGTACTTTCATTAGTACTTTCATAGTGCTATCAGTGGATACACTGCTTCAGTGGAATCCACAAGCTTCAGTGGAAAACACAAGCTTCAGTGGAACACTCGCTTATCAGTGGAAACCACAAGCAATACTTTCCACAAGCAGTACTTTCCACAAGCACTACCAATACAAACCACTACAAGAGTCAGGGTGTTCATGGACCTTATGGGTGTACACTCCGTACCTCCTAACCCATTACAAGGTGTGAACTAATCTCACAAGTGCACTAAATTTTCCAACAATCCTCCCCAAATTTAGTTCACTTCTTTTGCATGAAAAACAAACATTAAGCAAAACATGTGCATAAACGAAAATGTCCTGAGGATTGAATTTTCATCTTAGTAAATTACACGTTCAAATATTCGAGAATCAGGGTGTTCTAAGAATTGAACCCTTAAACCTATTTGAATACCTGAAGATAAAATACACACAAGTTTTCAAACACTTATCAACTCCTGACACTATACAAGCCATGTGTCCATATCCAAATTCATAAATGTTGTAAAAGCTAAAGTCCAAAAGCTTCCTGAAGCGGCAAAACTCAAACATTCACATAGGTGGTTCCTCTTTATTCATGCTCCTGCCAAGCACTTTTTCAAAGAAAATTAACCATTAAGAAGTAAAGACTTCATCCTCCTTTCAGCAGGTTCTGAGCACAACCTTGGGATGTAAATAAACGTGTGCTCGGTCATGAATGTTCAGCTTTAAACATTGAACTCAGCTCCCAAGTTTCCTTAGGAGGGAGTTGGGTGTCCTAGCATTCAGTGACTAAGTTGGACTTAAACCCATCCCTTTAACAGACTTTATAACCAAGTCTCTAGCCAAACCCTTCGTCAAGTGATCAGCTAAATTTTGTTGAGATCTAACAAACTCTATAGATACCACCCCATTCATGATAAGCTCACGAATCATGCTATGTCTGACACCTAAGTGTCTAGACTTACCATTGTACATCTGGCTATAAGCCTTAGCCAATGTAGCTGCACTATCACATCGGATAGAAATAGGTGCTATAGGTTTAGGCCACAATGGAATCTCAAGAAGCAAGTTTTTCAACCATTCAGCTTCTTTACCAGCAGCTGCTAAGGCCACAAATTCAGATTCCATTGTTGAACTGGTGATGCAAGTTTGCTTCTTGGATGCCCAAGAAATTGCACCTCCACCAAGTAGGAATACCCAGTGATAAGGTTTTAAAATGTACCTTTTGGAGGGGTCATTTAAGCCCTTATTTGATCACTTTTGTATCCGTTATTACTTAATATCGTTCCTTTTCACTTTTTAGGTCTCTTGAAGGCAAATTGCTGTAACGGCACTTATTTGGACGAAAAGGCGCGAATATACGAAGAAAATGGCCAAAGTCAAGAATCGAGACACTCAAAGCTGCTGAATGACAAGGTGACGGCGTCATAGCTTATACGCGACGCCGTCGGAGGATTTTGTGATGGGACAGAAGCCGAAACTCTTATTTTCAAGTGACGACGTCAAGTTATAAAAGAGTAGGCCGTCGCAACTCAGACGGCCTAGATTTAATTCAACGGGCGCGTCGAGAAGCTAAGGAGGACGGCGTCACAAGCACAAGGTGACGCCGTCGCAAGTTTAACGTGGCCAAGACGAAACCCTAATGACGGCGATCCGGCGGCGTCACAAAACATAAGGTGACGCCGTCGCATATGTAATCTTATATATAGAATCCGAATTTTTCAGTATTAGTGTGTAGTCTTTTGGAGTAAAAACCTAATCCGAACCAAGGCTGTCTTGTACAGTATTTTAGGGTTCCAAACCCTATCTTACATCAAGATAAGTGCTTTACTTCATTAATACAATTATGTCTTTGATTATTTGTGTGTATGCTTGCATGTTCTCCATGTCCGGCTAATTTACTTGTGTGTTTGCTTAGGGAATATGAAACTTAATTATTGAATATTGATTGGTTGTCCCTTATCTTAGTTGATTAATGATCCAGTAATGCGATAGGTCATTCGTTGTGTACTTAATGCTTGATTAATCTTTGTGAACCTTAGGTTATAGCACCTTGAGCGGTTGTAAGCTAAATTATCCAAAGAGGCCTTAGAGTAAGAGTTTATGATCCCTAGTGGTATTTTGTAGACGAGACCCTTTGGTAACTTCAAAGAGTTAGGGATAAACGCATACCCTACAACTTTAGACACACAACGCAATTAAGAACAAGGACGTGACAATTCAACCACCAATAGGAGATAATTAAGGAGTATTAAAACCTAAGTAAACACATCTTTAAACTATCATACGAGCACACAATAATTAGACATAGACTACATACACCTTAGATTAGATAATTAGATAAGTAGAGTAATCGGTAGCAATACCAACCCCCCAAATCCAAACCCCGAGATTCGTACTTTTCCATTTCCTAAAAAACATAAAAAAGATAAAAAATAATCTTCCTCAACCCCAACCTTAGCGTAGTAACTTCTCACTAGCATTCCTATTCCCATAGAGAACGATATCAATACCCGTGGCTTACCCTAATACTACACTACAATGATTAGGTTCACTTCCTAGGGTGTTATAAAACTTGCTCGAAGAAAAGGAAGTTCCTTTGACCCCGAACGACGCGTGTAGCGTTATCAAGTTTTTGGCGCCGCTGCCGGGGAATAGAATAGCTAGTTAGTAGTCCACCTCGTTTAGGTTTCTTTGCTTGATTCCTATCAAGTAAATTTTTCTCATTTTTTTAGCTTCCTCATAGTGTATCCCCCTTCTTCGTGACCTTTGTTCGTAACACCATCACTTTTCATCATGGAAGGTGATAACCAACCACCATTCATCAACCCACCACCAAATGACCCGCCAAGAGCCCGTACTCTTGGTGAATACTCGAGACCAAGCCACCTAGGCTATAGGAACACCATTGAGCTTCCCGAACAAGCCCAAACTACGGCCCTACGATCCGACACCATCCGGTTGGTGCAAAACGGATGTGCATTCCATGGACTTCGCTCCGAATATCCAAATCAGCATCTAAGGGATTTCCTTAAAATTGTCGATTCCATCGACCTTGATGCTACTACTACTGGAGACCACGCCCTGCGTCTCTTCCAAATATCTCTACGGGACCAAGCTAGTAATTGGCTTGAGCGACTTCCCGCCGGCTCCATCTCAAGTTGGGATGATCTCACCTCTCGTTTCCTTGCTCAATTTTTCCCACCGGGGAGAACCACTAAACTTAGGAATGACATCTTGATGTTCCAACAACGTCAAGGTGAATCTCTCTACGAAGCATGGACTCGATTCAAGGACTTACTTTATAAAGTCCCTCATCATGGCATTGATCTCTGGCTTCAAGTCCAAATCTTTTATGATCATGTCAACTTCCCCTCCAAGCGATCCATTGACCAAGTGGACGGTGGAAAACTTAGTGATCTCACCGCGGAAGAATCATGGGGTATAATAGAGGACCTTGCTCTCTATGACAACGAAAGTTGGAATGACCCCCGTGAGTTGCCCAAAATCGTTAAGGCAATCTCCTTGCCTCCCATTAACTCACAATCTTCCGACTGTAGGATGATCGAACTTGAAGATCAAGTTAAATTCTTAATGAGTTCCTACGAAAATCCTAAGTCTTCACATCAAGTGAATGAAATCACTCTTCCTTGTGAGTTATGTAGTGGTCCCCATGACACTCGTGATTGCACAAGATTCCCCGAACGAGCTTTTGCGGACTACGCCTCCGTGCGTACCGACGGAGTGGGAGAGAAGTGGTACACTTTCAAGCCCGAACAAAACAACTTAGGAAACTCTTACAACCCCTCGTGGAGAAATCAACCTAACCTTAAGTGGAACCAAAACTCAAGCACACCCCAAAGCTCATCTAGTCCACCTAATAGGTTCAATTCTCTAAACACCGGGAACCCCACTGATCTTGAGGCGATTGCATCTAGATTCATGTCATCTCAAGAAACTCGATTGACTAAGCTTGAAGCCGATTTTAAGCAAAGACAAGGCGAGATGACAAACAAGCTTGATGCTCTCTTAAAAGCCTTTAATGAACGGGAAATTGGAGCACTCCCAAGTGATACTATAAAGAACCCAAAAGTGAATTCGATTTCATCGACTTCATGTTCTTGTTCACCATGGGAGAGTCATCCATGCCCCTCACACCTAACGGTTCACTCGGTAAATGCTATCAAAAAAGGTTCCAAGCCATCCAAAATGAGGTATCAAGGCCCTGCACCATTGGTAGAACCTACTATTGAGAAACCCGTCAACAAAGAACCCAAAACTAGTCTAGAGGAGGAGTACAAGGAACTTCATCAAGAAAAACCGGTTCTTGAAGTCTTAGCTCATGCACCTTATTATAATGCTTTAAAAGAAAAATATGAGTTAGAACTTAAACTTGGAAAACATGGGTCCGCTTTTGTGCGAAATAATTTACCTAAGAAGTTAGACGATCCTGGGCTATTTACTCTTCCGTGTAGGCTTGGAACTTCCAAACCTCTCGATGCTCTAGCCGACTTAGGATCATGCATCAATCTTGTTCCGTTGTCCCTCCATAGAAGCCTTAACTTAGGTAAGATAGAACCAACGGAAACCATCTTAGGTCTAGCAGACGGTAGTGTTGCACATCCGGTAGGAATAATAAAAGACATGGTAGTACACGTAGGAGAGTTGACTCTTTTGGCCGACTTTCATGTGCTAGACATGAATAAGGACCCGACATGCCCATTACTAGTAGGAAGAGGATTCTTAGCTACCGCTAGTGCCATCATCGATTGTAAGATGTCTAAAATAGTGGTAGGAGAGGGGAGTGCTAGGTCAATTTACGATGTCAAAAGGCATACGTACTACAAAGAAGAGGAAATTCCACATGAGATTAGGTTGGATAGGACGCCTTCTAGATATGGACCTTGGATAGATAAGAACCTCATAGGCCCCCAAAGACCTTTTTACTTAGATGAAGTCTTTGCTAGTAAAGCAACTTTCCATGAAAAAGAGATGGCTAGGGACATGGAAGTGAACCCGTTCTCACGACGCCTTAGTATTTAGGAAGATGACCGAGTTCCCAGGAAGTTTGCCCGTTAACCTTGTCATGAATAGGTGGAAAATTGAGAAGCCTAAACATAAGTGGGATTGGAATAAACCACCTAGCGATGGTAATGGAGAGTGGCACATTAGGATAACAATCTATGATCCCGATGGAGAAAATTTTGAAAAGGCATATCGAACCGAACGTACTACTAGGAACCTAAATGATAAGTTTGATCCTTATGACATTGTTAAGGATAAGCTTACTTATATCGGTACGTGAGGGCACGACTACGAGTCTAGCTACAAGACTCTTAAATAAAGAAAAGCGCTTCGTGGGAGGCAACCCATGCTTAATTGTTTGCTTGTTAGTGTCATATATATTTTATTAATTGTTTATTCTCATGTTTAAATTTGTAAAAATGCTTTATTTTGTTTTTAACTTCGTCTTAATTGCATATAAAGGTATTTTACATAAATGATAAGTGTAGGGAGGATTACACACGTTTTCAAAAGAAACGTAAACATGAGAATAGAAATTCATTAAAAGATATATATGTGTGTTTGTTCGAGTCAAATGCTTGTATCGAGTCATAATGGATGTTTTGCAGAAATTTTTCCAGATTCTAAAGATGTAAATTTTCCAGAATTTTTTTAGAAAATCGCAGACCAGTTTTTGTCAGGATAACCTGACGGCATCAGGATTGCAACCTGACAGCGTCAGGAAGGAGTAAAAACAACAGATTTTTTTTTCTCGTTTTCTGAGCTACTTATAAATTTTTGGAATTTTCTAGGTCTTAATTTTCCAGAAATTCTGTAAACATCCATTCCACAAGCATTATATCCTAGTTTAGTAGAGTCTTATATATATTATTACCGCCGATTTTACGCGAATGTTTCGTTGTTTTCTTCAAATGTGCAGGTTTCATTTATCAAGAAGAAGAAACAAAAGATTTGAAGGAGCTTTTCACGCACACATTCTTCTTGGAAGGGATTTAACCACTACTTCACACACGGATCCTACCGAGCTAATCAGGGGAGTACTAGTTTCTTTCGTTTTTCATTACCTTCCATTATCATAACTTTGATACTTTCGGGGAACATTGGGGATAATGTTCAGTTTAAGTGTAGGGAGGGAAAACTATGCTTATCCTTGATTATTTGCTTTGTCCTTGATTATTTGAAACTATGCTTATCCTTGATTATTTGCTTTGTCCAATTGCATTTGTGTAATAAACCTTGAGAAAATGTCGGTTAGGGTAATTTTGGCACAAAATTTTTAATTTTTCATGACATATAAGAGTGGGCCATTAGTCTTAATAAAGCGTCTCATGGATAGGAAGTTATATGACTAGCACAAAAAACCCTTTACCACCTAAATTCCACCAAAAATGTAAGGATCGCCCTTAGATTAGTAGGAATTAAAAGCATTCATCTTCAATGCTTAGAGTGTGAACCAGTAGTATATTAGATTCTAGAACTTGTTTTGTGATGCATCCCGAGATCGCTAGTAAGACTACACTTGTGTAGTTAAGAATAACTAAATGCTAAGAGGCATTAGGATAACCCTTGTTTGATACCCGTAATATAATTACTTCTTCCACATCGGTTGAGTAATTCCCCCACACCCTTTGCGTTGTACTCATCTTTAGTACACGATACCCCTAGTTAACCCCTCAGAGCCTATCCTTTTCGCGGTTCTCGTGATGTTTCGGTTTTTTCCGGAATATCAATGAAGAGCATTGTTTACACCCCACCCCCAAATATACACCCAAATCGCCTTAGCCTACCCTGTATGCACTCACTTTTAGTGCATTATTGTTATCACCCTAAACCCTTAGTTCAATTATCTGGTTGCTTGCATGAGTTGCTAAGTCGAGTCATATCCTTTGTACAGCTTTTTGGGACGATTGGGAAAAAAAGTTAAAGTTTATAAAATGATTGAAAGGGAACGTTAATTTCCCTAATTTGCGTAATAACATACCCCAAGTGTTTTGATCTTTTCAATTCGGGTCAAATTAGTGTTAGAGTAATAAAAACTCAAGTGTAGGGATGTGCCTATAAATCCCTATCATTTTGATGTTACCGTAGAGGATGGTAGAGTAAAAGTGTATGAAAAAAAAATCGAAAAAAAAGAAAAAAAAAAAAAAAGAGAAAAAGAGAAAAAGAAAAAAAATAGTTTGATAAAAAAAAAAAAACATGCGGGCTACCATCCTACATCTATCCTTTAAATTTATGTTTGTTTGTTTCAGTTAGCTAGAGTCTAGAGTGTCGAGTCTTGGCTTAGCAACGCCATTCTTCGTATGCATTTAACATAGAGATTTTTGACTTACCACCACTAAATAGCCTATCCCACCAAACCCTTTGTTTCCCTACCGTAAGCCTAACATTACAACCCTTTAAAGACCTCTTTGATAGTCTTTCTTAGGTGCTTACGCCAAAGCGATGGAGGTTTGATCTATTCTCAAGCCTATGGTAATTTATGTACTAGGACCGGTTAATGAGTGTTTATCTTCCATTTCTAATTTGTTATATTTCATATACACCCGAGAGAGATGTGAGTATCCAAACACCCCATGTGAGGTGCTAGTATGTAATTTCCGTGCTTGTTATGACTTTTGCGGGGCTTATATGTGTTGTGGAATGTTTTAAACCAATGCTTCATGACCCCTAACTTATAAATTAATTGGCTAAAAGCAAATTTTCTTGAGGACAAGCAAATACCAAGTGTAGGGATATTTGATAAGGTTTTAAAATGTACCTTTTTGAGGGGTCATTTAAGCCCTTATTTGATCACTTTTGTATCCGTTATTACTTAATATCGTTCATTTTCCCTTTTTAGGTCTCTTGAAGGCAAATTGCTGTAATGGCACTTATTTGGACGAAAAGGCGCGAATATACGAAGAAAATGGCCAAAGTCAAGAATCGAGACACTCAAAGCTGCCAAATGACAAGGTGACGGCGTCACAGCTTATACGCGACGCCGTCGGAGGATTTTGTGACGGGACATAAGCCAAAACTCTTATTTTCAAGTGACGACGTCAAGTTATAAAAGAGTAGGCCGTCGCAACTCGGACGGCCTAGATTTAATCCGACGGCGTCCGAGAAGCTAAGGAGGACGGCGTCACAAGCACAAGGTGACGCCATCGGAAGTCTAACGTGGCCAAGACGAAACCCTAATGACGGCGATCCGACGGCGTCACAAAACATAAGGTGACGCCGTCGCATATGTAATCTTATATATAGAATCCGAATTTTTCAGTATTAGTGTGTAGTCTTTTGGAGTAAAAACCTAAACCGAACCAAGGCTGTCTTGTACAGTATTTTAGGGTTCCAAACCCTATCTTACATCAGGATAAGTGCTTTACTTCATTAATACAATTATGTCTTTGATTATTTGTATGTATGCTTGCATGTTCTCCATGTCCGGCTAATTTACTTGTGTGTTTGCTTAGGGAATATGAAACTTAATTATTGAATATTGATTGGTTGTCTCTTATCTTAGTTGATTAATGATCTAGTAATGCGATAGGTTATTCGTTGTGTACTTAATGCTTGATTAATCTTTGTGAACCTGAGGTTATAGCACCTTGAGCGGTTGTAAGCTAAATTATCCAAAGATGCCTTAGAGTAAGAGTTTATGATCCCTAGTTGTATTTTGTAGACGAGACCCTTTGGTAACTTCAAAGAGTTAGGGATAAACGCATACCCTACAACTTTAGACACACAACGCAATTAAGAACAAGGACGTGACAATTCAACCACCAACATGAGATAATTAAGGAGTAGTAAAACCTAAGTAAACACATCTTTAAACTATCATACGAGCATACAATAATTAGACATAGACTACATACACCTTAGATTAGATAATTAGATAAGTAGAGTAATCGGTAGCAATACCAACCCCCCAAATCCAAACCCCGAGATTCGTACTTTTCCATTTCCTAAAAAACATAAAAAAGATAAAAAAATAATCTTCCTCAACCCCAACCTTAGCGTAGTAACTTCTCACTAGCATTCCTATTCCCCTAGAGAACGATATCAATACCCGTGGCTTACCCTAATACTACACTACAACGATTAGGTTCACTGCCTAGGGTGTTATAAAACTTGCTCGAAGAAAAGGAAGTTCCTTTGACCCCGGACGAAGCGTGTAGCGTTATCACCCAGCCACTGGTAGACGAATTGTCTTCAGTGTTACTGATCCAACTTGCATCAGTGTATCCTTCCAACACTGATGGGTAACCAGTATATGAGAGACTATAATCCATAGTTCTCTTTAAATACTTCAGTACCCTTTGAACTGCTTGCCAGTGATGAGCACTAGGATTACTAGTATACCTGCTCAATTTTCCCACTGCAAAACCAATATCAGGTCTTGTACAAGTCATGGCATACATCAAACAACCAATTACCCTAGAATACTCAAGTTGAGATATAGCTTTTCCATTATTAGGCATCAGCTTCTCACAAGTATCCATAGGTGTACTCACACGAGTACAATCAAAGTAATTGAATTTCCTCAACACCTTCTCAATATAATGAGACTGAGAGATAGAAATTCTATTACTTTCATGTTTAATCCTTATACCAAGGATAACATCAGCCTCCTCCATGTCCTTCATGGAGAACCTTGATGACAAAAATTCCTTTGTCAGGTCAACCTGATTTTGGTCAGTGCCAAAGATCAGCATGTCATCAACATATAGGCAAATGATGACTCCTTTACCGGATTCATCAAATTTGCTATATACACATTTGTCTGCTTGGTTAATAACATAACCACTGGACAAAACCACTTCATCAAATTTTTGATGCCATTGCTTAGGTGCCTGCTTTAGTCCATAAAGAGACTTAATCAGTTTACACACCTTGTTTTCATTGCCAGGCAAGATGAAGCCCTGAGGTTGGTTCATATAAACCTCCTCTTCCAATTCACCATTCAAGAAAGCTGTCTTCACATCCATCTGATGAATAATCAGATTGTGAATTGATGCCAAAGCAATCAGCAATATTATGGTACTGGTACGAGCCACAGGGGCATAAGTATCAAAATAGTCTATCCCTGACTTTTGTTTAAAGCCCTGAATGACTAGTCTAGCCTTGAACTTTTCAATAGTTCCATCTACCTTCATTTTCTTCTTGAAAATCCATTTGCAACCCAAAGGTTTGCAACCAGGTGGTAGATCAACCAACACCCAAGTGTTGTTGCCCATGATGGAATCCATCTCATCATTGATTGCTTCTTTCCAGAAGGCAATATCCTGGGACTTCATTGCTTCTTCAAATGTTTTGGGGTCATCCTCAACAATGAAGCAATAGGAGTATTGGTCAGAGACCTCATTCCTTGTTACTTCAACTAAGTATAGTTGAAACTCAGGTCCAAATGACTTTGGAGTCCTGACCCTTTTGCTATTTCTAAGCACAGGTTCAGGTTGTTGAACCACAACCTCATCAGGGACCACTGATGGTTCTGATACACCAGTGTCATGAGTTCCATTAGGAATCCTCTGACTTGGTCTAGGGACTGATGAGAATCTATTCTCATCAAATTTTGCATCCCTTGATTCAATTATAGAGTTAACTGAAACATATTCATTAGGTTCAATAACACAGAACCTAAAAGCCTTGGAATGCTCAGCATATCCATCAAAGATGCAGTCAATGCCTCTTTCACCCAAAGTTTTCAACTTTGGATCAGGGAGTCTTACAGCAGCCCTACAACCCCAAACCTTGAGATAGTTCAAGTTGGGTTTCCTTTTAGTCCAGAGTTCATAAGGGGTAACCTTGTTCCTTTTGTTGGGAACCCTATTTAATAAATAGCATGCTGTTAACATAGCTTCACCCTAGAACCCTTGACTCAGTCCTGAATAAGACAACATGGAATTAACCATCTCCTTCAGCACCCTGTTTTTTCTTTCAGAAATACCATTTTGCTGAGGAGTATAAGGGGCAGTCATTTCATGGATTATACCAACAGACTGAAAATACAGAGTATCCATGTACTCACCTCCCCTATCAGTCCTTAATCTTTTGATCAAAGACCCAAGTTGTAATTTAACTTCAGTTTTAAACACTTTGAATTTATCTAATGCTTCATCCTTGGTATGTAACAGATAGACATAACAAAATCTAGAAGCATCATCAATAAATGTCACAAAGTACTTCTTATTCCCCAAAGAAGGAGTGGCATGCAAATCACACAGGTCACTGTGAATTAGCTCCAAGACCTTAGTCTCACGACTAACACCCTGAAAGGGTTTCTTGGTTATCTTGGTCAACATGCAAGTTTTACACTTTTCAGTGTCCATGTCAAATGATGGGATCAACCCATCCTTAGACATATCTTGCATTCTTTTATAGTGTACATGGCCAAGTCTTGCATGCCATAGGGTAGAGTCAGTCTGGTCATAAGTGGTCACAAAAGCTGAAATAACACTATCAGTGGAAACATTAAGCCTGAACATTTGATTACATAAATAACTAAATCCAATAAAAACAACACATTTAGATAAGACAAATTTATCAAACTCAATAACTTGTTTATATCCATGATTATTCAAAACACTACTTGAAACCAAGTTTTTCCTTATATCAGGAACATGAATAACATTAAACAAAGTTACAATCTTTCCAGAACTAAACCTAAGATCTACACAACCACGACCATGCACCAAGGCTGTTGACTCATTTCCCATGTGAAGAATAGAACTATCATTCAGTGACTCATAAGTCTTGAACCAGCTTCTATCTTTACACACATGAACTGTTGCACCAGAGTCAACCCACCACGCAACATCATCATCCTGCACATAATTAGATTCAGATACATATGTAACATAATAAATCTGAAAAGACTTATTAAACATATTCTGAACTTTCAGTGAGTTGGTTGAACCACCATTCCCTGAACCATTAGTGCCTGATCCATTGGCTTTACCACCAACTTTAACACCCTTGCAGTCCCTTTTGATGTGACCAGTTTTGCCACATTTCCAACAAGTAGGTGTTGCCTTCTTGTTTGGATCTGCCCTTGTGTTATCATGATATTTGCGTTTTCCTTTATTGTCATTGTACCTGGTGGAGTTGTTATGCTCCACCATATTGACAACAGATGCACCAGTAGCATTGCAACTCTTTGGCTTGTCATTATCCTGCACCTTGAGAGATTCCTCAATGCGCAGATGACTGCTCAACTCAACCAGAGTTAACTCCTCTTTCTTATGTTTCAAGGTATGCTTGAAATCTTTCCAAGAAGGAGGGAGTTTTTCAATGACACAAGAGACTTTAATAGCCTCATCCATGTTCATATTGTGTTGTGTAAACCTTCCAAGTATTCCAAGAAGTTCATTGTATTGTTCCATAACTGGTCTTGAATCAGTTATTTTGTAATTTGTGAAATTACTAACAAGGAACTTCTTACTTGATGCATCCTCAGCCATATATTTGGCATCCAAGGAGTCCCACAGTTCTTTGGAAGATTCAAAGTTCTGATAAATGTCAAACAGAGAATCAGACATACCATTGAGAATAAGACCTCTGCATATGTAGTCATCGTTCTCCCATTTGCTCCTCCTCCTGATCTGCTCCACAGTAGCATCATCACCATCATCTGGAATAGGAGTGGTTAGCACATACACCACACTCATGCTTGACAGCAAGAAGTGCATCTTCTTCTGCCACCTCCTAAAGTCCACCCCTTCAAACTTATCAAGCTTGGCAAAGTTTGAAGCCATATGTTTCATTGCAGCAGCAGCCATTGATTATCAAAAAATAGTTTACTTTGATTGTTGGTGTGTGATTCCCAGAACAGGGCTAAGATAATCAATGTCAGCAGAAACAACGTCAAGTTCAGCAGAAACAAATACCACTAGGTGGTTACCGGATATCACTTGGAAGCGTGTGATCACTTTCCAAAGTAAACTATTCGACCCTAATGCCTGGGTTACACGAATATCTACTTGGGATAAGACAAAATGCAGTTATAGAATTAGGCACAATTCAATAACCCTTTGCGCTTATAAGTGTTAATCGTTTTCTGTGTATATTTCATGCATAATCAGATCTCTTATTTATAGGAGATTACTCTTAGCTAGTCAAATGGAATTATGAGTATTAATCGGCCCATTAATAGCCTCATAATTATCCCCATTATAGCCGTTAGTGGTTACATGACCAATTAAACGTGGTCATTAAGCAGTTGAAACTGCCACTTGAATAGGTCAAAACCGTTACAAGCAGTACTTTCATCAGTACTTTCATAGTGCTATCAGTGGATACACTGCTTCAGTGGAATCCACAAGCTTCAGTGGAAAACACAAGCTTCAGTGGAAACACTGCTTATCAGTGGAAACCACAAGCAGTACTTTCCACAAGCACTACCAATACAAACCACTACAAGAGTCAGGGTGTTCATGGACCTTATGGGTGTACACTCCGTACCTCCTAACCCATTACAAGGTGTGAACTAATCCCACAAGTGCACTAAATTTTCCAACAATACAAACACGTTTCTTGGTGATTGTAACACCCTAGGTGAATCACATACCAGCGCGTTGTAGCATGAATAGATGCTAGGTTCATAAATCATAAGTAAATTTGTGTCTTACAATATTGCGATGAATGCCACAATAAGTCTTAAAAGGTTTAAGCTTTTTCTTACAAAACAATTCCATTTCAAGTTTGTAAATTGATGTTCAAAACTAAGATTCTATTTGCATTCCAACTTTTAACCCATCTCAACCTAATTGTCAAAACATAACCTTGTTTGTGAATTCGATTTCAAGTTTATGAATGGATGTTCAAAACTATGAGTCTATTTATGTATGAACATGATTATGCATTCCAACTTTTAACTCTTCTCAACCTAATTGTCAAAACATAACCTTGTTTGACCAATAATATCAAAGCATAATCTAGAAAATGATGAAAATCTTTTGTGATTGTAAGTGAGCGGTGCACTGTACCTATGACATGTCATAGGTTTTTTTTTGCACCTATAGCACTGCTAAACTGCACCCCTGGTGTCATAGCCATGTTATACGTCCCATAGCCATCTCCATGACGAGATGTTATGCGTTTTTTTTCTTCTTATTTATGAATGAGTGGGGTATATTTGATGGTGCGTTAAAAGAATTTTATTAGAGAAGCTGTTTATGTTATAGAAGTGTTATAAGGTACATGATGATTTGACGACGCCTATAAAATTTGTAGGTGCCATTACACCCGCCTCTCTTTGACTAAGTAGATGGATGATGGCATCATTCCAATAATGAGTAAATATAAACATTACATGACACAAGTAGTTGAACTTCATTAGGGTACACACACTCATCTCGTCCATTAATGGAATTGGTCCAAATAGACCACACTTATGTTTGTATCTCATTGCCATTTTTTCTTGGTGCTCTCTTCTCAACCACACTCTCCGATCCCTCCCATCATTTGCTTTTAACATTATTGAATGCGCGTTTTCAATGTTTTTAGTGTAAAGTTTATTAATCAAGAATCGACATTTACTTTGGAATGTTGGTTACTCTAGCTACTATATAACACAATAAATATGAAAGATCAATGAACTTCTATGAACCTTGTATGTTATAAGGTGTCACAACAAAGCTAAAAGCAAGAAAAGAAGTTGATAGATTCATAGTTATGAAATCAAGAAAAGGAGGCAAATTTGAGTCTCCAAGAGTTCTTGAAACTCCTCTTTGTGGATTGATTCAATTTGAGATCTTGAAAAATCCCATTGCCTACGCTTCATTTCACCTTTTTCAACTACTTGTGGCTTGCGTCCATATGCAATCTTTCATACAAGAAAATTTAATTATTTTTATTAATTTACTAAACAATATAGTAAATGTGATCAACATTTATAATGAAATATATAGTAAATTTTAACTCATACAACTAACTCATTCTCTTATGGAAACTACAATGAAGTACATAAACTTGAGGACCAGCAGGGCCGTCTCGTGGTTTTCGGTGGCCCTAGGCAATAACAAGAAAGAGGCCCTAATACACTTGTAAACTAAAGAGAAATTGTATATAAACTTGAATTATATGACTCATATATGTTTAATGTTAAACGTATTTATATGCAAAACTAACTAAAATGTGGCCCTTTTTAAGTTGAGGCCCTGTGCGATGGCACCTATTGCACACCCCTCCGAGCCCCTTCTGAGGACCAGTAGTCGTTCTTGTTTTCAATCCCTTAGCTACGTTGATGAATCTTCCAAATCTTCCGCATCCTCTCCACTCGTGAGAGAGATAAATCTTCCAAATCTTACGTTGAGTTACACATTAAAAATAAAAAGATTATGAGCTAGAGGGATATAAATATATAAACACCCAAAGTTAATAAACCTTCAATTTAAATCTACTAATTATGTTGTCCTAAGTGTACATGTTTTGATACATTGTATATATCTATACTATATTATAATGCATGTAAAAACAAGCCTCATTCCAAGCCTAACTCCTAACAAAAAATTAAGATAAGGAGCTTCAATCATGAGATGACATTTGTCACTTCTTAACAAACTCCAAGCCTAACTCTTAACCACTAAAAAGTAAGATAAGAAGCTCCAATTATAAAAATTCAACTTTATTTTCAAATTGAAATATCTTTTTATCT
Source organism: Chrysanthemum makinoi (assembly GCA_910596185.1). NCBI lineage: Eukaryota > Viridiplantae > Streptophyta > Magnoliopsida > Asterales > Asteraceae > Chrysanthemum > Chrysanthemum makinoi. Next base: position 236,256,404 of record OU343218.1, read on the forward strand.
ACTTATTTTTTTTATAATCTAATTTCACCGTATTTTCTAAAATTTTATACTCTTTAATTCAACATCTATTTTGATATATTTTTATAAGTTTTTAGTTTTTATATTTTTAGTGGGTTTATTTTATTTTAATTCAAATTTTTACAACTTTAATCTTTATTTTAATTAATATAATCTTGATTCGTCAAAATCATATACTTTTGGGAGAGTGTTTGACGGGTAAGAGATTGCGAGGGTATTTCTATATGCGAGAATAATGATGTCACGAGAAAGTTACGGGAAAGCTATGGGTAACCTAAACAACACACATACAACTAACACATATATATTCGAAGTGTTGTGAAACGAATTCACTAAACGGGTAAGCAAACACATATAACTATATTTATCGTCGCCGCTGCGCGCGGGTATCCGACTAGTACAATAAAAAGGTGTAAAGCTTGATTTGAGAATCATTAAATTATACTAGTACTCAACAAGATCAACCATTTGGTAATCCAATAAAACGTATGACTTTGTCGTTGATTGTAATTCATGAATCTTAATTGATTCTATATAGTAAGATGTTATCTTTGTCTTATTAGCCGTTTTTGTTTTATTTTTGTCTTTTCCTAATGGACACTTTTACCTCGTTTATGCTAATATGAAAGTTAACTCCAATTAAGATATCAAGACATTACTTCATTCTTGATATCAGGGCAAAAAGATATGGTACGGCATGAAGCATTTAGGATTCATGGAATGAAGTAGACTTCTGGTTTGATGCAGTCAGACTCACGATATGTCGAACTGGCAACTACGTGGTCTTTGCGATTTTCTCTTTTTTCGATGTGAAGTTAGAAAAAACATTATTTTCTTTTTCACATAATATGTATAGATCTAATGAAATCTTTAAGAGAACGCATTTTAGATAGTGAAATAATGTTCCTTGTATATCAAGGCACTCAGGGAACGTAAAATAGCAACTCTTAATTACAAAAGGATGGAGACTTATTACCTTCTAAAGATAACACCTAACTTTTTCATAAAAGAGTTTTATAGTAAGTAAAAAGGTTTAATTTGTTGTTGATTAGGGAAAATCAAGCATGTTTGGCAAGATTATATTTTTTGAAAGGAACCTAAGACTAGAAGTAATGGTATGGGTTTGTCACTCGTGAGGTGCATGCCTCATGCGCCACCTCATTATTTGGGGTTGGCTCACGCGTGACTAAGGGCAAAAAGAGCGATGAACAGTGACAATGCTCATCTCTCGGCATTTTTGCAAATTGGGTATCCTTTATTAGTAAATATTTGATTTGTGAGTGCGTGTGAGATATTTTGTATGATATGTTTGTATAAAGTGAGTATTTTAATGAAAGATTATAGAAGTGGTGACCATTACGGGTGAAAAGTAAAGAGAAGTGAAAGGAGAAAGAAAGCTGAGATGACACTTATATGAAAGGTGAGCTCGTTTGACAATTACTTCTAGTTTAAGAATAAATTTGTACGGAGCATTATGAAGTACATACAAATGTTTCCATATTTCAAATATTGCAACACATGATTCATTTATATGAAGAGTAATGAATGACACGGTATTATGATGATAATTTGCTCTTTTTAGATAATTTGCTCTTTTTAGGGGGTCCTTTGGTGTCTGAAACACCTATGGATTTTTTCGATGTAGTGTTAATTTTAAGAAAAAACATCGATTTTTCTCAAATTCATCTTAAATAACTCCGGTTCATCGAAATGTTTAGTTAGCATCTTAAACTCTATTATATTAAAATTAAAAAATTTGTGCGTCCGGTCATATTTATTACTGGCTCCGTCCCTGTCTATAAGTCACAATATGTTTTAAACGAAACTTGAACTCATATTTTGTTTGTGTTATTGATGCGACTAGCTAGTTACTTACTTATTAGAATCACCGTTTATCATAACCAATGTATGACCATAATGAATTTATAAAAACAACTTTAGACATTTGTCATTGTTATATTAATCTTGCATCGCAGAAAGTAACAACCGTTTTTCTTTTTTATAAAATCTTAAAATGCAAACATGTATTTTCACGATACATGTGTGATCACTTGTATAACACTAGTAATAAGAAAAGAAAAAAAAAGTGTATAAAAGTATATTAAAATGTAAGAAGGTTGCCTTTCATTTTACCAACATGTTGCCTATGGTTTGGGGGGCAATTTTGGACAAGTGGTAAAAGATTAATGTGAAGATTTAAGATTATATTATTGGATTGTGTCATAAACTTAATTAACTGACCCTCAACTTTTAATTTTTACAGACAGGCCTCAATTATTTTGTCTGTGTTAAGTAACATCATCCTTTAATCCCATTGATAAATGATGATCCCACGCACACTCAACAACATTAATATAAGTTACACGTTACTACCTTGTACTTTTTTTCTCATTAGTCTTTAATCCTTTATACATGCATTTAAAAATAATTAAATTCTTAGATGCCCCAAAAATCCGCTTTATGAAAACTTTAGGTGCTTTGCATATTTGACATATTCGTTATTTGGATTTTAACGTTTTATTTATGAGTTTGTCTAACGGGTATCCATAAGGCACTAATTTGTTTAGACGTATAAAAAAGAAAACGCTGAGTTCACTGAATCAGAAATCACATATAATTAACGTAATTTATATGTTTAATTAATGCGTGTTAAATGCATTTTTCAAATTAAAAGAAAAGTTATCTCATAAATTGAACAACTCAATCAAAGATCACTTTTCTTATGGCAACAAGTAACCATTACCAAAGTAGTCTAGCACTAAGTCACCTAATATTCTCACATAAACGTTTAACTTCAAATTTCCCTATGTATATATTTGAAGTGGTCATGAAAAGGTAGAAAACAGTTACGGAGATACCCCGATTAATCAACAAATATTATATGAAAAACTCGGACGAATGTTAGTTTAAAGTACAGTAACTTGTGTATAAGTGAAAGGGGTTGTCGAATGAGATGCGACATTTACCGTTTGATAACTAAAAGAATAATATCAAGTAAAGTTTTTATGAAAAGGTGGAAGTGTGTGCAGAAATGAATTATTTTGTGTAGGTTTTTTAGGGCATGGATGATGATGATGAATCATGATACTATTTTTAGAAGGTGATTGGTCAAAAAGTCAAAACTACTTCCATGCCAATTGGCTGGTCAAAATGCAAAAGTCTCCGCATATTGTTGCAGATCTAGATTTTGAGGTTCGATGCATAAATTTACACCAAATTTGAAGACTTTATAGTGTTTCAAAGAATCCACATTTTGATATAGTTGTAAGTAATATAAACTGATCTTGAGCTTTTTCAGTTATACAAAATCGAATTCATAGAATGCGTTTCATGTTTGAGCCTTGCAAGCTTCAACTTTCGAAACGCAACTCAAAACACGACGAATGCCTTTAAGGAGTAAGGACCATAACTAATATAATGGAGCACAATAACAAACTTAATTGTGGATTTACATAAAAGATAGGGTTTATTGCGAAAAAAAAAGTGTCGAATTATAGGTCTTTTCCGGTATTATACTATCAAAATGATCAAAAAAGATATATAACTTTCATTATTTTTGCAATAAGGTTAACTTTTATGAAATTATCCAATAATAAATCTGAACGTTTAAAATGTAGAAGTTATTTGTATTGCACACAAAATGAAAGTTGAATACCTTTTTTGATTTTTTTGATAGTATAGTACCTTAATTAGGAACTCCCATATATTTCGATATCCTTTCTTTTGCAAAAAAACCTAAAAAGATGTCCATCTTAATGATCAATTAATGACTTGACAATAATGCTAGTTTAATCATACCCAGATGCTATACTCTTTGGAACCTAAACTACTCAGTACATGTTTTGAATCTAAATGCCTCAAAAAAAAAAAAAAAAAAAAAACTTTGTATTATCAAAACCCAATTGGCATACACATTCTTTTGTTACATAAGACAAGAATTGCATTGAAAATATAGAAAATCCCATGAATATAATTAAAATCACCGTTCAGAAATTAGTTAAATATTCCTTATCAATTTTGTTTCTTTGCTCAATACTTACTCCTTTTATTAATTTTCTTAAGCATAATTTAGATCCTAGTCAAAAAATGACAACCAAGAGACACGAGGGAATCAATACAAAAAAATAAAAATAAAATAAAAAATAATTTAAGATAAAAAAAAATAGAAATGATTCTTTTGACTTGAAAAAGAAATAAATTGACACTCTCTCATTGCAAATGCATGTGCCTTTCATCTCTCATTATAATGCATCTCCTCACACTTCACATGAACTCATTCATACAATTATATTAACTCTCTCTAATTTATTTCATTCACACATATCAAACACTATTTCATTTATATCTCATATATACATACATACTTGCATTTATTTCATCAACCAAAATCCCATAATATATCCTAGCCTCTCCTTAAAATCTTTTACCTTGTCAAAAATTTTAAACCTTAACATGGGTCTTGAAACATGGTTGATCAAAGTTAAGAAATCAATATCACATAGCTTTGATCATCACCATCATGGTCACGTACCACACGGAAAACCGGTTATCAAGAAATCGAGAGTCGGGGTCTTGGCGTTCGAGATAGTAGGGATCATGCCAAAGTTGAACCACATGTGGCAGAATCTTTCTGATAAAAATATGGCTCGTTTACGCAACGAGGCATTATGTTTAGAAGGTGTCCGAAAAATAGTATCAACTGACGATGTTTTCCTTCTTGGGCTAGCTTGTGCTGAGATGGTTGAGAATTTGAGAGTTCTCGCGAAAACAGTTACTAGGCTGAGTAAAAGATGTGAAGACTCGAGTTTGAGGTCGTTCGAGACGGTGTTTGATGCGTTTGCGAATACGGGACGTGATCCACATGGTTGGGTTTTGAGCTGGAAAGAAATGGAGGCTAAGAATAAGAAGATGGAAAGATTAGTTACAGCTACAGCTACGTTACATCGAGAAATCGATGAGTTAACTGTTATCGAAAACAGTTTGAAGAAAGCTTTGCATTGTAGTAGTAACAAAAAAGATCAAAGCTTGAAGCAACAAAAGATTGATGATTTGCAACATAAGCTCCAATGGCAAAAACAAGAAATAAAGTACTTAAAGGATAAGTCTTTATGGAACCGAAGTTTCGATACAATTACTTCATTACTTGCAAAATCAATCTTTACTATTCTTTCAAGAATCAAACTTGTTTTCAATATCAACAATGGTTTTAATTACCCTCCTTCACTCCCTCGAAGCCTTTCGGCCTCAGCTACTGTCTACCCTTCTGACCAAACCTCGAATTCGTTCAGCTTTGTATCCGGGCCATTGGTCAAAAGCTCAAAACATCAAGAAAACAACCATCTTTCACACGGGTTTTTCGAAACAACTTCTAAGATTCTAAAACCATCATCAAGTACTTTAGGGTCTGCTTGTCTTGCTTTACATTATGCTAATTTGATCATAGTGACTGAAAAAATGATAAGGTCACCTCAGTTAGTCGGTCTTGATGCTAGGGATGATATTTACTCAATGTTGCCTAATAGCATTCGGTCTTCTTTAAGGCGTCGGTTAAAAGGTATCGGTTTTTCAGCAAGTGATCCTGCCCTAGCAGGCGAATGGAAGGAAGCTTTAGGGAAAATATTAGGATGGTTGTCACCATTAGCACATAATATGATGAAATGGCAAAGTGAAAGAAGCTTTGAGCATCAAAATTTGTTGCCAAAAACCGGTGTACTTTTATTGCAAACACTTTTTTTTGCAGATCAAGAGAAAACTGAAGCCGCTATAACCGAGCTTTTAGTTGGATTAAACTACATTTGGAGGTTTGAAAGAGAGATGAATGCTAAAGTATTGCTGAACTGTACTAATAATTTCAAGAATATGCAGCAGCATACAAGCTAAGCAAAATGCTATTAGTCCAAATTTTGTAATATTTTTTTTTTGTAAGTTTGATTATTTTTGGGTGGGTGGGGTTAGTAGTATTGATTGGTATGTAAATTGATTGAGCTTTGAGCCTAATTCAGATCTTGAAAGATTTGTTTGTATGCTCCCTAACATGATATTTGTATATTAGTATATTCAATGGTTGTAAAAGTTTCTGTTGAATCAAATCTCATAAAATATTGGATGGTGTTTGGATATGTTTCAGCAATCACATGAGATTAGATTCTCTTGTTATACAGATCTACTACATATTTTACATAACCAATGATGGTAATTTTAGTATAACCTTGCTGTAAAAAGTTATGTTTCAAGGTTGCAGCTGGTTATTGTTACGTTTTGTTAAGATAATCAATGTTAACAAAACCTAACAATAACCAACACCAAGTATCATAGCTGTAAGACACTTAACCTCTTTGTAAGACGTTAAGGATTCAAACATCCCTGAAAACACATTTTTAGGTCGCCGCTGAACGAGCCAAGAAAGGGTCACGGGATTACGTCGGAAGTATCTCATCTGCATGTTTTAGCATTAGGAATAATAAAGGTTAAAGATTCAATAGGCGTACTAAGATCTATGATTTTTCTTGATCGTAAAAAGTAGTAATATGTTTATCTTATACTTTTTGACATAATCAAGCTAAGTATTTAGTTTTGAACAAGAAATTATGTTATAACTAAATGTTTTCTTCATTCTTATTATGCTATAAAATGCTGACAGGATAAACTAGAGATCTCCGGTATGAAGCGTATCTCGAATGTTATTTAGTGGGTTGTGTGGAATTTTTAATGTGAACAAACCTTTATAACTATCATTTTCAAAATTTATATGACACAAGGTCTTGTTAGCTTGTAATGTTTGATGTATATTTGTATATAGGGCTCAAGCTCGTTTCTAGAATGATCTATGTATCCCTATTTATTATACTATGTATTCTCGGAATTTCGTATTACTCTAAGCATCTGATGTCCTCCTGCTCCGACTGCAGGGGAGTATTAGCCTGTAATGTTTGATGTATATTTGTATAGGGCTCAAGCCCGTTCCTAAAATGCTTTATGTTCCCTATTTATTGTACCATGTATTCTCGGAATAGAGGCAATCAAATCAATCATTCATTTATACTACAGGTCTTACCTTTTAAGAAAAATGTTGCATAATAGTAACAAAATTTTACCATTGTTCTAATTTATTCACTCAAACTTTATATTAACCATAAAAACCACTTAAATTTCAATAGTGTTCCATTGTTGTGTAAATGTTCAAAATAAGTGCATTGTTTGATTGTACCTTGATAATAAAGACCCACCTCCCTGAATTTCACTAATCTCAAAATGTACAACCAACTTAGACACATTTAAACAAAATATAAGTTATAGAATAATAACAAAGTTTGAGAACTGTTCTGTTTTGGTCACTCAAACATAAAATTTACATAAAATGAAACACTACTTGAGTGGTTGAATCTCAAAAAAAAAATATATATATAAATGACTAAATTAGAACACTTTTGAAACTTCATTATTATTTAATGATTTTTTCCCTTTCTACATTTTAAAAGAAAATTGTAAAGTTAGTTTTTTTTACACATCATAAATCTAGTTCAAATCCTACCAATATCAGAGCGTTATGGGCTTGTTTAGTAGCCCATGTCTGTCTAGTGGGCCCCCATGAATATTGTCTTGCAGAACAAATCTTGTTGATATAAACCTTACCACACAATTTTTTTAAAATTAATTTGATATCAAAATTATGTTGATATTCCTGTTAACTAAATACTCCTTCCGTCTCAAATTTATTGTTCCCGTTTAACTTTTGAAGTCTATTTTCTTAGTATTTTTATGTTAAATAATACGAAAATTTTATCCAATGAAAATACATTTAAAACTCAAATCCATTCATATATTTTGGATCAAATATTATATAACACAAACAAAAATATTTAAGGTTAAAGTTGAAAAAAAAAGTCAAATAGGGACAATAATTTTGGGACGGAGAGAGTACGATTTAAACACTAATTTGTTCGTTCGTATTATCTTTATCGACTTTAAATAAAAACTTGAGCTTCGTGGATCTTTCTTGTAGTCATTAAGATTTGATTAAAAAGTTAGCGTATAAAACATGTTTTTATTTGCATTATATTATTTTTGCTAAGAATATTATCCAAGAAAAGTTTGAAGTTTATTCCATAATTAATGCATGGATTTCCTTCATCCTTTTTTGGATACGGTGAAGATTTTTCATTCATTAAACATACTAATTCAACTAAAGTGTTTAGAATATCTAAACAAATTATAGAGGATTCCATACGAACTTATGCTTTCTCTGTGATAGAAAATTTTCATTGTATTAAATCAATATTGTCACACAAAAAAGTAAGACAATAAAGCAAAGATACATGCACTATATCAACACTAACGTACGTAACAATATCTAAAAGTATCATCAAAACATATTTAGGATCTAACTTCACTAAAAAAGATGTGTAAGTTACAACCTAAACTCCAATTTATCAGCTACACAAACAGGGTTGTGTTTCTCCAAAACGACACGACCAGCAGCCTTGAAGTCGAATTTACACGCATGCTTCTCAGGCATCCGATGCAACCCACAGAAGCTCTCACCACACCTACACGAAAAAGCAACCAACCCGACACGTTTGTCACAAACATGGCATCGGTTCCTTTTCTTAACAGCTTCGTTACTCTGATGATGATTCTCAACAGGCCCTTGATTATCTACATTGTTATTTACACCAAGAGTGTTAGTTACGACTTCGGATGATGCTTTCTTCTTTAGCAAGTCGGCTTTATAGCAACTAGAGCAAAAGTCTCCTGTTTGTTTGTTCACGTAAAACCCGCAACCGGTTTTGCAAAGTGGAGGTGTTGTTGATTGATCGAGCTCTTCCTTCATCGATGGCATCTTTGTTCGTAGTTGTGTCGAAGGTTTTTGCATGAAAAATAAAGTTGTGAATGAATGAATGAATATTGTTTGGAGTATATATAGGTTACGGGACTAGGGGGTCGAATTTATAGAAGTGGATAAGGTGTATGAGTTGTAATATAGTTCGAACTTGATATGGCATTTTAGAAGATTCTAGAGGCCTCGCTACTTTTTTGCACTATTGGTCGGTTGTTCGAATCAAAATTGGATATGATGATCGAATCGTTAATTTAAAATTTCAATGTTGAGATAGGAATTTTTCTTTTCAAGTTTTGCTCTTTATTAACTTATTGTTCAATTAAAAAAAATAAAAAATACCATGTGCAAAGGTGAGAGTTTTATTAATTAACAACAAATTACCCATAACGAGAAGGATAGACACACCTACCCTTCAATTTGAGTACAAACAACAAGACATCTGACATACTAAGTCTAACTATCTCGGACAAAGCTAGACTAAAATCTCAGACAAAACTAAGCAACTTCTTATAACAAAACTACACTTATCTCAGAAGCTGCACCACAGAAGCATGAAATCAAACATACTGGAGACTAACTTCAGCTGCTAAAATGATTCTTTTAACTCACCTTAATTGCACCAAGACCATAACCTCTTGACTACATTTCCTAACTCAATCTCAACCTCAAGTCATTCAACCCACACCCACAATTCCAGAAAAGGGTGTAGATTTGCGGGAACACCCACAATAACTAGAGGAGAGAACTGAGCAAGCATCATCAAGTGGGTTATAGCCATCCATACCATTCCAGTCAAGGGCTATACCAGAAACTCTATGTTTCCCTCTTTTCAAAAGGCTTCAAGTTTATGGGAACACACATCTTGAGGGAGAATCTTCAAACCTCCTTTGGTGGTACACTCCAATGACCAAGTAGGGTCATCTTACACTCCTCACTATTTCAAACAACCATGTACCACCCTACTAGATTTTTACCCACTTTATGGTTCAGATGACAACTGAGAAGAATGAGGAGACCTTATAAAGAAGAAAGAAAGGCCCTCATAAATCCAACTGACCAAAAGAACCAAGATACAGGGCCATCTTGTGAGATGATCTAAAGTATACAGATGCTTTAATCAACTTATAGAAGATTTGTAATGGTTAATAACCATATTTGCAGCACTTACTTGAAACTAAATTGCTGACCCAAACATTCCTTTATACAAGCATACCATACTTTTCAAGAGCCCTACTCACTGCATTACCAATTATCACTTCCTATCAAATTTAATATTCCATAGGTTTTCAGCTTTAAGAACATTTGCAGTGTGTTTGACTTTGATTTAGACCATCTTAGCTCTGATTTCCTCACACACAATATTGAAAAGGCCTTCTGCACTTCTTTTACAACCAGTGAACAATCTCACATTCCTCTCCTGCCAAATGTAATGAACTCCAACAGCCAAACATAGTCTTTTAATAATCCCCCAAACACTCCTACTATCATTATTAACACACATTTTATTGACAATGTCATCCCATGAGCTCACATTGATCTGCAAATTAGCCATCTTACAAATATTCTTTCAAACCTCTTGAGCAAATTCATAGTTAAAGAACAGATGGTCATGGGAATCAACTTCTTTTTGACATAGACTACATTCAAAAGTTATGTTTGGATACCACTTTTGCAGCCTATCTGGTGTACAAAGCTTCTTCTTAACAGCCAACCATAACATGAAAGCATGTTTGGGGATGCAATGAGAGTACCAAACAAGGTTGTACCAACATACAAAATTTTCATATTTCTAACATCCTTCTAAAATGTTTTGATTGCATAGCCTCTTACAATGCCATTTTTATCCATCTAAACAGCTTTGTCAGGTTTATCTTGCAGCTCAGGAACAGAAACATTGCATAATGTTGGGTACTTGACTAACCAATTTCCAAGCCATTTCCATCCATTATCATAAATCATATTAGCTAACTTAGTAGAGTCTTGAAAACCAGCTAAGAAAGTATCCTTTTTCTTGACAACTTTGGACAAGGATTGATCAATGCACCATTTGTCATGCCACACATTAATAGTTTTGCCATCCCCAATCTGATATCTCATATGCCCACCCACCTAATCTCTAAAGCTTAGAATGAATTTCGAAAACCAACTATCATTCTTATTGATAAGGTTTTAAAATGTACCTTTTTGAGGGGTCGTTTAAGCCCTTATTTGATCACTTTTGTATCCGTTATTACTTAATATCGTTCCTTTTCACTTTTTAGGTATCTTGAAGGCAAAATGCTGGAATGACACTTATTCGGACGAAAAGGCGCGAATATACGAAGAAAATGGCCAAAGTCAAGAATCAAGACACTCAGGCTGCTGGAATTGAAGGGGACGGCGTCAGGAACTACAAGTGACGGCGTCAGGTTCTATTAGGGACGCCGTCGGACAAATTTTGTGACGGCTCAGTAGCCAAATTGCTCATTTACAAGTGACGGCTTCAGGTTTTAAAAGAGTAGGGCGTCGCAGCTCAGACGGCCTAGATTTGATCCATACGACGTCAGAGACTAAAGGGGACGGCGTAACAAGCATAAGGTGACGTCGTCGCAAGACTAACATGGCCAAGAAGAAACCCTAATAACGGCGACCCGACGGCGTCACAAATTAAAAGGTGACGCCGTCGCATTTGTAATCTTATATATAGAATCCGAATTTTTCAGTTTTCAGTGTATAGTCTTTTGGAGTAAAAACCTAAACCGAACCAAGGCTGTCTTGTACAGTATTTTAGGGTTTCATACCCTATCTTACATCAAGATAAGTGTTTTACTTCATTAATTTAATTATGTCTTCCTTTGATAATGTGTATGTTTGCATGTTCCCCATGTCCGGCTAATTTACTTGTGTGTTTGCTTAGGTAATATGAAACTTAGTTATTTAATATTCATTGGTTGTCTCTTATCTTAATTGTGATTGACCTAGTATTGCGATAGGTCATTCGTTGTGTTTGAAATGCTTGAATTAATCTTTGATGAACCTTAGTTTATAATCGCCTAGAGTAATTGTAGGCTAGCCATCCAAAGAATACCTTAGAGTTAAAGTTTATAAATTCTAGAGATTTTGTAGTCATTAACCTTTGGTAGCTTCAAAGAGTTAGGGATAAACGCATACCCTACGACCTTAGAGACACAACGCAATTAAGAATAAGGACATTAAAATTCAACCGCCAATAGGAGATAACTAGGGACTAATAAAGCCTAAGCAAATACATTTTTAACTATCATACGAGCACACAACAATAGACATAGACTACATACACCTTAGTTTAGATAATTAGATAAGTAGAAGTAATCGGTAGAAATACCAACCCCCCAAATCCAAACCCCGATATTCGCACCTTTCCATTTCGTAAAAAACATAAAAAAGATAAAAAAAATAATCTTCCTCAACCCAAACCTTAGCGTAGTAACTTCTCACTAGCATTCCTATTCCCCTAGAGAACGATATCAATTCCCGTGGCCTACCCTAATACTACACTACAACGATTAGGTTCACTGTCTTGGGTGTTGAAAAACTTGCTCAACGAAAAGGAAGTTCCTTTGACCCCGAACGACGCGTGTAGCGTTATCAAGTTTTTGGCGCCGCTGCCGGGGAATATAATAGCTAGTTAGGAGTCCACCTCGTTTAGGTTTCCTTTCTTGATTCCTATCAAGTAAGCTTTTTTCTCATTTTTAGCTTCCTTGTAGTCTATACCCCTTCTTTGTGTTTGTGTTCGTAAAACCCTTTTCATTTGTCGCTATGGCAAGTGAAGTTGCATTTGAATCATTAACAAATGAGGAACAATTGAATTTCGCAGATTGGATTGCATTTTATTGTTCTAATGAATTTGCGAGTGATCTTAGAGATATCCAAAAGGAGACGGGTGTAACGTTGGATGGATTTGATAAATTTTGTGCTTGTGTGACTTCTATTCAACGATCATTGTTAGGATCAACTCCTTTTAGTAAGACCATCTGGAAATTTTTTGAGAAAAGCCTCCTAAGCATAAACCATCAGTTGAATGATCTTAGGCACCATGATCAAAAAGACCTAGTTTTTAAGAACATGGAACCTAAAGCCGAACAAGATTGTGAGATGATTAGAGTTGAAATACTTAGTTGCATGTGTGGGATAGACTTCAAAACATATGACACGCGTGAGAAATCCTTTAGGAAAATAGAACATAGTAGTCAAGTTTTGAGAACAATTCTTTTGAATCGGACCAAGAATTTGAAATGGCCAAAGAAGGATTTGAGATGCTTAGGAGTGTATTTGGATTAGATCATACTAATGAACATTTAGGAGATCTAGATATAATGGAAAATGAGGTGGAAACTCCAAGCCCACAGGCCCTACCATCACTTGAGGAACACACATCGCCTATAACTTACCCGGAAGAAGTAGAAGAGACTATAGGAACCCTGATTGATATAGAACCTTTGGACCAAACGCCACTAGAGAATTTAGGTTTAGATGCTTGTTGTCATGACCTCTCTCTTAGTCCTAGGGAAGTTCCTAATTTTGATGAAACGGAGCCTCAACCAAAAACCTTACCCAATTTTCCGTCTTTAGATGTGAATCTTGGAATTGAATTAGGCCCCAATCCACCCATCAAAATAAATAATTTGGGTAGTTGCTTGATAAAGGTGGTAGACTCTAGGCCATGTAGAGTGGAAACTAATATGGGAGTAACCCATGACCTTACACACTTATATCACCCATTCATGGTTGATAACAAGAAACATTATGGGTTTAAACCAGGTTTATTAGGTCAAGATGGATCCTTAACTAAGAATCTTTTGAAGTTGATAGAAGATGATCCATTCTTAGGAGAGAGATTTGATTCACCCGCTACACCAATAGAATTAGGTAAGGTTATAATGAATGGAGCACACCCCTTTGAGCATATAAATCACCCATCACCCTTTCCTCACGTAGCAAATTTCCACCGTAAGGGTGTGTATCGCTACTATCACCGGCACTTAAACTTAAGTGTAGGGAAAACCTCCCCCTTATCCGTTAAATAAGGGTAGAGTCAAGCTCGTGACTCGAACAAAAACAAGCGCTTCTTGGGAGGCAACCCATGTGTATTTGTTTTTCATTTTTATTTGTGTGTCATATATCTTTTTATTGATTGTTTATTCTCATGTTTAAATTTGTAAAAATGCTTTATTTTGTCTTTAACCTCGTCTTAATTACATATAAAGGTATTTTACATAAGGGATAAGTGTAGGGAGGATTACACACGTTTTCAAAAGAAACGTAAACATGAGAATTACAATTAATTAAAAGATATACAAGTGTGTTTGTTCGAGTCAAATGCTTGTATCGAGTTATAATGAATGTTTTGCAGGAAATTTTTCCAGATTCTAAAGATAAAAATGTTCCATAATTTTTTCCAGAAAATCGCAGACCAGTTTCTGTCAGGATAACCTGACGGCGACAGGAAGGAGCAGAAACAACTGATTACTTTTTCTCGTTTTCTGAGCTGCTTATAAATTTTTGGAATTTTCCAGAAAATCTGTAAACATCCATTCCACAAGCATTATATCCTAGTTTAGTTGAGTCTTATATATATATTATTACCGCCGATTTTACGTGAAGGTTTCGTTTGTTTTCTTCAAGTGTGCAGGTTTAATTTACCAAGAAGAAGATACATAAGATGAGAAGGAGCTTTTCAAGCAAACATTCTTCTTGAAGAACGATATAACCACCACTTTACACGGATCCTACCGAGCTAATCAGGGGAGTACTAGTTTCTTTCGTCTTTTATTACCTTCCATTATCATAACTTTGATACTTTCAGGGAACATTGGGGACAATGTTCAGTTTAAGTGTAGGGAGGGAAAATAAAACGGGAACTTTGAAACTATGCTTATCCTTGATTATTTGCTTTGTCTAATTACATTTGTGTAATAAACCATGAGAAATACCAGTTAGGGTAAATTTGGCACCAAATTTAAAATTTTTCCATGACATATAGGAGTGGGCCATTAGTCTTAATAAAGCGTCTCATGGATAGGAAATTATATGACTAGCACAAAAAAAATCCTTTACCACTTAAATTCCACTCAAAATGTGAGGATCGCCCTTAGATTAGTAGGAATTAAAGCATTCATCTTTAATGCTTAGAGTGTGAACCGGTAGTATAATAGATTCTAGAACTTCTTTTGTGATGCATCCCGAGATCACTAGTAAGACTACACTTGTGTAGTTAGGAATAACTAAATGATAAGAGGCATTAGGATAACCCTTATTTGATACCCGTAATATAATTACTTCTTCCACATCGGTTGAGTAATTCCCCCACACCTTTGCGTTGTACTCATCTTTAGTACACGATACCCCTAGTTAACCCCTCAGAGCCTATCCTTTTCGCGGTTCTCGTGATATTTCGGTTTTCCGGATATCAATGAAGAACATTGTTTATAATCCACCCCCAAATGTACTCCCAAATCGCCTTAGCCTACCTTGTATGCACTCACTTTTAGTGCATTATTGTTATCACACTAAACCCTTAGTTCAATTATCTAGTTGATTGCATAAGTTGCTAAGTCGAGTCATATCATTTGTACACAGTTTTGGGACGATTGGGACTCATGGGAAAAGTTAAATTTTATGAAATGACGGGAAGGGAACCTTAAATTCAAATTCCCTTTATTTGCGTAATAATGTACTCCAAGTGTTTTGATCTTTTCAATTCGGGTCAAATTAGTGTTAGAGTAATAGAAACTCAAGTGTAGGGATGTGCCTATAAATCCCTATCATTTTGATGTTATCTTAGAGGATGGTAGAGTAAGAGTGTAAAAAAAAAATAAAAAATAAATAAAAAAAAATAGAAAAAGAGAAAAAGAAAAAAAATAGAGTGTATGAAAAAAAAAAAAAAAAAAAAAAAAAAAACATACGGGCTACCATCCTACATCTATCTTTAAATTTATGTTTGTTTGTTTCAGTTATCTAGAGTTTAGAGTGTCGAGTATTGGCTTTGTAACGCCATTCTTCGCATGCTTGTAACATAAAGATTTTTGACTTGCCACCACTAAATAGCCTATCCCACCAAACCCTTTGTTTCCCTACCGTTAGCCTAACATTACAACCCTTTAAAAGACCTCTTGGATATTCTTTCCTAGGTGTTTACGCCAAAGCGATGGAGGTTTGATCTAGTCTCAAGCCTATGGTAATCTATGTACTAGGACCGGCTAATGAGTGTTTATCTTCCATTTCCAACTTGTTATATTTCATATACACCCGAGAGATGTGAGTATCTAAACACCCCATGTGAGGTGCTAGTATGTAATTTTCGTGCTTGTTATGACTTTTGCGGGGCTTATATGTGTTGTGGATCGTTCTAAACTAATGCTTCATGACCCCTAACTTATAAATTAATTGGCTAAAAGCACATTTGCTTGAGGACAAGGAAATACCAAGTGTAGGGATATTTGATAAGGTTTTAAAATGTACCTTTTTGAGGGTCGTTTAAGCTCTTATTTGATCACTTTTGTATCCGTTATTACTTAATATCGTTCCTTTTCACTTTTTAAGTATCTTAAAGGCAAAATGCTGGAATGACACTTATTCGGACAAAAAGGCGTGAATATACGAAGAAAATGGCCAAAGTCAAGAATCGAGACACTCAGGCTGCTGGAACTGAAGGGGACGGCGTCAGGAATTACAAGTGACGGCGTCAGGTTCTATTAGGGACGCCGTCGGACAAATTTTGTGACGACTCAGTAGCCAAATTGCTCATTTACAAGTGACGGCTTCGGGTTTTAAAAGAGTAGGGCATCGCAGCTCAGACGGCTTAGATTTGATCCAGACGACGTCAGAGACTAAAGGGGACGGCGTCACAAGCATAAGGTGACGCCGTCGCAAGACTAACGTGGCCAAGACGAAACCCTAATAACGGCGACCCGACGACGTCACAAATTAAAGGGTGACGCCGTTGCATTTGTAATCTTATATATAGAATCCGAATTTTTCAGTTTTCAGTGTGTAGTCTTTTGGAGTAAAAACCTAAACCGAACTAAGGCTGTCTTATACAATATTTTAGGGTTTCATACCCTATCTTACATCAAGATAAGTGTTTTACTTCATTAATTTAATTATGTCTTCATTTGATTGTGTGTATGCTTACATGTTCCCCATGTCCGGCTAATTTACTTGTGTGTTTGCTTAGGTAATATGAAACTTAGTTATTAAATATTGATTGGTTGTCTCTTATCTTAATTGTGATTGACCTAGTATTGCGATAGGTCATTCGTTGTGTTTGTAATGCTTGAATTAATCTTTGATGAACCTTAGTTTATAATTGCCTAGAGTAATTGTAGGCTAGTCATCCAAAGAATACCTTAGAGTTAAAGTTTATAAATCCTAGAGATTTTGTAGTCATTAACCTTTGGTAGCTTCAAAGAGTTAGGGATAAACGCATACCCTACGACCTTAGAGACACAACGCAATTAAGAATAAGGACGTGACAATTCAACCACCAATAGGAGATAACTGAGGAGTAATAAAGCCTAAGCAAATACATTTTTAACTATCATACGTGCACACAACAATAGACATAGACCACATACACCTTAGTTTAGATAATTAGATAAGTAGAAGTAATCGGTAGAAATACCAACCCCCAAATCCAAACCCCGAGATCCGTACCTTTCCATTTCCTAAAAAACATAAAAAAGATAAAAAATAATCTTCCTCAACCCCAAACCTTAGTGTAGTAACTTCTCACTAGCATTCCTATTCCCCTAGAGAACGATATCAATTCCCATGGCTTACCCTAATACTACACTACAACGATTAGGTTCACTGCCTAGGGTGTTGAAAAACTTGCTCGACGAAAAGGAAGTTCCTTTGACCCCGAACGACGCGTGTAGCGTTATCAATTATCAACTGCCACATCCCAGACACTCCTTTTTTTTCAATTTGACCACATTAACCCATTTGACCCAAAGGGATTCCTTTCTAGCAGCAACATTTCAAAGGTGTTTAGAAAGAAGAGTTATGTTCCAAAGCTCCAGAGATTTATATCCCAATCCACCCTGATCCTTTGGCTTACACACATCCTTCCAAGCCACCCTTGCTTTACCTTTGCATCTATCCCCACAATTCCATAGAAAACTTTTGAAGAGTTTTTCAACATCATCAATCACTTCCTTAGGGAGAAGAAACACAGATCCCCAATATAGTTGCATAGAGGCTAATACTGATGCAATTAACCGAGCTCTCTCTGCATATGAAAGACTTTTATTCATCCAATAATTAAATTTGCTTTGAACTTTATCTACCAACTACTTGCAAACAGCTACACCAATCTTCTTTGTTACAAAAGGGACACCCAAATATCTAACTGGAAGTTTTCCTTCTTTAAATGGCATAATAGTATTAATAGCATTTTTAATTTCCTCATCAAGGCTACCACAGAACATGGCACACTTTCCAAGATTAAGGTATAGGCTAGAGTAATCTCTGAGTTTATTCAAAGCTTTCTTCAAAATACTCACAGATTCCACACCTTCATGACATAACATGATCAAAACATCTGCAAAGCACAGATGAGTGATCTTTAATTGCTTGCACCCAAAATGATATTTGAATATGCAGTCTTTCCTGATCTCATTCTTCAAAATTAGGTTCAGCATCTCCATTACCAAAGAGAAAATATGTGGAAAGATTGGGTCACCTTGCCTTAGCCCTCTACCTCCATTAAAGTATCCATGCCTTTTTCCATTAACACAAATAGTGAATTTAGCGTTTGTAATACATATCATGATCCAGTCAACCATTTGTTTAGGAAATCCAAATAGGATCATAATAAACTCAATGAACTTCTAGTTGACTGTATCATATGCTTTCTGGATGTCAATTTTGACAGAGACACTTTTAGGACCTTGAAAACAGTTATAACCTTTGAGAATCTCTTGAGTAAGAAGAATTTTATCAAAAATGGCTCTTCCAAGAATGAATGCACTTTGGTTTTCATTGACAACTTGATTCAGAGCATTTTTTATTATATTGGTGAGAATTTTGCTTATGCATTTGTAAATGACATTACAACACGCAATAGGCCTGAAGTCAGACACCTTTTGAGGAGTTTGACTCTTAGGTATAAGGGCAATTAAAGTGGCATTATAACTTCCCTTTTAGAAAGAAGTCCTTGGCTGCTTCACAAAATTCCTTCTTGATAATGAGCCAAGATTTCTTGAGAAATTTTGAGGTAAATCAATCAGGACCTGGGGCTTTATCATCATTAATATCAAAGCGAGCTGACTTGATTTAATCATATGTGACCTCTCTAATCATCTGCACAGCTTCATCAGTTGACACTTTATTCATAAACAGACTGGCATCTTCCTCACTGAGACTGCTAACAACATGATTAATCCCCAAAAAACCTTCAAAGTGCTTTACAAATTGGTTTGCAACATCCTTCATACCTAGTTCCATCTTCCCCATAGACAGTCATAATTATGCTTTTATTAGCTCTTCCCTTTAGCACTTTATGAAAATATGCTGAGTTTTTGTCTCTATCATTGAGCCATGTAACTTTTGCTTTTTGCCTTAATAACTTTTCCTCATCTTCTACAACAACTTTATATTCTTGCAACATATCACTTTCCTCTCTCCTGAGCTCTTTATCAACTGGATCTTAGTCAATCTTCTCCTGAATAAAATGTAGATTTTTCTTCAAATCAACCACTTTATCAAATAAATTCCCATTCCTCCAATTTAGATCATTAAGATGAGGCTTTAATACTTTCAACTTCTTAACAAGCATAATGTTCCATTTCTCTGTCACCATATCTTGAAATTCTACCTTATCAGCAACATAGTTAGCAAATCTAAAGGACTTCTTCTCTTTGTGCATAACTTTAGGGATGTTTAAATAGCTGGGTTGTGATCAGAAATGCCATATGGAAGGAACACTGCATTGGCGTTATTAAATTGAGCAAAGAAAGCGCTATTTCCCATAACTCTATCAATATTCTTCAAAACAGTGGCATTAGGATTTAGAAGACTTTTTGTCCAAGTAAAGTGTAACCCAGAACTATTGAGATCTTCCATTTCCACTTCATTAATGCAGTCCTGGAAATCAATCATGTCTTGTGTGAAGTGTGATATGCCTTCTGAGTGATCATCTAAATTCAAGCATACATTAACATCTCCCATAAGAGTCCATGGAATCTGTCCCACAATTCTACCAAACATACTAAGATCTTTCTAAAGCTCCCTTCTATCTTTACCTTTATTAGCATCATAAATGAAGGTGCAATACAGAATTTGTTGGGCACTCAAAACTTCAATATGATACAACATGGCTTGGGAAGTAGCATGGACAATAGTGCATCTCATATTACTAGCATCCACCTCACAACAATCCTACAACCTTTTTTACTCAAATGAACATTATTTTGCCATTTCCAACTTCCAAATACTAAAGCACATACTTTCTCAATTCTATTTTTCTTCATATGAGTTTCCAATACAGCACAAATACTAATTCTTTCATTCCAAATTAAATTCCTAACCTCTGTTTGCTTTGAGGTTGTACCCAAACCTCTTATACTCCAAGCTGCAATTTTGAAATCAATCGTTGAGCTTTTGAAAACCAGTCCCCACTCACACCGTAACCTCATTATCAGTCATAAACTTGGCCATATCAGACTTGTCTTTGTATACTTCATTCATATTCAAACATCCTTTTCCATTATTTTTGTTGTTAAGATATTGAGCTTCCCATCTGTCTTTGAAGTACCTAAACATAAGTGGAGTCCGTTTACTAGTAATATCCAAAGAAGGCCGATGTTTCTTAAAGACATAACTATCCACAACTTTTTTTTCTTGTGCACTCAATGCATGTAAATTCACATTACCATTATCCTCCTCTTGGCCTTCCAATATTGAATACCTATTTGCTGTGGACTTCACTACATGCACAAGTTCTTTCTCTACATTCCAAACCCTCCTTGATGATACATGTGGTTGTATAAACTGCCTACTAGTTCTTGTTTGTCTAGTCTTAGCAGCATTATCATTAAGTTTTTCTTTTGGTTTATACATGACTTTCGATGGTGATATTGCTTTCTCCTTAGGAATGTTATTCTTAACTTGGGGCATATTCTTTTTTTCAGCATTGTGATTAACCTTCTTGCTATTGACTTGAACAAATCCTCCATCCTCATTTAGTTCATCCTTCTCATGTTCCCCTAATCTATCTCTCTTCAAATAGCATTCATAAAAGTGCCTAAACACTTTGCAATGAGAACATATAGGGGGTTTCCAGTCATACACAACTTGCACTTTCCTCTGAATCACTAGTCACATTAGTATTCTTATCACTTTCATTTTCCCCCAAAGTTGGATCTCGAATACCTTCAGTATTCACTTCAAAGATGTTTTCATTGCGTTTTTTTACTTAATTTCCGTACAACATGATCATTATACATCGTAGGAACCCTAGTTTGTCTTTTTGTGTTTTCTTTCTATTAGACATGATTAAAATGTGTATTCAGTAGAAATCGTATGAAAATGTAACGAAGTGTAAAGAACATAACTGAAATGGATTGAACAGAATTTTGGCGTGAAAATAACAAATTTGGGGGTTTCTTCAAAATCTTGACATAAATCAAATCAAATCATATCACCTTGTTCGCAACAACAAGACGAAACTAATGATAGTTTCAGAATTTGAATTCTTTAAGTAACGAAGAAGAAATTGAAGGATTAATGGAGTTTTTTGAAAAGCGAGAAATGCGGGAAATTAGTTAGGAGAGAAAAAGGAGGAGAGAGTATGTGCCATGATTTAGGGAATGTTTGACAAAGGTAACTGTTGGTGAAACTAGAGATAGATCTGTAGATAGACATTAGAGAGAGAAAAAAAAATTATAAAAAAGTTTTTATTTTTATAACTTACAAGAAATACTTTGTAGCATTTAATTTTCAAAGAGTATAAGATATCATTTTTTTATAATCTTTTATAAGTTTTGTCAGACAAACAAAGCCTATATTTTATAAAAATAAGCATAATCTTTTCATAGTCTCATGTATCAAACATACCGCTACTCCTCTAGATCAATGCAAGTTCAAAAGAACAAAAAATCTTAGGGCTAATTGCTTGAAAATATATTTAACTTGACACTTTTTATGGTTGTATGTAGCAATTTTTATTATTGTGTGTACTGAACTTTCAAATTTCGATCATATTTTGTGACTATTCTGCCATAGTGCCATGTAATTTGACCATTTTACCTATCGAAATTTGAAAAAAATACACACAGTGATTGAAATTTGAAAGTTCAGTACACACAATTAAAAAAATGCCTACACACAACAATAAAAAGTTTTAAGTTAAATAAATTTTCAAGCAATTAGCCAACATCTTATCTGTAAGGTGAAGTGAAAGAATTGCAAAATAACTAAATAAGCAACCTAACGGGTGATTTTGTTGTTTCTCGCCTAGTCCGCGAAGAAGATAACTTCAAATTCTTCAACCAAGAGCGAATACCAGTTACAATAGTATGTGAATTGGCACGCTGAGTGCATTGCGAAAACTTCAGCGTGAAAAGGACTATATGTTTTCACATCAAATTATTCTCAACACTACTAACAAACTCAATCACAAGTTACAAAAGAGTATTAGGTTGTATCCACAACCACGTGAAAGTTAAATTGGATAACTTTATTTGAACTAAAAAATGTAACTATTTGTGTCATTGTTATATGCAAAACATTGCGAATATGTTTTTATCGGACAATAGTAGGATCGTGCTTTTATTTTAATATTTATATTAATCCTGTTAATAGTAATCTATCTAATACGAAAAAAATATGTGGTTCATGGATTTCAATTTTAGATTTTATCATTTAGGTGTCGCTTTATCCTTTTTTTCGTTTAAACATGATTAACACGATCTTCTTCATAAGTAATCCACATTTGGTATTTGCTTCATGGGGTATACAAAGATATCAAACCTTGCAGCTTGATTTGCAAACATGTTGAACAAAAATAATATGTGTGTTGTGATAAAATTATTGATTTGTCTAATAAAAGGGTAATCGAGTGTTGTGATAAAATCATTGATTTGTCACTTATGATATAAGCTAGTTGAGCCATTTACTACTAGCCATATTTTAAATCTTTATAGCTATATTTTAAATGTTTAGACTGAAAAGTTCCTACCAAACACGCAAAAAACACTTCAAATCTTAGAATCAAAGATCCCTCGAGAACTCAAATACCTCCAAACAGAGTTTTAAATTAACAAACCAAATGCCAAAAAGTTTGAAAATGTAAATTCCAAATTTATAAATTCACAAACCAAAACGTTTGAAATAGCTTATGACTTATGTATTAATATCACATAACTGAAAAAACAAAGTGATTTTGAAATTAAAATCCTTGTTTTCTCCTCTTAGATAGACAAAGAAAATCACTCCCAAACAGGGACGGAGCCAGTAGGGGGGCTGGAAGGTGCTCGGCCCCCCTAATTGGCCAACTAGATTATGTGAGGTTGTATGTAAAAATAACTCGAATAAAATAGAAGACATTGAAGCATGCATTTTTTCTTTCATGATGCCGATGGTGATTTGGTTTTGGAAAAAAGATGACAACTGATTGGTTGATTATATTAAAGGGGTGGGCTAGGCTTACTAGGTGGGCCAAAATATACATTAAGAGAAATGCACAGTATATGCCATTTATATATTATTTTTTCTATTCTTGTCTTTAGAGTGTATTATATTTTAAAGGTTATGTAGAAAGTATTATTACCAAATAAAATAACCGTATAAAATGTCCTCCAAATTTTTTATTTCTTGTAATTTACTGGTAAGTCAGCCTATTTGACAACTAGACCATCTCAAAAAAATGACTTAACAAAATAACTAACGTTTTTTATTCAAGAAGCATCGGGTGAAATCAACTAATTGTATGTTACTTTCGGAAAAAAATCGAGCCCCCCTTAATATAAATTTCTGACTCCGTCTCTGCTCCCAAAACCACTTTAAAAGTTAGTTAAATATCTTGTAAGAAAAGTTTCATTAATAGTCAATATTCAATAATACTCACTTCAGAGCTAGTAAGACCATGGAATAAACCAAGTAGTGCTAACTTGTGCCCATCATTTTGGGCTAGGCAAATGCCAATTTTTAGGACATTAGCTTAGGCAAATACTCATTCTTTAGCGATGTGGGATGAAAGAATCTATGAATTATGTCTTTTCAAAAGCAATCCCATTTATCATTCCAAATTATAGACACCAACAGTTGAGTATGATTCTACTACCATAATTTCGCCAAAAGGCAAAAACATATTATATGTAAAATTACCGTGTACTATTACAATGCTAAGGTTGTGTTTGTTTTTTTTTTTTGCCTCTTAACAGCGTCTGAACGGGCAAAATGTCTGAATCGGTCAGACATTTTGCCGTTCAGACCGTTTGTTTTTTTTTCCGTTCAGACGTCTGAACGACGTCTGAACGGAAAAAATGTCTGAATCTGTCAAGACCTGAGAGGGGTGTCTTAACGCGTCTGAATGCTTCTTGTAGACACAAAATAACAAAAAAAAAAAAAAAAAAATCCCGTTCAAACATGCGTTTTTTTTCTTCGTTCAGATGCGTTCAGATTCAGACATTTACGCATCAGATTCAGATTCAGACGTGCAGTTCAGATTCAGATTCAGACCCTCTTAAAAAACAAACACCACCTAAGTTTGAACTTGACATGTCCTTAATTAAAGAGTACAGTATTATTTAAGATCATGCTGAAAAAACTAGGATTTAGTACTCAAGAATTCATTAGGACATTGTCCTTATTTTACAAGTTACATGTTTTTGGAAACAAAACTTAATCTGATCAAAGAAAAGTCTACCAAAGTTTGGGAAGATAAGAGTCGCTTGAAACAACACAAGATGTCCTGAGAAAACGAATACTTTGTTTGAGTTTAGTTAGCAATCTATATATAAGAAGAACGAAAAAGACATTTTTATATCAAAATTGAGTTGTACTATAACTACATAAGCTACTAGTTAATGCTATAATGTAGTAACGTACCGATTAGTGGTGATGTACCCTTGATGAAATAGATGAACAATAACAAATTTCCTATACATGTTGGATCAGTCGCAACTGATATATGTTTGACACACGTGGTTTTAATGTTGTACCCCTGTAAGGACCAAATGATCCAAATTCGATCCAAACAAAATTGTTAAGCTTCCTTAATTACAGTACCATTCATAAGTGTTCATCATTAACATCCTTTGCGTTTCCTATCTTTCGATTTTGATGATCTCACCTGTAAGAGTTAAAAAAAACAAGTACATAACTTCTACTTAATGCAACGATCATTTTGTTGGTTTTATGGATATAAATTAGTAGACGTGAGTTAGGATCGAACTTGAGACTATGAGATTGCACACTTTACGTATGAGAATTTAAAGTTAATAATTAAATATAAACGTTATATTTATTTATTTATTAAACGAAATAACTAACGGACGTTAAGTAATTAATGTAATGGACTAACGGGCGTTAAATGTATTTGGAAAAAGACTAGATTGCAAAGTTTGGGAAGTTTCCGGAATCCCTTGGGGATGCCTACCAAAGATTGGCCAAGGAGAAAAGGAAACAAAGCCAAACTTGATCACCAAGTTAGTTGGGTATATATACAAGGCTTAGGGTCTTGTTTTTGCATCTCTTGTATTCATTAAGCTAAACCTAAAAATTGTTTTGTGTGTTTTCTTGTCCAAACCGATCGTACATCACCTTTGGGTGTCGATCCATTACTTTTTCACAAACCAAGTTATTTTGTTTGATAAAACTAGCATTACTTTAATTTGGTTTAGTACGTGTGTACAAGAACATAGTAATAACATACTTTTGTTATTATCTTGGATTGAATTACAAAACGGTAAGGGGTAATTCTTATAATCCTATAAACCCTAATTAGGGTTCATCCTAATTGCTAGTTTGTGGATTTGATTCTTGTTCGGCTAGAATCAAGAAAAGGTACGCATATTCTTCTTATGTTAATTAATTATTCGTTAATAAATCCTATACGCTTCCTCTTGAATACTTTGATGTTTTGTGATTATTTATTTGAATGTCATGTTATATAATTCCAACAGTGGCATCACGAGTCATTGGTTTTTAATGAGTAATTAATTACATAAACGCGTAATAAAACAAATACTTGTATGTTGTTTGATATGTTAATCTAGGGTTTATGTTTATTTTTTTTGTGGGTTAATTTTTTTTTTAATTGGGGCGTTCCCCATATTGTTTTTTTAATGTCGACACATATAAAATTTTTAGGGTTTTGAAAATTGTTTGCTAACCTTATTAAAACCTAGAATTAATATATTAGTTACGTGATTAATTCATGAATAATTTGTTATGTGTCATGGAATTATTATATGCGATCTTGTGACTATTTGTATAATTGTTATGATATATCCATGACAATATATGCATGTTTGTCATGGATAAGTTACTTTGAATTATTGTTTAATTGTTAAGATATCTTTATCACATGTTTATTTATGATAAATCTTGAATTGGGGAAGACTCCAATTATGTATATTAATGAATCAATTATGTGCAATTTGGTATATTATTAATTATGGGTTTACGCAATCGATTCGTCGATGTATGTGGCTCACTCTCAATTGAGAGAGTGAAAGCCCTAATTAATATGTACATTAATTTAACCTAGACATTGATTATTAATAGGGTTTTATCGAATAAGTTGCATGTGGCTACTTGTTTACACGTATAAATTGTTTATTATGTGCGCATTGTTTTTTAGTAGTTTAGTTTTTTATTGGTATTACTTGTTTGTTTATTATGTGCGACAGTTTTAAGCAAAGGGTAATTTTGAATAGAAAAATAATACGGACTAAACAATGGTGAAATTTGATTTGTTTTGGAAGAGTTAAGTTTTCAATAGTTTAATTGATTGATGATTTTGGTACTATGGTTGAATGGCTCACCCATTAGAACGAACTATAAAGGGGTTAATAAAGAAGTGCGCACAGTCACACTGAAAGGATGCCTTAGGTTATGCTTCGCGCTTACCTGGTCCTCTGCCCCCTGTAAGTTCGAGTGGAGCTACTAAGTAAGCCATAAATGTACAAACTCATCTTAAGGGCGAATTAGTTTTAATTCCATGCGCCACTTCGGTGGTAATTACCCGAAACACTAAGTGTTTACACTTATGCAAAAGTACGGTATAATGGATGATAATTAACACAAAATTCCTTGATTGGTGAACCCAATACCTCAATCAAAACTTTGATAATTTGATCTTTATGAATTGTTAATACAAAGTTTTTTATTAAATTTATGCTACAAGATGAATGCATGACATCTTTGTACATATTTGATTTGACCACATAAAATCAAAACTAGTACCCTTTTAAATTAAGTTATATGCCATCTAATTAAAAGGAACACTTGAAGTTGCAATTTACGTCATGACAGTACTTGGCTAGATTGTGATGGAGAGGTAAATCTCAATGTAAAGTCAGACCTTACATGGACATATTTGCAGTTCTTTAAGTTAGACACTTAAGTTGAGTAGGAAGTGAGACCTGGACTCAATGGCATAAGATGGGATGAAACATGTTTATATTTGCAATAGCGTTGGAAAATATAAATCCCATAATGATCTAGGAGTTGGAAATTGTTTGCCAATTAATGTTCGACAGATTACCTTATTATATGCGTTCGTTGCTAGCAGATCAACTGATGTAATGAACCTATGATAATTTGGATCCTAGTTTTCGAGAAAACTCTATGGTTATATGAATATTACCTTGGGTATTTTATTTTCTTGAAAAGTTTAATTATCGAAAATACTAAAATTGAATTTTGCTAATTCTTTAAATGTATTAATGCAACATTAAACCGTAAACGTAGGTTATTCCTGTATTGGTAAATTGATCTACACCTGTAAGGGTTTTTGGTAGAGTCAACTTTGCTAAAAGAATAAATCTAGTCCTATTTTCATGCGAAAGAGTGAGATTCAATCCTATTCCTTTTCATGAATGAAGAAAGGTATGATAGGACAATTAGAATTGTCTAAATTCTAAAATACATAACTCGTAAGCAAATTTTAATAGTTAAGAAAATTGCATATTTCTGAGTTATTAAATTAGAAGCTAGACTAATTACTGTATAATTAGTAAAAGACAAACTAGTATATTTTATCTAGTTGTTTTGTTTTGACCATTTAAAAGTACTACTTACAATTGTTGGAATAGTATAACTATTAAGAAAGAAATTGCATGTCCAATTTTTCAAGTTAATAGCATTGATGGATAGTTCATCATCTACATAGTAGAATACACTCTTTAAGTACATAAGTAATTGTTATGTATGAACTTTCTCAAAAGTGTAGGGAAGTAAATAGAACACTATTTTCTTTCATTAGTTAATGAAACACTTTCAATGTTGTCAAATCCAGTGGGAGTGTTGTGTTCTTATTACTGAATAAGGAATTAATGTAATGATCTCTTATTCAGTGGGAGTTACAAGCTTTGTCATCTTGGTAGTAACCCAGATTATCTCTAGAATGTCTTAAGATAATTACTTTCCACTTGTAGACACTTATGTTTTCAAGGATAGTCATGTACGTTTCCTTATTAGACAATAAAGTGGTTCTACATCTACTAGTTATGCTAAATATCAATGACACAATCATATTGGTCACATAAACAAACATATGTCGTGTTGTTTATCTGCTACATGATGTTCCATGCACAAGTGGGAGAAATCTATATTGTGTGCAACGTACAACATATAAGTATATGATTTAAAGGATTCTCTTGACTGCAAGGTAAGAGACTAACGTTCTAATATAACTTGTACATATCTAATTCAAGAAACACTTGGTGTTGCAATTTACGTTATGTCCGAACTTGGTGAGATTGCAACAACAAAGTAAATCTCTATGTGAAGTCAGACCTTGCATGGACATATTTGCAGTTTCTAAATTAGACAAGTATTTAGAACATGTGTCAAAATGATATAAAAGACTACTTCAAATTAAATATTTATGTATTATTAGAATGACATAAATAAATGAAGTAATCTAATGCTACTTTAATTTGTATATTTATGAATTTTCGAATGACATAAATAAATGAATAAATAATGTAGTCCTACATTATTGTGAAGTAAATAAAATAACTTGAAATTACTATTGAAACCAAGAGTTGTGTTCATAATTACTTTAGTTATACATGTTTATGATTCAATGTAAAGACATAAACATAAAGTCTTTTAAGACTTATAATAAAGTAAGACGTTAACTTGTTATATATTTTTTTTAATTAAGACATATTCAAGAAGTCATTGAGTTGATCAATGATTTATAACGTTAAATGGGATTATAACAATTTATGTTTTCTTGATGAGACATAGATATGAAGTGACTTGGTTAAAAGTACTTGTGTTATAAAGCATGCAAGTGGCTTGGAAAGTCTATTATACCATTAAGTTGACTTAGTTGGTAAATAGGTAAGCCAAAAGGAATATGTTTATCTTATATATTGTTAGATTGTCTTACAATATTAATTCTAATGAATACCACAAGTTGATAATATGTTCAGTTAGGAGAATAAAACTATATTTGATTTGTTTGATTCATAATAACCATAACTTATTTCTTAAAAAGTAACAAGGTTTGAAATTGAGTATGGATTGAATATACTCAATATGACTCCAACCTAGAAGATTAATAAAACACCATTTTATTATGGAATGTGATGAATCACATTAAGTTTTAAAATTGAAGATTATGAATTTGTTAAACTACATATGAATAGGTTATTAACAAACTATAGTCAGGAATTATCAATGTGAATTTGTAATGTCCCAAAAAGAGAACAATGTTGTTTTGCTCTAATTGCTAAATATATATAGATAGTCTATATATTACAAAAGGCAAGTGGAAGTTTTTTTTATCTTGAAAGATAAAATTACAGGATACATAATCTTCTAAAACACACTAGTAAATATCATGATGAGATTAGACATGTAAATGATAGACCTCATGATGATGGAATTTTCATTCATAGATCTGCAAGGATATCTCAGATATTTGATTTATATGCTGAGAAGAATATGAGTTACATGATTATAGTAAACCTGATAATCATTATGATGGATTACCAAATATTGAATTGGGTAAATTACTCATACTATGAATGTTAAAGATGTTGTCCATAAAGATAATCAATTTTGGAAATTTGGTTTAGCTTAATAGTTAGACTAGAGAATGGAAATGAGTTTCTTCAAAGAGATGAAAAACCCTAGTGGTTTGAATTTCTATGTAGAAATCATATGGACAATAGTGTACACATATTTAATGCATGTTTTATGACAAGATTATTAATCATACTTAAGCAATTAATTGTGATTGAATTTTATTTTCTAAACACATTAAATAAATAAAGATAATAATGGTCATACTTGTTTTCATTGATATGAAATATGACAATGAAATATCAAAACTCTTTCTTGAAAAATTACTTGAGTGAGGACGGTAAGTAATTGAAAGGTTTTTTGAATTCATATAATCTTTGGTAGTGTACGAAGTGCAATAATTCATGAATGAATAAATTCATGCATCTATGAAATTATTCTTATGATTAATTATTAAAATCCGAGTTTTGATTTATAATTGAAATAAGATAAATTTTAAGTATTCCTGAAAGCTAGTGGGAGTATTATGTTAAGGTTTTAAATCTTATATGTTGTATAACATATAGTAAGTAGCATTCCTTGAAAGCTAAATGTTAAGTCTTAGATTGAAATGAAACTTCACTTGTAAGATTTAAGAATTAAAACATACAACCTTGAAATATATGTTTATTATTAATAAACATGTGCAGTAAAATAAATGATTCTAATAAAACATGATATATCATTTGGGAAATTGATAAATATCATTTGACAAGATAGAACATGAATGAAGTCTAAGTTTGACATGTAGATTCATCATGTACATCATGTTGTGTATTAAAATTGTTGTATCATTCTTGAATAAGAAGTGATTTGACAACATTGATATCTAACTAAAAGTTATTAGATAACTTGTGTAATGAATATTCTGAAAGAATTACATCCTCAGCCTGGAATTTCTCCTAAATTCTATGGATGAAAAATTTGTCAAATGTTGTGCAAATTGTCATCAGCTTTAAACTTGAAAGTTAGGAAAGCATCAAACATTACACAATAAGATATTAAAGTTTACGGAGTTTTAATGAGCACATTGTTGTTTGTATACAATGATTTGGTTTAATTGAGATGACACTCAATACTAGTCATGGTAGGATTTCATATTTGTTAATGGCCTTGTGAACTAGTTATGCTACTAAGAGCGCAGTTGCATTATACATTAAAAGAATAAGAATATTTTAAACTTAAAAAAGTTTGGAAGTTTAATTGTCATAAATTGGTGATAGAGGATGTCACACAATTTATGAATTATTATGTGGATTGGTGAATGCACACATACAAGGACTTCATTAATTGAATTCTTGAAACAAGTATTCTCAAAATTATGATAGATCAAGTTGGTTGATTTATGCCTTGTCAACAAGTATGATTGTCATTACTTGAGGCATAATTCATCAACTGGAATTTTCATGCATTGATCTATTTGGTATTTGGATAAAAGATGTTAAACAATTGTTATAATAAATCAAATACTTGGTATGTTTGATTTTATAATATATTGTATCCTATATTAGCATGTTTAATCCGTGAGTAAATTTATTTATTCTAAATCGTCCGTTGTCAATTAATGATATGGGAGTATCATTAAACTAAGACAAATCTGAGAGATATGGTAGAATATACTTGAAAGTATATTGATGAAAATGCATACCAATTTCAGATGATATTCAATGAATTGAATATAGGACTTATCCCAACTACATAATTTACTTTGTGGATATTGTTATAAGTAAATTATGAATAGTTATCCTCAGACTTGAGATACCAGATAAGTGTCATGAATGTAGTGCACTTCTGTGGAACAACTTAACGCTATACGTAACTGGTAGTCATAAGGGTTGTTTTCAGAAATGTTACAAAGTTTGTGGGTTATTCTCGTAGTTAAGATAGAATTTTTTCCTTCAAATTTATTTTGGAGTTTAATACTGCTGGGTCCCTCGTAGGGTTGACAAGATGTTTGTGTGGCCACACCCAAAGTTCTCCCCTGAATATGTTCAGAAGATTTGGTAATCTTGTTCAATCACTTATAACGAGAAACAGAATGGTTGAATAAAGAATGACTTAATTCCATATCTTTATTTAACATGGTATTAGAAACAAAAGGATAATAATAATGAGAAATCATTAAAAGGTTTTCCAGGAACCTTGCTCGAGTTGTACTAGAGGCATCGAAGTGTTGCTAGACGCTAACCGAATGTGATCACTCTATTAAGATATATCCAAGTGGGAGCTGTTGGTTTTATGGATATAAATTAGTAGACGTGAGTTAGGATCGAACTTGAGACTATGGGATTGCACACTTTACGTATGAGAATTTAAAGTTAATAATTAAATATAAACGTTATATTTATTTATTTATTATACGAAATAACTAACGGACGTTAAGTAATTAATGTAATGGACTAACGGGCGTTAAATATATTTGGAAAATGACTAGATTGCAAAGTTTGGAAAGTTTCTGGAATCTCTTGGGGATGCCTACCAAAGATTGGCCAAGGAGAAAAGGAAACAAAGCCAAACTTGATCACCAAGTTAGTTGGGTATATATACAAGGCTTAGGGTCTTGTTTTTGCATCTCTTGTATTCATTAAGCTAAACCTAAAAATTGTTTTGTGTGTTTTCTTGTCCAAACCGATCGTACATCACCTTTGGGTGTTGATCCATTACTTTTCCACAAACCAAGTTATTTTGTTTGATAAAACTAGCATTACTTTAATTTGGTTTAGTACGTGTGTACAAGAACATAGTAATAACATACTTTTGTTATTATCTTGGATTGAATTACAAAACGGTAAGGGGTAATTCTTATAATCCTATAAACCCTAATTAGGGTTCATCCTAATTGCTAGTTTGTGGATTTGATTCTTGTTCGGCTATAATCAAGAAAAGGTACGCATATTCTTCTTATGTTAATTAATTATTCGTTAATAAATCCTATACGCTTCCGCTTGAATACTTTGATGTTTTGTGATTATTTATTTGATTGTCATGTTATATAATTCCAACACATTTAAGGTTGAAAAGTGCGTCTTAATGCAAAAGATATAAAGTACTAGGTTATGCAAATGAACGACATCCAGTTTGGCAACAAATAAAGAACATACGATGTTGTCTGCATGATGCCATCCCTTGGCACATGGTGGAATGGTCATGAACTCATCAAATTCCTTCACATTAATGTCACAGCATTTCCACTGCAGCATATATGAATAATCGTCACAAACAAGCTATGCTAGAAAGTAATTAGAAAAGCAACGAGTTTTAAGATAACACATAATAAAAAGCCGATAGTCTCACCCCTCTTAATCGGTCACGGGTAAACAAAATGTGAACCCTGGAATTTCGAGAAATAAGCTGAAATCATGACTCTTCTGTTTGCAATAACTCCATTCTTTCATACCATCGTGAAATAGCGGCTGCAAAACAAGTTATTTGTTCAATATTAATTAACCCACCTTTCAATGTCATCTATAATCTATAATACCTTATAATGCATTTAGGCCTTCCCTAAATAGCAAGGCTTAAAAATTCAGCAAATATCACTTACTTAATATGGAAATTAATAGTCACAAGCTTACATTATACGCATACTAAAAAGTTACACCCGAAATTAGTGTTTCTTGTTTTACAAAGTCTATTAATTCAGATTCAAAGTAGAAGCGTAGTAGCAGCTAATTGACTTATTGTATACTTGTAACCACCGGAAAAAGTAACACCCCAATAAAGTGTAGACCTGTAACCAATGAAAAAAAAAAGTAACTGCCCTTGGAAACCATTTTCACTCTCCCTATAAATATGTTCACACTCTCCTTAAAAAAATCATCCCATTAACACCAATACCATCGTCACAAATGATCTTTTTCTTAGTCTCGGTTGGTGGCCTAATGCGATATTTGTGTGTGTTTAGTGTTGTTTAAGTGGTTACCCAGTTTTGTGGTTTTCTTTTTGGTGAGATCTAACTGGATCCAAACGGATCTGTTTTAAGGGGGTTTGCCATCGTTTAGTTGTTTGTGAGGTTAGATCAAAACGGATCTTTTGGCGGTGGTAAAGTGATAGGGCGCGGCCACTGGCGGACCCGTGGTGGTTGATGTTGGATGAAGGTGGCAGAGGTGGTGAAGGGAGTGGTGGGACAGCGGTGATTTGTTTAACACAATCTTATTATGATGATATAAAATTTGATTATGATCAGATCTTAATTGGAATCAGATTTGGTACTTAAGGCTTGGTTTCCATCGGATCTTAGTGGTTATTTCTAGAGATCCGTGAGTGGTGAAGTCATTCTGTGGTGGTTGAAGGTGAAAGTGGGTTATTTGTTGTAGGTGAAGAGTTATATGTTTGGTTTACCCTAGATGATATTTGTGTGTGTTTACGCTGTGTTCTTGAGTTTTTTCATTAAAGAAAAGGGAAGTAAAGTGGAAGTAAACACTTTACTTCCATTTTCTCCCAGTTTTGGGAGGAAACACTTTCCTTCCAAAATCACCTAAATAAGCCTAATTTTACTTTCATTTCATTTTCTTTTCCTCCTTAAGTAAAACTCAAGAACACAATGTGAGAGTAAATATCTTCACTTTACTTCCATTTCATTTTCTTTTCTTTATTAATCCCACTCGAGAACACAGCGTTAGTGTTGTTTAAGTGGTTACCCAGTTTTGTGGTTTTCTAGATGATAAGATAGAAAGTTTTAAAATCAATATATGAGAGATTTGTTTTAAAGGTGGAAATGACTAATGAGATGCTGTCTATTTTTTTTTTTCCATATTAGCATTGCACCATATTTATTGTCTTCGAAAAATTAACGCAACAAGAATCATTGTAATTATTTTATTCTACTTTTAGTTATCAAATAATGGCATTAACAAATATGGGAGGTGATTCTTTCACAGGCATATTTTACTTCATCCGCGGAAGTTTGTAGCAGCTTCACATTTATACCCTCAGTCACTCAGTTAACTTTGATCCCTTCGTTTTTCTTTTTTGTTATTCGGCCTATATAGTTTCACAATTCACATATCTTGTGCAGGACATCTTTATTATTACCGTAGTACCAACTTCGATCGCATGTATAAAGCAATTAGTTAAATTAACAAGAAGAATGCATGCTGCAAGTGTGCATATTGATCTCAGTCTACTTCTCATGGTTTAAAACAAATATATGCGCCAACCATCACTATTCACCACCTCATTTATTTGAAATGAGGGGTGATTTGCATACTCTTAAAAATGATTGTAACACTCAAATTTTGAGTGTTTGGACATTTATATCGGATAAACATAACTAAAAAATAATGTGATGCTATAAATGTCCACACACTCAAAATGTGAGTGTCCCAATCATTTTTGAGAGTGTGCAAATCATCTCCCATTTGAAAATTTCAAATTTAACATTTCTTATATAACTTTGAAATTTTGTTTTTAGATGACTTACTATTTTTATTTTCTTTTTCTTTTTTTGCGAAAGACGATGTGCCAACCATTATTTTTCATTAAATGAAATATTTCTAAAGTCTTGATTATACAAATTGTTTATGATGGTGTGTTCTATCTTGTTTAACATATATTTTTCATTTACGCCATGTTCTAAGAAATGAATATTTTTCATCACCATCTCTAAACAATGAAGCATTGTAAAATAAAAATCAATGACCACCAAATATTTTCTCCTCTAGTTGGAAAAAGAATTGCATCGTCGATGTCTCGATGATGAGCTAAGTAGCCTTTCGAAAAATGAATTAGCTGAATAATCGGATTGCAAAGCAAATATACCTAATAATTTATTAGCAACGAGGGCTTTCGTATGGCGGTGATGATGAAAAAAGGAGGGTTAATTTATGAAAAGAGAGGAAGGGAAAAAAGTTACAAAGGATAAAAATGTAAAACAACATTAGTAATCCGTGTGTGAAGTAATAATTGCCGTGAGAAAATCACTACCCAACAAATATAGATTAATATTTATAAACTAATAGCAAACCATACAAGTATACAACCTTACTTTATCAACTTAATCAATAATAATACGTTTCATATCCTTATAATTAATGTTGTAACAAAATGTGACAATATCACAAGGTTTTATATCATTTGACATTGTCAACAATGATACAATTAGACTTAATTTCAACGGCAATAGGAAGCAGTAACATGAAATGTTTATTTGATGTGCATAACAATAATACAAGTTGCAAACTTGAAATGGCTGAGACAATGCAAATTTGCAAACATATCATGCAAAGAAATATTAGATATATAACACAATTAACAAATGTTTTGAATCATCACTACTTCGTGTATCTTTTGTTGTGTAGTTTATTTAGAAGTAACCCTTTTAACTTTCATGATGCTGTTTTTACAATTAAAAGTTCATTACCAAATTTCATTTTGAAAAACTATAAAAGTATGCATGCTATGTTAACTGTATAACTCAATGTGTGTTTATAAAAGCAAACTCATATTTGTGTATACAAAACTCTTGATGACATATTTTAATGACTTCCTACCTTGATAATATCACCAAGTACCATCTTTATATTATCGCCGAGTCATGAGAGTATTTTGTTATTTTTACATGGCATAGTAAACCATTTGTTAAAGTTATATCAACCTAAATATCTCGCTATCCGTAAAGTTAATGTCGCAAAGAACTCATTATTGAAAAGTAATTGATCACTTACAATATTAGTTTCAGGGTACTCGCCGCCGCAACGCGCGGGTACCCTGCTAGTTTAAGAAAATGCATTTTGTTAAATATTAACAAATATATGAAAGTTGCGTCTTGTCCATTTGGGTTATTCATCATGTTTGTACCGAATTAGAATTGGAAAACTAGTAAGAATAGAACCTACATTTGAAGAGGTTCAATGGTGGTTTGAATAATGATTTTGTAGTTTCATAACAAAATGGTAATTAGAGTTGAGTTAGAATGGAGATAAATAAAGAACCCTCCTTCCTCAAGTGTTGATGCATTTTCTTGATAAAAGTTGTTTTGTTGTTTTTTTAAATCCCACATTGATAGTAGAATGAAAATTTTGTAGCTTTATATATTAGAGTAATGTTTGTTGGTTAAATTGATGTTACTATTATGTTATCTCCGAATGTGTGAATTGCGTATATTAATAAATAGAGTAAACTACACCATTCGTCCTTGTGGTATACGTTGACTATCAAGTTTCGTCTTTTGACCAAAAAAATTGCACCGTTGGTCCTTAACTGCGAAACGTTACTCAGCGTTAGTCCCTCACCCTAAATGGTTGAACTAACGGGAGTTAAGCCTTGTTAAGTGGAGGGTATTTTTGTCTTTTTCCAGAGGAAAATAAACACTCCCCTTTCCTCTCACCCACTCTCCCACCGCCTCTCTCTTTCCCACTTAAAACAAATAGATCACATCAATTTTTATCTCTTCCTCATAATTCACATCTCACTACAGCTCCTCCATGCCGCCACACCCACCTTTCTCTCTAGCACAACCGCCACACCCACCGCCTCACAACAGCTCCTCCATGCCGCCACTATAAAGATGAGACAAGGGTTGTGGTTTGTTACGGGGTAGAGTGAAGATTTATACTTAGTTTGTTTCAGGTTTGCTTTTGATTCGAGTTAACGCCAGCCACCACCATCGTTTCCGTATGCCAAATCGAAGAAACTTTGTTCTTGTTGCTCTTTCTAGTTAAAGAAAACGTTTTGATATTAAACTCGTGTGGTTAAACGGATTGAAGAGATATTTATTTGGTTTCGAATTGAATAAGAGTCTGGTCTAACCCGGGTAGGTTTGCGTTTAGGTTTTTTCTTGGATTGATGTAAATAAAAATTTATAAATCAGAATGCGTTTGTTTGTTTAGGCTAGGCTGAAAGCCTCCCGTGCTTGGCTTCGGTTCACAGCAACAACGACCCACAAGGGTGTTTGTTGCTCTCGGTTAAACACCAACCCAAATGGGTGGTGTTTGTTTGTACCTGTTGTCACAGACCACCCAGCAAGGGTGCACTTGGTCTGTTCTTCTGGTTCAACAATGACACACCAGGTGTGTTTGTTGCCTGCTGTTGCGGCCACGCCCAAGAGGGTGTTTGTTTTTACTTGATGTTGGTGTTGGGATCAGTCATGGTTGTTTTTTTTAAGGTGTAAAAAGTTGAAACTTTGGTGTAAGATGTTGATTATGATGATGATGGTATGAGGACATTGGGATCCATCAAAATCATTCGGGATATAAATTGTGTTTATTGTGAAGAAGTAAGTATGGTGGTGTTTGTGTTTTTTAAAGAACTAAATGTGAAATTGTAGTAGATTTTGAACGTGATGGTGGTTATGTTTCGAAGATGAAGGTAGTGGTGGTGGCCAGATATGGAATGAAAGAGACGGTGGTGGGTGGATTAGGGGGTTTGAGTTTTGAAGATGAAGATGATGATAGAGGGAATGTGTGGTGGGGATAGGTGATGGAGAGAGGTGGGAAAAGACAAAAATACCCTCCACTTAACAAGGCTTAACGCCCGTTAGTCCAACCAGTTAGGGTGAGGGACCAATGATGACTAATATTTAGCAGTTAAGGACCAATGGTGTAATTTTTTTGGTCAAAGGACGAAACTTGATGGTCAACGTATACCACAAGGACGAATGGTGTAGTTTACTCTAATAAATATATGCATTGACTGACACCGACGATAACTTGTATAAAACATGCATTTTTAATAGTTAAAGTTTATGAACTTGCCCCCAGGCAAGCCAATCCCTCTTATTTTCTCTGCCACGTCAGCTTTCTCTCTACAGCGACCTTCACGCGATTGGGTGCCCCAGTAAAGGCGACATAATCTATTCACAAAAATTGTGTGTGTGTTATATCGATCCTCTGCACGACCAAGTGGGAATAAAAATTACCACGATCGATTTGCAGCAGCAAGAAGATCGAGACGTAATCGATCATGTATGTCGATCGAGCATTGCCTCGATTGAACTATTGGAGCCAACCTGATTTATGATACGCCAAGCAATTGTTCCATGTTATTTTATTTTTTAATCAGTTTAATTCATGGTTATAAAGCTTTTTATTTGTTGGATTTAAAGCATCTAACTTGTATATGTATATTTTAAACGTAATGAGATTTAACACATTCGAGTTTTACATAAATATTTTGAGATCACCTAATGTCATTTTATTTTTTAAATAAGTGGTATTATTTTATTTTTTAGACCAGTTCAATTCATGGCTATAAAGCTTCTTATTTGTTGGAATTAAAGCATCCAACTTGTATATGT
Source organism: Chrysanthemum makinoi (assembly GCA_910596185.1). Taxonomy (NCBI): domain Eukaryota; kingdom Viridiplantae; phylum Streptophyta; class Magnoliopsida; order Asterales; family Asteraceae; genus Chrysanthemum; species Chrysanthemum makinoi. The sequence continues at coordinate 236,295,763 of OU343218.1, forward strand.
ATATTTTAAATGTAATGAGATTTACCGCATTCGAGTTCTACATGAATATTTTGAGATCACCCAATGGCTAAAATTTATGTGATTTTTTTGTCAAAATCGTCTCTAACTGCATCATGTGATCAGTGGTGTATCATAAACAAATTATGCATGAAATTGATATTTAAATATGGGCAAATGGCACAAAAATGTACCTAATTTAAGGAAGGTATCACATTTTTTTCTTTGCATAAAAAGGTACTCAGATTTTATGTTTTGGCCAATTTTGGTATTCTCGTTGAATATTTAACGATAATCCGTTAAGTTTAACAATTCAAGTCCACTGTCGATGCCACCACCACCGGTCATCGTTGCCATCACCAACCCTGCCAACCACCATCACTACCACGCACCACCTCCACCACCAACCCCACCCACCACCGTAAAAAACCACCAACCCATCCACCATCGCCGCAAACCACCAACCCCACCCACTATCACCATCGACCATCATCACCACCACCAACCCCACCCACCATGATTGGTGGTGGTGGCGACAATGAGTGGTTTTGGTGGCAGCGGCGACGGACTTGAAATGTAAAACTCAACGGATAATCGTTAAATATATAATAAAAATACCTTAAACCGGCCAAAAAATGATAAGTTGAGTAAGAAAAAATGTAATACTTTAATTGGAAATGCTCATAAATTGAGCACCTTTTTGTATCATTACAAATTCACACATAATACATGAAACTGAAACTGATGTTACATATATGTACGCTTAATATTGTTCCTAACACTTCCTCGTTTTATGTCATATTTGACCATCAAGTTTATACATATCATCAATGTTATTACTTATTTTCAAATTTGTTGTAAAAGCGTTTGTAATTGTTAAAAAGCTACGTAACTATTGGCTTTCTCTTAGAGATCGCTGGTATTGAAGAAGGAGACCCTCTCCCTAGTCTCCGATCAGGAAAACCAAAATGCACTATTGAGTCTAGAGCCACGAGATTCATCAAAAGATCTCTTAGGAACACTTGACATTTCATCACTTGTTGATCAACAAATAAGATCATCAGTGGTTCATATCGAGTCCTTCACAGATCTTAGCAATCTGTCGAGAACATTTATGAGAGGTTCACATCTGTGATCCTCAGTGATTGAATGGAAACTCCTGCTAGGGTCAACATCAAACAACCCTGATAGCAGGTCACTTCAGTAACTCCCCGTGGATTACGCTTAATGTGTCTCAAACGGTCTACAGTCGTGAGGTGATGCCGCATCGGGCCACACAAATCCATGTGAAGAAGATGAAGCACATGATGAGAGTTGTGTTCCACCTTTGAAGGAAAATGAGCACGAGTGCTTTTCCCTTGTTCACAAGCAGAACATAGGTGATCTTTTGAATACCGGAATCGTGGGAGTCCTTCAACTAGTTTGTGTCGAGCAAGGTTGGTGATGGTTTGAAAGTTTAGATGTATGATTGTGGGTATTTGGTTCGTATTCCAAATTTGATAAGTTTTGATGATAAACCAATAGTGAATTAATTAAAGTTTTATTTGAGCAAGTATTAACTAAGGTTTTTAGGGTATTGGCAACCATGATCCCATACCTCAACCATCTCATACTTTACCCATACCTCACCATACTTTTCTAGTGGCAACCATGATTCCATACCTCACTTAATTTTATTTTTTTTATTTTTTATATTCATAATTATATTAAACTATATAATAAAAACATAATATTCCATTAATAATTAAAAGAAAATTACATAAAACTTAGAAAAAAAAAAGGAAAATTACATCACCGGTGAAATAAAAAGAAAATCACACTAGTTCGGAAGAAAATTCAATGGAATCGCGCACGGCTAAAAAGGTTGATAGGGTACTATCGGTGGATAACAATAGTTCGGAAGACTCGTAGGAAAAAATTAACTCGTCATCGTATGAAGAAATGGAGGATGAAGACATTTTCTTGAGTGTTGTAGTTGATTTATTTGTGTAAAAAGAATGAGATTTGGAATAAAATGTGAGGAGGATGAATTGATATTTATAAAGGGATTTTTTTTTAATATTAAAGGTAACGGTCATTTTTTTTTTTAATAATTAAGGGTGCAACGGTCCAATTTTTGAAGAGAATATACACGCTCCATCTCCATGCCGATTTGGCAATCTTTGCCGCTCATGATCCATACCGCACGATACCGCAATGGTGGCAACGGTGTTGCCGCTCGGTATGAGGGCAAACCGAGCCATACCGTGCCCCATTGCCACTACCCTTATTATTATAGTTGTGAGCTAATGGTTTTATTGTAAGTGTGTCTATTAAAACTTCAGTTTTTATTGTAAGTTACTTTGCTACAACAATTTAGGGGGTGTTTGTGTTTGATTATCACGTTTGTAAACATGGAAAACAAAACCACGATTTGCAAAAGTAACTCCCTAGCTCCAGTTGCAAAGCCACGTTTTGAAGCATTTATAACGCAAATAATCAAATAATCACGTTTCTTGCCAAACATCAAAACTTGATTATTCACGTTTTGAAAACGTGATAATCAAATAATCACGTTTTCAAAGGTTTGCCATACACCCTCTTAGAAAGTTACTTCAATAGCTTGTCTTCAAAAACAAAACTTAAGTTGGTCAAAGTAAGTCAATAAAACTTTGCCAATGGAAAAAGTTCCATGAAACAACACAAGATAGGGGTGAGCATACCACCCGAACGGACCGGACCAACCGTCAGACCGATCGAGACCGGACTGGACCGGACCGGACCGACCACATTCGGTCCGGTCCGCGGTCTCAGCTTTTGGGCTAATTCGGTCAGACCAAAACCGACGAATTTGTGCTATATTGGCCTTGTTGGACCGGACCGAGACCGGACCAACCACATTCGGTCCGGTCTCGGTCTAAGCTTTTTGCCGAAATCGGGTCTCGGTCTGGTCCGGTTTTAGCCGGTCCGGTCCGGTTTTTAGACCGTGCACACCCTTAACACAAGATCTCACGAGAAACGTAAAAATTTACTTGAGAAAACGAAAAAATAACAGTTAGTGCATTTAACTGAGAAATTTTACTCAGCTTTGAATATTATACATACATATCTTACCTCGGCTACGGGATTACTATGTCTTCTCACGAGGTTCATGCACACGTATATTTCTTTATTGAGTAAATTGCTATTTTGGTCCTTGTGGTTTGGCCAAATTGCAGGTTTGGTCCCCATTCTTTCGAAAGTGCAACGATGGTCCCCATTTTGAAGTTTCGGTTGCATGTTTGATCCCTGGCCAAAGTTAAATGACTAAAATACCCTTATCTTTGATGGCGAAACCGTTGTGAATGAAAGAAACCACACAAAGAACAATGAACAAAGGAATTTTCATAAACCCTCAAAGGGTGCCCAACCGGGACTTCAAGAGAAAACTCTCTTTTTTTATAAACTCATGACTATTTCAAAAATCTAAACCTATTACAATGATTTATAGTCCAGATTAATCTTGAAGAGAAAGCTAAATATCCCGACTATATATAAAATAAGGAAATGAAATAACTCCTAAAAATCTCAACTAATCTTTAACGAAAATAGGTAAACTATTAAAAATGAAAAAGATATATTATGACAATATATTATATTGTCATTTTACCCTTCAATCTTCTCGAACCATTGAAACATATGACTTCACATCTTAGACCAAAGAAACGACGGCTAAGCCAGAGGAGCGGGAGCCCGAATGTGCCCTGCATCATTCTCCTCCTCTTGGAAAAGACTCGTCCTCGAGTCTTGTCTTCCCAAGTCTCGAACTCTGAAACTTTTTAACCCCTCTTCGTTTCTATACCATGACTTCTCTATGGAGAATCATGTTCCATCATGCCAAATATTCGATAAGATCATCTACGTGAAGTGACATCTTCCTCACTCACGTAACCGTAGATCCGCCGACCGAGGCAACGAGAAGGTGGATCGTGACCCATGGATTATCTATGATTACCATCCCGCGTATGATGAATACGAGGATGAGGAATGGTATTATTGGATGACCGGTGCCGGAGTTACGTATGATCCAACCGGGAAAAAGAAGCACAAGGTATCGTATGATGATGTAAACATTTATCAAACCGTAGATCCTAATGTGGCAAAGTTTTTCCATATTGATCCTAATATCAAACGCTCATTTTTGGTATTGATAAAAAAAGATGTTGAGAAAGTCACCCATCACGATGATTTATTAGACAAGTCCGCGATTAAGGAGTTTGTTTTTGCAAATAAACTTCCCTTGGTGACAACTTTTTCAAGAGAAATAGCAACCGTGATTTTTGAAAGCCCAATTAAAAAACAGGCTTTGCTATTTGTAACTTCAAAGGGTTCACCTAAAGCGGCTCAAACATTTGTGGATGCTGCAACCTTATTTAAGGGGAAGCTTATCTTTGTCTTTGTTGAACTTGACGGTACTACTACTAAGTTTGATGGCCAAATCAGAGGGATCGACTACGTGTTCGATCCAGGTGGTTGGTTTTTGAAGTTATCAAAACTCGAGGACGAGTTTTTTTCGAAGAGGGAGAGAATGATGCAATGATGTGGTTTAATTTAAGCTATCTTTTTATTTTTATAAGTTATCTTTTTTTTCTTATTAAGCAATTATGGATTGATTTGTTTCCTATTTTAGTGATGCTAGGATTAGTATAAATAGGGGGTTGGTGTTTTGTCTAAATCAGTTTTTTGGATTTTGAATGAAATAAGAAACCGAGAAGGTTTAAAGCTTTTGTGAATCCCGACCTATTGAGCCATTTGATTGTGAAACTGCATCAATCTTCTTCCCTTTTAATTTTCTGATTATTGTTTCTTTTTATTTATTCCTCCAATAACAAGAACCTAGATAAAAGTCAAACTAACGGACTCAATTAACAGTTGCTTCAAATTTTCATAACCAAAAACTACAAAATTCAAATCACCCAAATTACAAAAACAAATATTATCATTCAATAAAAAAAGTATAAAAATTCCATTCTACCAAAATCTAGTTTACACGAATAAATAATACTACAAATGTTAATATTCTCATTTCCAAGCTACATATAACCTCAGTCAAACTGAAAAATATTTCAAAGAAAAAGTTAAGAACTTAAAATTACAAATTTAATTCTAACACCTTTAATATTTCATGGATTTCTAACCACATAAAGAAACAAACACCACCAGTTCTTTTTGTGGTCCGATCTTCAATATCCGGCCACCCTGTCGGTGGTGGTCCGGCCACCCCGGTCTCCAGTATCTGGCTACCTTTTTTTGTCAACCTCGCCAATTATCCGGCCACCCCAATCTCCAACAACCCCAAAATATAAAACCATATAAAGTGATCTTCTCAATGGTGGTGGTGACGCTAACTGATGGTGATGATGATGTCAGATCTGGTGGCTAATGAAGGTAATGGTGGTGTTGTTATTTAATTTAGTTTAACAAGTTATTATATGGCTATTAGAGGTGATATGGTGGTTATAGTTTTATGGAGATGTGAAAAAAAGAGTAAAGTGAAAAAGAGGGAATGAAGTATGTGGGCTTAGTGGTGTTGCTGGTGTATATGAATTAGGGCCCGTTTGGTTTGTTGCTAGGAATGACAATGGGAATCGGATTTGGTATGAGGTAGAATGACAATGGGTATGAAAAAGTGTATCATTACGATTGTTTATGTTTGGATGACAAAATGTGGTATGAAAAAGTGTATAGATATTTGAGTTTTGTAGTGGAAAAAAGAGAGGCCCACGGGAATGGATTTCATAGACACCAAATTAGTGTGTAATGAATCTATGACTATGATATACCTATTTCATTACTGGACCCACAAAACAAACACCTTTAATGACTTTCAAAGTCATAGCCCCATTCCCATTAACCCCAACCAAACGGGCCCTTAATGTAGTATGTTGCTTTAATAAAATAATTGAAAAGACAAGGGTATTTTAGTCATTTAAGTTTGGCCAGGGACCAAACATGCAACCAAAACTTCAAAATGAGGACCATCGTTGCACTTTCGAAAGAATGGGGACCAAACCTGCAATTTGGCCAAACCACAAGGACCAAAAATGCAATTTACTCTTCTTTATTTTTTGAGATGGTTAAAATTAAAATTAATATGATTATCCAAATGAATAAACCAGTTAACTTGCTAGTTAAGCCTACATCTAACATAAAAACCATGTTATATATTTTATTTTTAAGATCTTATATACTTAAATGGGTTCACGGGTTGACCTGTTTAATATTTACTAAACCCAAACACGGCCCGTTCATTAAACGGGTTAGACGGGTTGACCGTTTTTGACCAAAACATGTTTATCCTCAACCCAAATCTGTTTAACTTCATGTCGGGTTCGTGTCGTTTATCGTGTCGTATTGAGAATTGCCACCCCTAGTTTTTTTTTGAACGGCAATTTTATTAAAAAAAAAACTAGCAAGAAGCTAGACAATTACAAAGACACGAGTTGCGGATTTTTTAACCAATCAACCCAAGTAAAAGAAACATTACATCTATACCGACTCCAATAGAAAGAGCGCAACACTACGTCTTCAAAGATTGACGCCTTAGAAGAAGATCCCGAGCCAAAAACACACTTGTTACGGAACGACCAAATATGCCACCACAGCCCAAAACACACACCTTCTAAAACCTTTTATGTTTAACAAAAACCCTAAGATTTAGAATCCAAGATGACCATTCTTCATACGAGCTCACCTCCATGAAACCCATATCCCACCAACGACAAATCTTTCGAAAATTATCTTTTGCAACACAACAATCAAAGAATAAATGTCTCGAAGATTCCACTGCAATACCACATATAGGACAAAGAATAGACGCAATATCCATACCTCGACGAGAGATATTAAGACGGGTTGGTAAACAATCTAATCTCACCTTCCATGCATGGACGTTTACTTTAATGGGCGCCGCTTTAATCCAACGAGTCGGAGAAGACACATCCGGAAGCCTTCGATCATCAAGCAGCTTTCTAACCGACGCTACGGAAAAATCCCCCGACCCTTCCAAAGCCCTCGCCCACCTGTCGTTCATAGAGATAAGAGAGACACCCTCAATCTTTGCCATCAAGTCTACGAGTTGAGAATGCTCCACTCCACTCCTTGGCTCTCGACGAAAAGAACATACCAGACTAGGTTGCGCTAGTTTAGAAGCCACATCAATGTTCTTGTTCAACTCCAACGCATATAATCTAGGATATCTATGTTTCAACGTCATATTTTCTTGCCAAACATCCTCCCAAAAAGACGTATTCGCACCATTTCCTAATTTTTTCTGCATGAAACTATAAAGATCAATACCTTGTTTTTTAAAAGTATCCATCTCCTGGACAATGTCACGCCATATAGACGTATGACCAGATTTCAAGCATTTGCCAATATTCCCGTCTACACCATGAATAGCAGTGATAACCCTTGCCCATAATGATGTCTTTTGAGTTGTAAACCGCCAAACCCATTTGAACATGAGAGCTCTATTTAAAGCATATAAACTTGACACACCAAGGCCACCTTTATTTTTGGAAGTCAACACATTATTCCATTTCACCCATATCGACTTTTTGCTATCCAAATCAACACCATTAAAGAAATGGCATCGAATAGATTCCATACGATGAAGAACTTTCATAGGGACCTTAAATATAGACATATGATAAATCGGCATCGATCCTATAACCGACTTGAGAAGCGTTAGTCTTCCACCTATCGATAAAGTCTTCATTTTCCATTTCGAAAGACGAGCTGCCATATTATCTACAATCTCATTCCAAGATTGAATACGAGACATACGCCCCCCCACTTTTGAACCTAAATAAGAAAAAGGAGCCTTAAGAATACCACACCCAATTTTTGACGCAACATGCTCCACCCTATCATCGTTCACAGCTATCCCCATGATTTTACTCTTGCTCATATTAATACTAAGGCCTGATGCACGATGAAAGCACTTCAACACATGCACAATAGTATCAATATTCGAATTACTCCATTGACCCACAAAAACCGCATCATCCGCATAAAACATATGAGATATTTGCATCGAAGAATCTAACACAATTCCTTTAAACATACCCGCATCCACAACTCTTTGAAATGAAATATGAAGACTTTCCATAATCAAAATAAATATAAACGGAGAGAGAGGATCACCTTGTTTGAGACCCTTGAAGAATTGGAATTCCTCCGTGGGACTCCCATTCACAATAACCGAACCCCAAGAAGACCGAAGACAATCTTGAATCCATCCACACCATCTCTCTCCGAAGCCGAACCTTTTTAAAACATCATCCAAATAATCCCAACGAACGGAGTCATAAGCCTTCTCAAAGTCTACCTTAAAAATGAAAGAATGTTTTTTCTTCGACTTACACCATTGAAAGAGCTCATTAAGAATAAACGGACCGTCAAGTATTTGTCTATCCGCAACAAAAGCCGATTGCACATCATTAACAATATCCCCTAATACCATCACAAGACGATTAGCCAAGATTTTAGCAATTATTTTATATAAACTCCCTATTAGACTAATCGGTCTGAAATCCTTAACCATTTTCGCGTCGGGGATCTTCGGAATCAAAGCAATGAAGGAGGAGTTACAACCTTTAGGAATGGATCCAGATTGGAAAAAGTGTTTCAAAAAAAAGCTAATCAGTAAAGTATAGTCTCAAAAAAAAAAAAAAAGCTAATCAGTAAAGTTATTGTCAAAAAACGTATAAATAAAATAAATTATTAGCCGAAATAATTAAAAAACATGATACCCACTCGCAACCGCGTCGCGTGAGGACTCTACCAGTAAATTTATAAATTGTGAATCATATCGTTGTTTACATAATAAATTATGAATTGAAAAGTGTATGAACTACATAACTTCGACTAAATCCAAGTACAAAAGCAATAATTTTCATATGTAGGGACGTTTGTTCATTCAATACATATAGCATAATGAAACCAAAAACCTCTTGCAAGATAAAATAACATCAGTCAGGTTAAAACAAAAAACAAAGCTTTAATCTAAAGTATGTAACCAATAATAGAACATTTGGTTAACATTGTATGCACAATAATTAAATCTTGATATGAGAAAAAGTCAAAGGTTTAGTATTTACTCTCGAATTTTTATATTTCCACTTGAACTAAAAAAACACAACATAAAATCTTGAATCTTACTCCATCCTACTTTTAAAAGGTTTAAAACCCTTTCTCTTATTAATGTTTTAATATCACCATAAATAAAATTTTAAGCAAATACAAGTCATCAAACATAATTTAGGGGCACATGTTAGAAAAACCCAATTTACAATTATGTAAAGCACAAATCATTCTCATGTTAAAACACTATTTTTTACATACAATTAATACATCATTTATCAACAAATACAATTCTCTGAGAGCAGAGGAGAGGGTGTCATAACATGGGTTAATCTTTAACACATTGTCACTTCAGTGCCACATAAGCTTTAACTTTTTCACTTATCATAACTTAACCTTAACTCACTTTAACGCACCCTTAACTTGAGACGTTGTGTGGTAACTCACCTGTAACTAGGGTAGAAGTGATTTTGTTTTTTACAAGTCTCACCCTTAACGTACCGTTAACCCCTTAACACACCCTTAACTGAAAAGCCTTAACTCACTTGGGCGGTGTGGTTAACGCACCTTAACTCAAAAAAGTTAAGCCTTAACTCACCTTCCCAAGTTAAGGTAGCACAATGTGCACATGCAAGTAGCACAATTATCACTCTCAAATCCAGCAGCCCAAAATAAAATAACATTTGTTTGCCAGAAAATGTAATCACAAAGTACCCGTCGTCGTATCATGCGTGTACCCTGCTAGTATTATATAACAACTAAAAATATATACCATTGTTTACCGCTTCTCTTCCTAACTTTCTTATACAAACGATGTGGGAAGCAGAAATTTGTAAACTATATACTCTTTAATTTGTTTCAAAAACTCAACTGTAATTTTTGTTTCAAGAACTGTGTTCCCACTTTAGCGAGTACTGGGTTTCAAAATGTTGGGTTTTACTAATCATAACAATTACATAAACAAGTAAACATCATCAAAGCATGCAGCGGAAGTAATAGGAATAATACTTGTAAATTAATCAACCGAATTAAAAGCATATGCGTGCCTTTTGCGAATCAATACAATTAGGGTTTATGGAAAAACCCCAAATTAGGATCAAGAACAAGAAACCCTAAACCCTAATAAATTAGGGTTTGTGAATGTCGACCAACACCTATGTCGACCCACCAATGAAATCAACCACCAAGATTCACAAGCTCAAGCGTGCTTGTTCTTCGTTCTTGTACACACGTACTATTAGCGATTTGATGTGAAAAGCTAGTTTCTTGATCACGAAACAAACCAAATACTTATTCTTTTGTTAAGCAAATCGAATCCCTATGGGAAGGGGAGTTCAACCGGCCACACAAAAGAAAGAGGGAGAATGAGAGAAATTAGGTTTGCAAGTCACCAAGATTAGGTTTAGAATGAACACAATACGATTGTATTTATAGTTAACCAATCTTGGAGGACAAGTTAATGTGTGGGTTGGGTTAGGGAACCCCAACCGATCGGCCAATCAATCCCAAAGGGATTCTAGATCCTTCCCGACTTATAATTTCATCTCTAGTCCTTTAAGTTTACATTCAACGACTGTTAGCCAAACTTCGTTAAATATTAACCACCGTTAAGTATTTATTTGTGACTAATAATTAATAATAATAACGTTTTATATATTATAATTATTTACATCAATTCTCATACGTAATGTGTGCAATCCCGAAGTCTCGAGTTCGAATCCGGTCATACTAATATTAATAATTATCCATAAACCTTTCACAAAACACTTGTAAGCTACACTTATAATGTGCTTCTCTATCAAAGGTCAAAGTCCAAACTTACTTTTTGGGACTTTGTATTAGTGAAACTTTAACAAAACTATACATCGTGAATAAAACTTATCGATATGTCGTGGAAGCACATCGATCATGTGATCATGAATCTGTCTGCTTTCGCTCCACAGTTTTAAAACTCTAGATCAAAATCAACAAGTAATTTTTGTTTTCTCGTGGAATGTATTTTAAATAGTACTTCATACAAATTATTAGTGATACACGTTGGGAAAACAATATCTTACTTGTTCCTAGACCCGTCACCGATCTTACAAGTTGGTGTTGACAAATTATGGAATTAATAGCCCAACTCAATTTCATGTTTCTCACTTGGCATGCTGGTACATAGAATGTTTCGTTATAGATCTATACTTCAAAGTATTCTAGATATAGATAATGTTCGAGTCTTTGTGCTAAACGAACCAATTAACCCACCTTTCAATTTTATTTAAGAAAATACATTTTGTTTAATACTAAGTCTTGTCCACTTGGATTACTCGTCATATTTTTGCCAAATTAAAATTGGAAAAATAGTAAGAATAGAACCTACATTTGAAGAGGTTCGACGGTTGTTTGAATTAAATAAAAAACCAAAAATTATCACTTGAAATAATGATTTTACAGTTTCGTAAAAAAAGGTAGTTAGAATTGAGTTTGAGTGGAGATAAATAAAGAACCCTAATTAAAAATAAGTGTTGACGTATTTTCTTGATAAAAAAATTGTTTTTCTGATCCCACATTGGTAGTAGAGTGAAATATTTGTAGCTTTAGATACTAGAGTCATATTAGTTGGTTAAGTTGATGTTAATATTATGTTATCGTTCACATGTTAGTTGTATAGATAAAAATATGTACAGTTCCAACACGTCTTGCGATAACTTCTATGATTCATTCATTTTTTCGTTTTTGAAAAAGCTTTTGTTGCATATAATTCATTCATGATTTTGTTGGTTAAGTTGATGTTAATATTATGTTATCGTTCACATGTTAGTTGTATAGATAAAAATTTGTACAGTTCTAACACGTGCGCGATAACTTTTATGATTCATTCATTTTTTCCTTTTTGAAAAAGCTTTTGTTGCATATAATTCATTCATGCTTTTGTTGCGTTTATTACATGTTATTTTATGGGCGATGTATTACTGCACCTTATGCTTTGATAAGCGTCTTATTTGTTGAATTTAAAGCATCCAACGTAATAAGATTTAACGCATCCGAGTTTTACATGAATATTTTGAGATCACTCAAGGCTAGAATTTGTGCAAATTTCTAACTCAAGATCGTCTCTAACTGCATCAGTTGATCAGTGGTGTATCATAAACAAATTATGCACAATACTGTCATTTAAATATGGATGGGCATAAAAAATGACACATAATACATGAAACTGACGTTACATATGCGTACACTTAATTTTGTTCCTAACAATTCCTTGTTTTATGTCATATTGACCAATCAAGTTTATACAAATTGTTAATATTATTACTTATTGGTCATGTTTGGCAACACCTTTTTGGAAGCGTTCAAGAGCGTTAAGCGACAAGCGTTTCAATCTTAATGCTTGTTTGGCAACGCTGTTGCTAGCATTTAGCAACAACTCAACTACTTCTAATTTTAATGCTTCCTAAAGAAGCATTCGAATATACTGCTAGCATTTTATTTTTAATATTACTAATTTACCCTCGAAAATAACATTCATAAGTATATAACAGATTTATATATGCCCTTTTTCGTAATTTTACATTTTATAATTACAGCTACAGCTACGTTACCAAACACGTTTTTTAAACAAATAATGCTACTGCTCACTGCTACTACTACTGCTTACTGCTACGTGTCGCCAAACAACCATTATCAAGTTTGTTGTAAAAGCTTTTGTAATTGTTAAAAAACCGAGGGGCTTTTGCATATATATCCTCACGAAAATGCAAAATTGCATATATATCCAAAGCATGTATAAAAACAATTGTATTATGTGCATAAAAAACTTGTACAAAGGATATATATGCAATTATTCACTTTGGGAGGGATATATATGCATTTTTGCCAAAAACGGATGATCAATAACAAATTTCCTATTCATTTGGATCAGTCGCAACTGATATATGTTTGAAACACATGTTGGATGAGTCGCACTGGTATATGTTTGACACATGTGGTTTTAATGTTGTACCCCTGTAAGAGAACCAAGTGACCAAAATTCGATCCAAACAAAACTAATGACCTTCCTTACAGTACCATTCATAAGTGTTTAACATTAACATCCTTTCTGTTTCCTATTATTCTATTTTGATGATCTCACGTATAAGAGTGAAAAAAACAATTACATAACGTCGACTTAATGCAATGATCATTTAAGGTTGAACGTGAAATGGAAGTGCGCCTTAATGCAAAGGATATAAAGTACTTGGTTCTACAACAAAACGACATCTAGTTTGGAAAAAAATTCAGAACTTACGATGCTGCAAATCCCTTGGCACATGGGTTTCTTCCTAACATATTACCAAAAGTTTATCTTTAGCGATTAACATATTTTGAATAGCTTAACTTTCTAACAACTAAATAAATTATACCATCTCTTACGCTTCCATTTTTATTTCAAAAAATGAAAAGGGTAAGAAAATGGAACAATTTAAAATTTTGTTACATAATTTGTTAGGCTACCCCTAGGAGTGACCTCCAGCGACCCTCATTTTTTCATGTCACCTCTTTTCTCTCCTACGACCTACAGCCGTGCTTTCAGGCACAATAAGACGACCAACATATTTTTTTCTTCTTTTTACAACTTTTTTAACAACAAAATTAAAATTCATTAATAATAAAACACTTTATATATAATTCCATGATGGCCTAAAAAAAATACGAGACCTAAAAGTTAACATTGTAAAAGAATTCCCCATTTCCCTTTTAGTTAAAACATCAAAGTTAAATATTCATTTATAAGTCCAAATTGACAATAGATATGCAACATATACTGGACCTTTTAAAATATTAGTATATTTATCATGAGAAAGCCTAGATAGAGGTGGCAAATTTTGTCCCACAAAAAGAAGACTGAGAAGAAGGGAGAAGTGTGCATTTTGAAGTTATTCTGTAAAGATGTTGCCATTGATAAGATGGTCAAGATGACAATGAAGATGAGATAATGGTATGTTTAAGGAAGAAAAAGATAGTAGTGATGATGAACATGAAGATGGTTTGGAGGTGTAAGATTTTTTATTTTGAAATAGTCACACGACCAAGGTCGAGTTCTCGACCAAATTACAACTTGACCCTCATCGACCAAATGTTGAGCAGCGACGGCGACCGACATCGACCCTCAGTGACCTTTTAGTCGACCAACCCATTGGGGACAGTCTTACAAGCAAGATTTGAAAAAACCATGACAAACATGTAGAGGTCTAATACTTGAAATTTAAACAAGTCTCTCCTCGTAACTTTCTAATACAAGCGATGTGGGAAGCAGAAATTTTTAAGCTATACTTATTTAATTCGTTTCAAAAACTCAACCATAACTTTGTTTCAAGAATTTTGTTCCATCATAATGACTAATGGTTTCATAGTTTCTGAGCTACTGATTAGATTTCAAAACACTTGTAACCTACACTTATAATGTGCTTCTCTATCAAAGGTCAAGGTCCAAATTTACTTTTTGGGACATTGAATTAGTGAAATTTCAACAAAAATATACCCCCTAATCTTCTACCGGTACGTATTTTGTTAGCCTTAATAGTTTTATTAGAAGTGATGGTCATTCACGTTTAGGAACTTTGTAACGTGTGTTAGATATCGTGATAGAATAGTCAACGGGCTCGTGGATTAGATTAAGCTAAATGGGTACTAGTTATTTTAAGCTTGCCTTATAACCAATCCAACCCATGTCCAAGCCCACGAAGCCCATAAGAAAGCCTTTTAGGGCATCATGTATTCCAACTATAAATACCCCTCAAATGGTCATTTGAGGGGTGTGCTTGAAAGTGTGTGTGTGTGTGTTCTTTCCTTTGCAATATACAACTTGTTGTTTATCTTTATCTCTTCACATACATACGCATAACATATCTTATATTCAAGTCACCATCTCATCTTTCTTTCTTACTTATTTACGCATATTGTGTTTGTGGTTTCACGTGTTCATCTTGTGGTATAAGTGTTGGGTTTGTGATAAGGTTGATAAAACTAAGGTCCTACAATTGGTATCAATCGCCTAATAATGGTTTAGGAGTGTTTTGGTTGAAGTTTTTTTTGACGTGTTACGCGTAGTCGTCTTTCTCAAGATTCACGCATAAAACTTTTATTTTTGCACTTAAATCTTCAAGATTCTTATGGTCTAAGGTTTAAATAGTGTTAAAGATTCTAGTTTTGGCAAAAAGTTCGAAGCTTTACGTGTTTTAAATCGTTTTTAAACTCGTTTTGATTTCGTTGTTCATTTCTACGCTTAAGCATAAAAAGCATTTTGGGTGTTTAAGGTCAATACTTTCTTGCTATTTGAGTGTTTTGGAAGCTATCTGTGCATCATAAATTGGTTGGATCATTGGAAATTTTTTACGCGTAAGTCAAAACCCTAGTTTTACGCGTAAGAAAGTCAAAACCCTCTTTTTACGCATAACTTCCTACGCATAACTTTTTGGCTAAGAATCTTCGAGCATCAAAGGTTACTCAGTGCTTCCCTCACTTGGATAAGTGTGTGGAACACTTCGACTTGTGGATATCTTTTACGCTGTGACAGTGTAAAGGATTTTTGGTTCTAAACCTAAGTTTACGCATAAGCATAAACGCCTACGCGTAACAATCTACGCATAAGTTCCACTTACGCGTAAGGTTCTTACGAATAAGCATTTCTGTCTACGCATAAGCTTACGCTTAAGCCTAAAGGTTACGCGTAAGATACTGTTTACGCATAAGGAATCCTACGCTTAAGCTGCCTACGCATAAGAATCCTACGCATTAGCATTTCTACGCTTAAGAACTGGTTTACGAGTAAGATTTTGAGCAAAACTTCAAACGGCTATAACTTTTGAACCGTAACTCCGTTTTCAGCGATCTACCCATCAAAACGACCGTGAGAACGAGGAGAATAGACCGCCGTACGAACTAAAGTTGATTCGGGTCAACCTTCAAGTCCTAAAAACGCTCCGAAAAGAAGTTATTGAGGTTTTTAAGTTTCTAGACCAAATTTTCACTACAACAACCGAGCTTAATCTTCATCAACCACAACTCCTTTATCGTTGAATCGATCCTACATCAAATTTATCATAACATACCTTCATCAATGGCAACTCAACAAGACATTCATGCAGCCGGTGCCGAAAACCGTCCTCCTATGTTGGAAAAAGGTGGTTATCTTCAATGGACAAGTCGAATGCTTCGTTACATCAAGACAAAACCTAATGGAAAATTGATGATCAAATCCATTCAGGATGGACCCTTCATACCTCGACAAGTCCAAGACCACGAAATGCTGATGCAACACCTCCCGTCCCACCATTTTTCCTAAAAAGAATCGAATACTCAAGAGGATCGAAACAAGTCGAAGCAAATGACATGGCAATTCATATTGTCCAACTGGGTTTACCAAGAGACATATTTGCTACTGTAGACAGTTGTGAAACTGCTTTCGATGTGTGGGAACGTGTTAGACGACTTTGTCATGGAACTGAAATTGGTCAACAAGACACAGAGAACAAGTTGCTAACTGCTTGGGAGAAGTTTACATCCACTCGTGAGAATCCATTGAATCATACTATGGAAGGTTCTACACTTTAATGAATGAGCTTATCAGAAACAAGTTGACACCCAGAACTATCGTGAGCAATATCAAGTTCTTGAACAATCTACCAGAAGAATGGGGACGATATGTGTCTATTGTCAACCAAACAAAAGACTTACATCAAGTGAACTTTGATCAACTCAGCGATTTTCTGAAACAAAACCAAAATGAAGTGAATGAAGTCAGGCAAGAAAGATTAGCAAAGAATCATGATCCATTGGCACTCATTGCAAAGACTCAAACTCCAGTGAATACACAACAACAAGCTTCATCATCTTCCACTAACAACAACTTGCGGCAATACATCCCTCAACAACAAAACTATCCACCTGAACAACAACATTACCAGAACAAGGAATCACCGATCTTGAAATGGAACCAGAAGAAGCTTTGTCTCAAATATTCTCTTTATTGGGTAAAGCATTCAGAGGTCGCTATTCCACACCAACTAACAACAACCAACGGATTTCATCAAACACTCGCACAAGTTGCACAGCCGGGTGTGAATATGGGTCATCAAGGACAAATGGTTGGAGTTATTGGGAATCAGCAGGGATATGCTATTGGATTTGATGGGTAATCAGGCGTTCGAATCGGGTAATCGGATGGGTCGAATGTTGGGAATAGGGCAGTGGGTAATCAGAATGGGAATGTTGCAACTCCAGTCGTTGGGAATTATGGAAATGTGAATCGGGTAATCGTGTTACGTGTTATAACTGTCAAGGATTGGGTCAC
Organism: Chrysanthemum makinoi; assembly: GCA_910596185.1. Taxonomy (NCBI): domain Eukaryota; kingdom Viridiplantae; phylum Streptophyta; class Magnoliopsida; order Asterales; family Asteraceae; genus Chrysanthemum; species Chrysanthemum makinoi. The sequence continues at coordinate 236,313,179 of OU343218.1, forward strand.
ATGGCAAGGAATTGTCCAACTAAGCAGAAAAAGAAGGATCTTGCGTATCTTCAGAAAGCTATCATGTTGGTACAAAAGGAACAATCTGGACTTCAATTGAGTGCCGAGGAACATGACTTCATGGCTATTATGGATGATTTGGAAGACCTCGAGGAACTCAATGCAAACTGCATCTTCATGGCAAATCTTCAGAGAGACTAAGTACGACCGATTCCGACGCACCTCCTCGCTTATGACGCTAACGCAGATCCGAGGTACCAATCAGCGATCCATGCTATAACAATGTCATATTTGATATGTTTACTCATGACGAACAACATTCTGTGACATCAGCACCTACTTATGATACATACCTGGACAATCCGAGTTGTAGCAATACTAACTCTGAGACTTCAGATGTGGATCCTAATGGAGGCTGTGTGGCACAAAATACTGAGACTGATGAGGAAACACGTGCTTATTTTGAATCATTAATCAATAAATGTGGCATTGAAATTGAGAAAGTTAAAACGGTCAATCGCGAAGTTAAGGCCGCGAATGCTAAATTGACCGCTGAGCTTGAGAGTTACAAGGAGAACGCAAAAGCATTTGAATTTTAGAAAAACAAAGAATCATAATTAGAAATTGGTTATCGAAATTTGGTTTCTAAAGAAAAAGAATTGCAAATCAAGTATAACACACTTGATGTGAATTTGAACTCAAAAATTAAATCTTTAAACAAGGAAATTTCTGATTTAAATAACCAACTTTCTAAACAAAAAGAAATGTTTTCTAATCTTGTAAAAGAGAAGAAGCCGTTGATCACTGATTTTTCAAAACGAGAAGATTCTCTTCTTGATGAAATTCTTGATAAAAATGAAAAAATCCAAACTTTGGAAAATTTGCTTCTTAAAACGGGTCATTCTGCTCAAACAATCAAGATGCTTTCTAATCAAGTAAATCCGCATTTTCATACTAACAATAGAATGACACTTGGTAACGACCCTTCTTCGTTCCTCAAGAAAGCTCAGAATGTGTTAAACAATGGAAATGTTGTACATGAACCCATTATTGTTCATGATTCTCTTGAAATGTTAGAACTATCTGAGGAGAGTAGATAAAAAATGAAACAAAAGAATCCGGAAATCAAACCAATTGATTATAACAAATGGAACAAAATTAACGGAATTACTTTTATTAATCAAAAAGAAAAGTCAAAGTTCTCCATCACACCAAGTGTTTCACACAAAGAGTCAACACTGCTTCAAAATCTGTTTCAAAACCAGTTGTTGTCTCAAATTCTCTTTCGAACATTGAACAAATGTCTTCAAACAATCCTTTTAACACAAGTGTTGCGAGAAGTATTTTAGAAAATGTGAAAACTAGAATTGTGGATCTTCAAGACACTGTTAAAACTAAAACCACTATTACACCTAACAACTGGTTCTCTAGTTTTGACATCGAACAAAGAAAGTTTTTTGAAACTCAAATTGCCCCGCAGCTGAATGCCATCAGTGCAAGGGTAATTCATTTTGAACAAGCATTTTTGAAAGAAACAATTGACTTTGTCAAGGACCATAAATCCCTGGTAAAGCAAGCTAATGCATGTGTTGAACAAATCAAAGTTTTGGAAATTTTAAATGACTCTCTCATCGAAGATGTTCTGACTACTGATATTATGTCCATCATTTTGCAAACATATTCTGTTGAAGATCGTGAAAAACTCCAGTCTGAGACCTCCAAAATTGTTTCAAAATATGAAAAAGCACTTGAGAAACTTGAAAAAGAAAATGTCTCATATTTTAAACAACTTGATCGAAAAACTGAGGAATGCAAGTATGACAAATTGTCGTATGAGCGTGCCTACAATGACATGAAAGCAAAAAATGATCTTTTGAGGGCTCACTGGAAAGTCAAAAAGGAAAGGCATTGGATACTGTGATTAAAAAACTATTGACTACGGAGAAAGCAAATGTTCCCAAACCAGTTTCCAAACAAAAAATGTCTGTTTCTATGCCTCCTCCGAAAGTCAATGAGAAAAATGTTTCATCGAAACCAGTCACTCCACCTGCCTTGCCTAAACAAAATGCTGATAAAGGAAAAGCGGTTATTGAGAAACCAAAAGTTTTAGCTCCTGGCCTTTTTAAGATGAGTACCACTAATGCGTCTGCCTCCACATCTAAAACATATGGAACAAACGAAATAAGTTTAGAAAAGCACTCTAAAGAGACTAGGAAAGCTGAAACCACTTCTCTAGATAAAAATGTGAATCCTAATGAGTGTGCCTTACCTTCTACAGGACTAGGAAGCACCTCTAGGAGCAGCAGACTAAAGCCTAAGAGCAATACAAGGAACAATAGAGTCTCGCTTGCCTCTAAGAGTAGTCGCTTGAATAAAGAGAAGAAAGTAGAAGAATACCCTAGGTGTTTACCACTTTGTAATAAGAAAGACATTTCATCCGAATGTAATGAACCTATGAAATCTGCTAAGTTTAATGAATATGTTGAATCTGTTTGTTTAACTTGCAAGAAATCTTTAACTAATGTTCATGATGATTGTGTTTCTAAGAATGAGAATGTTAAGCCTGTTATGAAGAATGTTCCCAAAAGAACTTATGCTAAACGAATAGGAAGACTAGTTGCGAGACTTAGGCTTTACACTACTGATAGGGAGCATAATGTTTACTATAGGGATGGCATTTGGAAACCCACGGGTAGAACTTGCACACTCCAGAATGGTAGAATGAGTGATGAACCTGTCTTACCAATAGATGACTTCTATGAGTGTGATCAGGATTTTACCTCTAACCCAAAGGAACCAAAATCAAAACGGTTTCCAAAATCTTCTTCTTCTGTTATTGGCAGGTTATCGAAATATGTCTTTGGATCGTCGACTCGGGTTGCTCCAAGCACATGACCGGGAATCTGAAGCTGCTGATCAATTTCGTCTGGAAATTCATGGGAACCGTGACGTTTGGAAATGATCATCTAGAAGCTATCATGGGTTATGGAGATCTACCTTTTGGAAATTATTTGATCACTCGGGTCTACTATGTCGAAGGGTTGGGACACAATTTGTTTTCGTCGGGCGCGTGATGCGATTTGGAGGTTGCTTTTAGGAGAAATGCTTGCTTCGTTAGAAACTTGGATGGCACCGATCTCTTAACTGGGAATCGTGATACAAACTTGTATGCTATCGACATCAATCAAATGGCCTCTTCATCACCAATATGTCTTATGACACGAGCATCCGGAACACAGTCCTGGTTGTGGCACAGACGGTTATCCCATCTCAATTTTGACACCATCAACAATCTTGCCAAAGACAACATCGTCCACGGACTTCCAAAGTTCAAATACACCAAGGATCACTTATGTCCATCATGCGAACAAGGAAAAAGCAAAAGAGCATCATATAAACCCAAATCCGTACCTAGTTCGAAAGCAAAGTTGCATATGTTGCACATGGACTTATGTGGCCCAATGAGAGTTGAAAGCATAAATGGGAAAAAGTATATTCTTGTTATCGTCGATGATTATTCGAGATATACATGGGTTAAGTTTCGGAGATCAAAAGACGAAGCACCAGGCATCATCATCACCTTTCTGAAGCGTATTCAAGTACTTCTTCAAACTCCAGTAAGGGTTGTAAGAACGAACAACGGCACTGAATTCACAAATCAGGAGTTAAGAACTTATTTTGAAGATGTTGGAATCACTCATCGACATCGGTTGTTAGAACTCCACAGCAGAATGGGGTAGTTGAAAGAAGAAATAGAACTCTTGTGGAAGCCGCTCGCACAATGCTAATCTATTCTAGTGCACCGTTATTTCTATGGGTCGATGCTTTGCCGCTGCTTGTTTCACTCAGAACCGATCTCTCATCCATCCAAGATTCAATAAAATCCCATATGAGCTAGTGAACAACAGAAAACCTGATATCTCTTACTTTCACGTGTTTGGCGCTTTGTGCTATCCGACGAACGACAGAGAAGATCTAGGTAAATTGAAAGCTAAAGGTGATATTGGAATCTTCATTGGATATTCAGATAACTCGAGGGCATTCAGGGTGTATAACAGAAGAACTAGGAGGATCATGGAAACGATGAATGTGAAGTTTGACGAACTTTCACAAATGGCTTCTGAGAGACTCGCTCTAGAACCCGCACTAAACCGCAGACTTCTGGACACATCAGTTCAGGACTCGTACCTCAAAGAGCTCAATCAACTTCGTTTGACAATCCTAAAGAACAAGAATGGGAGAATTTCTTTGAGTTAATGTTCGATGAATACTATGGTGGAACTTCGACAAATGCATCAAACCATCATTCCGCTGCACCCGCTCAAAATCATCCTCCACCACCAACAGAAGATGAATCTACAACGGTCGAAACCAATGCACCAACTCCATCTACATCATCCACATCTACTACAGTTATTGCACCCGTTCTACCAGCAGTTGATGAGCAAAACCAAAACCAGAATGATGCAACGTTAGATGACGACTTATTTGAAAACCCGTTTGCTACGGAATCAGCTGAATCATCCTCAAGTTTACGAGAACCATCTAACTCGCACACATATAACCAACGGTATCCTTCTACTCTGAAGTGGACAAAAGACCACCCAATTGAACAAGTTATTGGTGAACCTTCAAGGCCAATTCAGACGAGACGCCAACTTGCCACCGATTGCGACTTATGCATTTACCTTTGCTCAATTAGCAATATAGAGCCAAAGAACATTCGTGAGGCAATGGCAGAACCCACATGGATAGAAGCGATGCAGGAGGAACTTCTACAATACCGTCTTCATGACTCTTGGGAAATGGTTCCAAGACCAATTGACATTCGCGTTATTGATCTCAAATGGTTATGGAAGAACAAAAGGGATGAAGAGATGACTGTAATTCGCAACAAAGCTCATCTTGTGGCCAAAGGATACAGACAGTAAGAAGGGATAGACTTTGAAGAGTCATTCGCGCCGGTAGCTAGACTTGAAGCAGTCATGATATTCCTAGCCTATGCAGCTCACAAAAACATCACGGTTTATCAGATGGACATTAAGACCGCGTTCTTGAATGGAACTCTGAAAGAAGAAGTGTACGTGAGTCAGCCAGAAGGCTTCATCGACTTGGAACATCCGGACTACGTCTACAAACTAAAAAAGGCAATCTATGGTTTAAAATAAGCTCCGAGAGCGTGGTATGACGAACTGTCCTTTTTCCTTATCCAAAACAATTTCACCAAAGGAACAGTTGATCCTACCTTGTTTACACAAAAATGCAAAAATGACATTTTGATTATTCAGATTTATGTGAACGACATCATCTTTGGGTCCACTAATCCGAATCTTTCAAAACATTTTGAAAATCTCATGAAAAGCAAATTTGAAATGTCCATGATGGGGGAACTAAAATTCTTTCTTGGTTTACAAATACATCATTCCCTCGTGGAATTTTTATAAATCAAGCTAAATACACAACTGAGATTTTGAAAAATCATGGTATGGATAATTGTGACTCGGTCGGAACACCAATGGTAACTTCACCAAAAATTGGAGCCGATTTGTTTGGGAAACCTATTGATCCGAAGAAATATCGGAGCATGATTGGTTCTCTCATGTACCTCACTGCTAGTCACCCAGATATTCATTTTGCTATTTGCTTATTAGCACGGTTTCAGGCAAAGCCTACCGAACTGCACCTCAAAGAGGTTAAACGGATCTTTCGGTACCTGAAGACATCCATTCACATGGGACTTTGGTATCCGAAGGAATCGGATTTGATCTAATTGCCTTTTCAGATGCGGACCACGCAGGTGACCAAGTTACAGCAAAAAGTACATCAGGAGGCGCACAATTTTTAGGTGAAAAGTTAGTCAGCTGGTCTTCAAAGAAACAAGATTGCACTGCACTTTCAACCGCTGAAGCTAAGTATGTGTCTCTATCTGCTTGTTGTGCTCAAGTTCTATGGATGAGAACACAACTCACAGATTATGGCTTTACTTTCGATAAAATACCTATGTATTGTGACTCGAAAAGTGCCATAGCCATATCATGCAATCCTGTTCATCACTCAAAGACTAAGCATATCCGTGTCCGCTACCACTTCATCAAAGAGTACGTCGAAAATGGTATTGTTGAATTATTCTTCGTGAAGACTGATTACCAACTCGCCGATCTATTAACTAAAGCCTTTCCAAAAGAAAAGTTTGACTATTTAGTTCGACGAATTGGAATGCGAAGCCTAACCCCTAAGGAGTTAGAACGTCTTCTCGAATCTTCTTGAAAATGATTTTCCAAAAAGCTTCGCTGTAAATATTTTTGAAAAACAAAATACAAAATTTGAAAAACCAACAAAAGCAAAATATAAAAATATAAAACTTTCAAAAATACAAAAACAATATAAAATCAAAAATCCAAAAATATTCTTCTCACGACATGTCTCTCGTATAATCGATATTATGTACGTTTCTAGAAATGTCATTCAACAATGATACGAGCATGTACAGATGCTTGAGCGAGAGTTCCTTAATTGTTTTCTAAAACATGTCGTTTCTCAAAATTTCTTCAAAAATGGCTTTCGTATACTTCAGTACGAAACCCGGACTAAAATGATGACTTTTGATTATCTTTCAAATCAAAACTCGTGCTTTTATAGAAAAATCAAGTGTACGGTTCAGTGTACTACATTTAAAAATTGTGAGAAATCATCATCATCTTGAGCACCTTTTCAAGATTGTTCAAAAAGATTTTCAAAATCTTTCAAAATATTTTGTGCTCAAGATAACTCCCTCTAAAACCCTTAAATTGATTATGCTTTATTAAAGGGGGAGTATAAAACAAAAATGTTCCAAATTCATGCTTAAATCATATCCGTTTGTCTCCCCAAAATGATTCTAAAATGTTGTTTAATCCGTTGATATAAAAAATATCACGAATATGCTATTTTTGAGGGGGAGGAGACGTGATTAAAATGTGATCAAAATGTTTAATGATCGGTGTTTGAATCTCAAAAAGAGCTCGACTCAGTCGAAACCAATGAATTGACGAGGAATCATGTACCATCTCGAGAAACTTTCTATGGACTTGACCAGGACGGGTAATAATTTCAAGCTAGTTCTCTAGTGATGTAAACGTGTCTCGAATCGGTCTTGTTCATTTAAAGTCGATTAATTCAAAAAGTGCGAACTCTACCCTCTATGTGCAGATTTCTGTCAAAACTTATAAGCACATGTGAAGGGGGAGTGTTTCTGAAAATATAAAACTCTCAGAATATTTCAAACATGTTTTCTATCATAAACACTCTGAGAGATTTTCAAGAAAAAAGTTTTTATGGCGACAATAGGACAGTCATGGAGTTATAAGGTGTCTAAGGATAGGAAATTTGTCCTATGATCCGCTAGAGCCGGAGGGATCTACCCAAGGACATCACAAATAGTTAGTATTAGAAGTCCTTAGGAATGATTGAAAAAAAATGAGTAATGTGAGAAAGGAGAAAGAAGGGGTTGAAGAATTAAAAAGAAATGTAAAAGAAAGAGTGAAAAGAAATAGCCCTCCATAATCAACCTTAGGGCGTAAAACCGGGTTCAACTCATATGCTACTGGTTGTCACTAGATGACACTGGTATTGAAGACAAAGACGTCATGGACCCAGTGACGCACTGCACTAAACTTTCTAGCCACTCAATTCCTCTCAAAAGGGATTTGTTTCATTCTCACTGGGAACCCTACATAATCTATTGACCTTCTCTTAGAGTTGGTTGGTATTGAAGAAGGAGACCCTCTCCCTAGTCTCCGCTTAGGAAAACCAAAATGCACTATTGAGTCTAGAGCCACGAGATTCATCAAAAGATCTCATAGGAACACTTGACATGACATCGCTTGTTGTTAATCAATAAGGACACAAGTGATATATTCTAGAGTCCTACGCAGATCGTAGCAATCTGCCAGAACATTTATGAGAGGTTTCACAATTGTGATCTTCAGTGATTGAATGGAAACTCCTACCAGGGTCAACATCAAGCAGCCCTGACAGCAGGTCACTTCGGTAACTCCCCGTGGATTACGCTTAGTGTGTCTCAAACGGTCTACAGTCGTGGGGTGATGCTTCGGTGTACCTCAACGACTCATCTGAACTGTAGATGTACTTCGGTATATCGCGTTATCTCACTTGTGGGACTCTAGTTCAGGAACGGCCTCTGTGAGAATTAGAGATGTGTTTTCACACTATGCTGTTAACACCCTCGAAATTCAAACTTGTAAGTGCCGGAATCCGCTTATTACTAACCTGTTTTTATGTTTTTCTTCTTATGGAAGCTCAGGAGCAGATGGATCGTGAAGATTATTCACATGCTCATACCAACAACACATGAAAGTTCTCATCATAATCAAAGGCCACACAAACTTAAAGATGATTCTTTGTCAATGTCAAAGAATCTACAAAGTATAAAGACTCGAGAACTACATCATTGGTAACCAAAAGACAAATAGAAGTGTGAGCATGGTGGAGAAAGACGTGTAGATTCCTAACCAACGAAGTTGACAATGGCAGACAACCACATTAACAGATCACAAAGCATGAAGGAACAAAGATTCATGACTATTCTATATCTACTCGCAAAGTTCAAGCTCAAGGAAAGTAAAGATCTTATCAAGTGGAGCATCTTTTGAATGACCACCCCTTAAGGGGAGATTGTTAGCCTTAATAGTTTTATTAGAAGTGATGGTCATTCACGTTTAGGAACTTTGTAACGTATGTTAGATATCGTGATAGAATAGTCAACGGGCTCGTGGATTGGACTAAGCTAAATGGGTACTAGTTATGTTAAGCTTGCCTTATAACCAATCCAACCCATGTCCAAGCCCACGAAGCCCATAAGAAAGCCTTTTAGGGCATCATGTATTCCAAATATAAATACCCCTCAAATGGTCATTTGAGGGGTGTGCTTGAAAGTGTGTGTGTGTGTGTTCTTTCCTTTGCAATATATAACTTGTTGTTTATCTTTATCTCTTCACATACATACGCATAACATATCTTATATTCAAGTCACCATCTCATCTTTCTTTCTTACTTATTTACGCATATTGTGTTCGTGATTTCACGTGTTCATCTTGTTGTATAAGTGTTGGGTTTGTGATAAGGTTGATAAAAGTAAGGTCCTACATATTTGGACTCCACTAAAATAGTAAAAGAATAAAAACATTTGTGCCCTTTAATGATAAGTCGTAGAAGCACATCGATCATCTGATTGTCAATATAGCGGAAAACTCTGATCAAAATCAATAGGTAGGTTTATTATTTTTTTCTGCTGAAATGTATTTTGAATAGCACTTCGTACTAATTATGAGACACACGTTGGTAAAGACCATATCTTATTTGTTCCTAGACCTGTCGGCCGCCACTGATCTTACAAGTTGGTATTGACAAATTATGGAATAAGTAGCCCAACTCAATTTCATGCTTCTCTCTTGGCATGTTGGTACTCAAAATGTTCTATTATAGATTTGTAGTTCATACTAGATATAAATAATGTTCGAGTCTATGTGCAAAACAAACCAAATAACCAACCTTTCAGTGTCATTTAAAAATACAGTTTCTTAAGTGCTAACAAATATGAAAGTTGTGTCTTGTCCATGTTGATTACTCATCATATTTGTGCCAATTTATGATTCGAAAAATAGCAAGAATAAAACCTACATTTGAAAAGGTTCAATGGTGGTTTGAATCAGATTGAAAACTATTAAGGCATTTTTTTAGTTAAAAATTATCACCTCGAATAATGTTTTTATAGTTTCGTAACAAAATGGTAGTAAGAGTTGAGTTTGAATGGAGCTAAATAAAGAACCTTTGTTAAAAGAAAGTAAGTGAATACTCTACACGTGTTGATGTATTTTCTTGGTTAAAAGTTGTTCTTGATCCCACATTGTTAGTAGATAGAAAAACTTGTAGCCTTATATGCTAGAGTAATTCTAACAAGTTAAGCTTATGTTAATATTATGTTATTGTCCACATGTTACTTGCGCAGAATGTTAAATCCGACCTTGTATCATAGGGATGATTACTTCTATAATTCATTCACTTTTTGTGTTTCTGGGAAAAGCTTTTGTTCATGATAATAAACGCATTTATTACATGCTATTTTATTTTTTAAATCACTTCAATTTAGGGTAATGAGATTTAAAGCATCCGACTTTAACACAAATACTTTGAGATCACCTCATCAGCTAAAATGTAGTACCATAGAGATGTGTAGTGGTGTAACCTTAATGAAACAGAAAAATAGATGATCAATAACAAATTTCCTATAAATTTGGATCAGTGGCAACTGATATATGTTTGAAAGACATGTTGGATGAGTCGCACTGGTATACATGTTTGACACACGTGGTTTTGAAGTTGTACCCCTGTAAGATAACCAAATGATCAAAACTCAAAAGTCTATCCAAACAAAACTAATGACCTTCCTTACAGTACCATTCATAAGTGTTCATCGTTAACATCCATTCTGCTTTCTGTCTTTTGATTCTGATGATCATATAAGAGTGAAAAAACGAGTACATAACATCTATTTCACGCATTGATCAGTATATAAGCTGAACTAAGAAAAGAAAGGTGTGTCATGCATGGGTTTCATCCAGACTTATTACCAAAAGTTTTATCTTTAGTGATTAACTTTTTTTGAATAGCGGGTACGTTTAGTTGGTGAAAAATATCCAATTTTTCTAGGAAATTTTTCATGTGAAAATGAAAAAATTGAAAATCCATTTATTCACACATTTTTCAAACAATTTTCAAAAAAAATGAAATTCTCATTTTCTAAATTTTAACAATGAAATTGAAAAGCTCATTCTATCATTCTCACTTTTTTCTTTCTCATTTTTTTCTCAAACATCTAAAGAAACACATACACCATTCTACACCTAATCTCTCGTGTCATCCTCCACCGCCCACCGTCGCTATTTGATATAATCTTCTTATCAATTTAGAAAAGGGGAAAATATAACTACAATTAAACAAGTTTTCAAAATTCTCAACTCTCTCTAGAGAAGAAAAACTATTCTCTTAGCATGGAATTTAGAAACGGAAAAAGAGAAAAAAAATTTCACAACTAAACGGCACCTTAACTTAGGGGTGAGCAAAACAAACCGGAAAACCCGAAACCGAACCGAAAACCGAAAAAACCGACCAAAACTAAAAACCGGTGGTTCGGTTTTTACTTTTTCAGAAACCGAAAAATGCGGTTCGGTTTCTGTTTTCGTCCAAAAACCGAACCGAACCGAACCTGTTTTATTATGTAATAATATCTAATTAATATAATATGATTAAATAACTAAATAAATTAAAGTTATAAATTCATATTCATTTTGTGAGTGAATTTATAATATATTTATCTTAACATTCATATTTATATGTGTGTTTGTCGTGTCGCGTGTTTTGTGTGAATATATCAATAAGTATACGATAATGATCATTCTACTTGTATGTTTATTTGTATGTGTATGTCTCATTTATATGTTTGTAATTGTAGAATTTTGCAATAAACATTATTACGCTTAGATTAAAAAAAAAAAAAAAAAAAAAAAACTAATTTTGTACGAAAACAAGTTTGTTGGTATAATTTGGCCATACCAAAATATTAATGGTTAGAAACCGAAAAACCGAACTGAAACCGATAACAAACCGAACCGCCAAAAACCGCACGGTTTCGGTTTTAGATTCTACAAAAACCGAACATTGTGATTCGGTTTCGGTTTTAGCTAAAAACGACCCAAACCGAACCATGCACACTTAACTTTCTGTCACACCCCCAAATTACCTGTTTTTCAGCGGAATGGAATTCCTGGGGATTGACTGTCATAGCATCACAATCACAGTTATATTGAACGACCTAAAGTGTCGTTTGAAAAGAACATCATTTGATTTAATAAAACAATCAGAGTTTACAAAGTATAGGTCCCAAATAAAAATCAACTTGTGCGGAAATAATTTTGTTACAAGCCAAACGATGTTTTAAAGTTCATAAAACCCAAGTGAGACGCGTCGTCACCGCGACTCTATGATGTGTCCACATGCATGCCATGAAGTGAATGTCTTAGTTACCTGAAAATACATTGCTAAAAGTGTCAACACAATGGTTGAGTGAGTTCATAGAGTTTATGTAAATGTTAATACGACTACCACAAGTATAAATTATGTATGACAATGATGTCACAAAATGATGTTACAATTGCTTAAGCACATGACACCGAAGCTCGACCGATGTTCCCCCAACAGAGTGTCTTGCCAAACAACTCAAATAATGTTTATGAAATGAAATGCATCCAGATACTAGTTGGGATCCACCAACCCGGATGGAGGTGTCACCCTCGATAGATCTATCCACTCACCCACGCTTCTAGGAAATTAACGGTTCATGCTTATGAAATGGGGACATTTAACTGGCAATGCGGTAACTTAAGCAATACAATGAATTTGACATACTTGGTAGCGTAATAAAAATGGTGTGCAATGTATTCTCCCCCGTAGGTTTGAAATAAAGTAAAAACTTGAATAAATCGGGGCTATGAAAACTCACCTGTTGCAATGATTATGATGATATAATGGCAATACAGAAATGAGGCGCAACCTCTGACCGTGACCTATTGTGAATGTTATGATACGTAATGAGTCATGATGTAATGTTATGCATGCAATTCGTATGATATCTATACCACTTGTGAATTTTTGAAAATAATACTCTTCGTCGAAAATATAATCTTTAACGTCTTGACCATTCTTAAATTACTTTGCAAGTATTTACGTCAAAATGTCATCCTACAATAGTTTCTTAATGATTTATTATGAAATTATAACTTTTCGTCATAAAATAATGTCGTTGGAAAATTCGTGAAAGTGACTAAAATGGCCTCGAAAAGCTTGTCGTAAAATGGTGTACGTCGAACGTTAGGAAACGAACTCAACGGTTTTGGAAAGCTTGTATCATAATCTCAAAGTTTTGGCATTTAAGTTTTTATCCTAGAGGTCTCGTTCATAAAGAAAAATATAGGTTAAGTATGGTGATTTTGTCCAAAATGTAGTTTAAAAGTGAATTTCGGCAAAGTTTAAGCAACCGTAGTTAATTCATTACAACTCCGCTATACAAACGGTTGGTCATTTTGGAAAATATGCTTGGTGATCTCACTTTTATTAGAAGACATCTCTTTACAAAAAAATTCTACGTCAACGTTAAAAATAGCCTTCAATATGGTCACTTGTTTACCGTAACACTTGTCTAATAGAAATAATATAGTTTTTCTTAAATAATAAAGTTACGGCAATTTTGTGTAAACGTGTATAGTTTAAGTTCTACAAATCCGTTTTCTACGTATTATACGTCCTTAGCTTCGTATCAAAGTATACTAATATATTTTTGATAAGTCGAAATAATTTATAACGCTTAAGACTCGTTTTTGACTCGTACAAAACAAAAACAGTTTGCTGAAATTTTCAGGATATATATATTTCGTCGTCAAACTTGAAAAATTCATAACTTCTTCGTTATAGCTCCGTTTTAATCCGTTCAAGCGGCCACGGTTTCGTTTTAAAGTATATTTTCTAAATATCTAGGCCAAAAATTTATGTCTACAGTCGGATTTTCCAGATTTACAAAATAAAATCAGACCCTTTTTATGACTTGTCGAAAAGAGTTTTTCTCGTGCTAAACCTATTCCAATCCCTTCAAAACAACTCCGAAGCTATTCTAATCCTACCATACACCTTCTTAGGGTGTCATGGGTTCCTAGACATCATCAAGAGTGATATATAACAAGGATTAATTATAGGATGAATTATATATGTATAACTTCTAAAAACAATGTAAAATGGTATAAACATCCATAAGTCTTGCATGCTTTGCTCAAAAATGATGAAATAGATATGAAATGATAATGAAAGATGTAAAATGAAAATGATATGCTTACTAGTTACTTGATGAGGTGACAAGAACAAAGGATTAAACCTAAACACCCTAGGTTTTTATTTCAAAACCTTGATTAAGAGTGTAACTAGATTGTATAACACTTGATCTTGAAAAGAAAAATTTTGGTTTCCTCCTTCCTTGTGTGTGACCGGTTTTGAGAGAGAAAGAAGAAGAGAAATATCTTTGAATTATTGTAAATGGAAGAGTGTGTAATAATGTTTGAGTGCAAATCTTTACTTGTAAGAAAATTTCTACCAAATCAATTACTCACTTTGGTCGGCCAAGGGGGGAAGTATTTCACAAATACATTTTTTTTTGTAAATGAATGTGTAAGTAAAATGAGGTTAAATAAACATAAGATGTAACTAGTATATATATATATATATATATATATATATATATATATATATATATATATATATATATATATATATATATATATATATATATATGTGTGCAATTAGAGTAGTGTTGGCTAAAATAAATTTTAATGGATCAAAGTAAAATATATTGAAATCATAAGAATTATGAAATTATATTTCTTGCAAAATTTGAGTGATATAGTCATTATCGTGTAGTTTTTAAGAAAACTGTCGTAATAATATAAATTTAACAATTTATATACAAAATAAATTTAAAACACTGGGTAACTCAAAATATTATTTTTACAACTAAAAGTAAGTATAAAATATGTCGGGATAACTTTTGGAAGTATCGGATTAAACGTTCAAAATAATAACTTACGCGATAACGTTTATTTAATTTGAAATTTACGCGTTTATTGTGAAATGCAAATTCATGAATGAACTAACATGATGGAAATGATGTTAATGAAATGTAGACTAAACCTAGTCTATATGAAATGTCCGTGATGATATAATCATGAATTCGCAGCTAAACATTTAAGGTTACGCGAATTTGGAACACGCAAACCTAGTTTACGATAAATGATGAAATAGTGAAACATGAATTGTTTTGAGAAATGACCTTAAAGTTCGGGTTGTCACATTCGCCCATCCAAAAAGGAATTCAGTCCCTGAATTCAGTTCGTGTTGGGTTCTACAGTGTCATCGGTGAAAGGTGAGGATATATGAGTCGTATCGGTTCGTCCAATGTTTTTCTGAATCGCACTTCGCTTTTCCAAGGCAAGATTCTGAACATAATTTGTTACCAACTCGAGATTCTAACGGTTTGCGGCTTATGGGACATATTTCCAAAATTTGCATCGTATAACGATGTAGCTTATCTAGCTATAAGTTGTTTCTTGTAACTGATTCTTGATTTGTATGACTTCTTTGTTTGTTTCATGAATAAGTTATGGACTAATGAATTGGACTTTCCTGATTTTAACCCGTGAATAAGTGATTGATACCTCAATCCTTAAAGTGCCTCAAATGGTGTAGTTAATATGTTCATGTGTTAACTATTGTTGTAAGGCAACTTGTCGATGAAGAATGATTTGCCTAACCATTTCTAGAAAGTCACACTTGCTTGAGCATATTATCTAATGTGGGAATTGTTCTCTCGCTCTAACCATTGAGCTGAGGATAGTAGGCGGTAATCATGTCCTAGTAGGTTTCATGGAAATCTTGAAATGACTGCCGCCAGCTAAGGTGATTCAAATAACTTATAATAGGTACAACTGGAATTGATACCACGTGTCTCGTGCCAAATATTAAAATATTAAGTCTGTCGAAAAGGACCTTATTGAAAAGATTAGATTATGGGTAACAGTTGTGATTCCTCACGTTTCTCGTTCTAGCGAATGTCATGACTAGAGTCTTCCTTGCCTAAGATGCTTAGTCTCCATTACTAAGATGTTTATTGTTTACTGGTGTCCCTCTTAATTTCTCTTATCGAAATGTTTCCACGCTCTATGTTGTCAAGTCACAAACCCTAAATATTTAAGTGATGTGGTGTGGTGGTTGATTTTCAAGATTTATTCCGATATTGAGTGTTTTGGTTGAAATTTTTTTTTTTTTTTTTTTTTTTTTGAATAAATTTTCAATTTTGAACAAACGACTTTCTAGGTAATATATTTCTTGATGATTCAAAATTTAGTAGTTATGCAAAATAGGACTGTTTATCAAAGATTGATGTTTATACGTTTCTTAACGTACAATGGTTTTGTTAAAGGTTGACCAAAAAGAACTTACTTGTTAAAACAGGTACTTCAGGAAGGAAAGAAAAAATATTTCCTACAAGGTATATGATTTGCATAAGTACATTTTAAATAAAATCCATTTAAAATGAAAGCACTACAAAAGATGAAGTAGTCGGGTAGGTATGTCTGCATGAATGTTTAGTTTCTAATGTTGGATAATGTCTATAAGTCGACGTTAGGCAAAATCTACAGGCATAGGTATTCAATCTTACTTGGGTGTTTCTAAAATAGTTCATCACTGAGATTGTTATCATGCCAGCAAAATGTAGATTTCAGCTCATACTATGTCGAAGAATGTATGTTCTAATTTCACTTGCAGATGGAGAGTCATTGATTTTCCGATATGTTCAAACCTGTTGCATCTCTTGATATAGAAGTGAGGTTACTTGGAATTTCTAGAGAACACAATGCCTTAGGAAAGTTTATATTGATAACCTTAATTTAACCAAATTTTCCTTTGAGGAAAACTCATTGTAGGGAAGTTCACATATTGTTGAGGCCATGTTTAACAGAATGTTCTACAGTCTCAGTTAGAAGACTTGGTATATCCCTATAGTGTTGCTTCGTAGGTATTCGCTTCGTATTAAATTTCGTAACCCGGTCTAGCTAGTACTTTTGGAATGATAGAGTTTGGATTCTAATCCAAAATAGTGGTTCGGAATGTCTCGTGATGTCTTAAGATTTTTGTTGAGTTTTGAATCATCCTACTACCTAGTTCTAGTCCTTGTTGGTAGTTCTGAAATCTTTTCATTGTTTGCTTGTATTGAGGAATCCTCCTCGTAGATGGTATAGAAAGTCTTTCCTAAAAAGATCACTCGTCAAATTCTAACTTATCGGTTGAGTGAGGGATGAATGGCGTAGGCATCTATAGAGTGTTAATAAAAAGAAATGTTTATGAACAATTTATCTGATTACAAAGCTTTGTTTTTGAGTGAAGATTGTTTTAAGAGATTTGAAATGATGTTTGTTTCTTTCATGACATAATTCTTCCTAAATTATACATAGGTGATCAGGCTATGTTTAATTGAGGACAAATGATGTGATGCTTGGTTTTGTTGAAATGGTATTATGTTTCTCCGAAGTTTTAGATGGTATTCAACGTTTTGTTTTGTAAGACAATGGTTTAAACAATTTTTCAGAGTAACATGAAAATCGTTTCGCATGATGGTATTAAATAATTGATAAAATGACTAAAAGCCAATTGATAGGGTGGTAACAAAACAACTTGTTTTAAAACTTTATAAAACAATGTTTCTAAGATGGTGTAAAATGGCTTGAAATAAAATTAAGTAAAATAATTTTATAAGGTAATAGCAAAATAACATGAAATAAGATTTGTTGGATGGTTGTGATTATCGTGGAGATAATAAATGATAAAGATTACATTAGCTAGAAAGGTACTTATTATCTGTTCCTGTTGGTAGTCTAATCATGTCTCAAGTGTAGGAGTAGTAGGCTGTTTAGTAGTAACAACTTTGAAATTTTCGCAGTCCTCAATCCTATAAGATGGTGTAGTGTCTATAGTCTTAGTGATAGGTGGTAGTAGTGTGTCGAATCATGCACGCTTCCCTGGCGGTAAATCAAATGTATGACTAATAGGTCCACTAGGACTAAGCTTGTAAGTCCTACCAAATGGTATGATCTGTCTCAACAGAATGATAAAAATTGTCCTGATCCTATAGTGAATTAACGATGATCGTGATGGTGCAGGTGCAACTTCGTCCTCCTAAAAGGGGTTCACCTCATTATCCGGTGTTATCGGTGTTGATTCAACTGATGTTAAAATTGTGATAGGGAATGACAGGGCATTCTCCATGTCAAAGTGATGTGAGTATGTTGGGATGGGTATTTGAAGGCATCTATGTGACAATCGATTTTGAAATGAAAGTGAATAACTCGTAAAATGTGCGTATGAAACCGCATGTATAGTGACTATGCACTTATGATGGAATGATGAGATGCTATGATGATGTAGTTATAGTCTAGGGTCAATGATGCAACCTAGTTCTCTATAACCGAAGCTCTGATGCCAATCTGTCACACCCCCAAATTACCTGTTTTTCAGCGGAATGGAATTCCTGGGGATTGACTGTCATAGCATCACAATCACAGTTATATTGAACGACCTAAAGTGTCGTTTGAAAAGAACATCATTTGATTTAATAAAACAATCAGAGTTTACAAAGTATAGGTCCCAAATGAAAATCAACTTGTGCGGAAATAATTTTGTTACAAGCCAAACGATGTTTTAAAGTTCATAAAACCCAAGTGAGACGCGTCGTCACCGCGACTCTATGATGTGTCCACATGCATGCCATGAAGTGAATGTCTTAGTTACCTGAAAATACATTGCTAAAAGTGTCAACACAATGGTTGAGTGAGTTCATAGAGTTTATGTAAATGTTAATACGACTACCACAAGTATAAATTATGTATGACAATGATGTCACAAAATGATGTTACAATTGCTTAAGCACATGACACCGAAGCTCTGACTGATGTTCGCCCCAACAGAGTGTCTTGCCAAACAACTCAAATAATGTTTATGAAATGAAATGCATCCGTATTACTAGTTGGGATCCACCAACCCGGATGGAGGTGTCACCCTCGATAGATCTATCCACTCACCCACGCTTCTAGGAAATTAACGGTTCATGCTTATGAAATGGGGACATTTAACTGGCAATGCGGTAACTTAAGCAATACAATGAATTTGACATACTTGGTAGCGTAATAAAAATGGTGTGCAATGTATTCTCCCCCGTAGGTTTGAAATAAAGTAAAAACTTGAATAAATCGGGGCTATGAAAACTCACCTGTTGCAATGATTATGATGATATAATGGCAATACAGAAATGAGGCGCAACCTCTGACCGTGACCTATTGTGAATGTTATGATACGTAATGAGTCATGATGTAATGTTATGCATGCAATTCGTATGATATCTATACCACTTGTGAATTTTTGAAAATAATACTCTTCGTCGAAAATATAATCTTTAACGTCTTGACCATTCTTAAATTACTTTGCAAGTATTTACGTCAAAATGTCATCCTACAATAGTTTCTTAATGATTTATTATGAAATTATAACTTTTCGTCGTAAAATAATGTCGTTGGAAAATTCGTGAAAGTGACTAAAATGGCCTCGAAAAGCTTGTCGTAAAATGGTGTACGTCGAACGTTAGGAAACGAACTCAACGGTTTTGGAAAGCTTGTATCATAATCTCAAAGTTTTGGCATTTAAGTTTTTATCCTAGAGGTCTCGTTCATAAAGAAAAATATAGGTTAAGTATGGTGATTTTGTCCAAAATGTAGTTTAAAAGTGAATTTCGGCAAAGTTTAAGCAACCGTAGTTAATTCATTACAACTCCGCTATACAAACGGTTGGTCATTTTGGAAAATAAGCTTGGTGATCTCACTTTTATTAGAAGACATCTCTTTACAAAAAGTTCTACGTCAACGTTAAAAATAGCCTTCAATATGGTCACTTGTTTACCGTAACACTTGTCTAATAGAAATAATATAGTTTTTCTTAAATAATAAAGTTACGGCAATTTTGTGTAAACGTGTATAGTTTAAGTTCTACAAATCCGTTTTCTACGTATTATACGTCCTTAGCTTCATATCAAAGTATACTAATATATTTTTGATAAGTCGAAATAATTTATAACGCTTAAGACTCGTTTTTGACTCGTACAAAACAAAAACAGTTTGCTGAAATTTTCAGGATATATATATTTCGTCGTCAAACTTGAAAAATTCATAACTTCTTCGTTATAGCTCCGTTTTAATCCGTTCAAGCGGCCACGGTTTCGTTTTAAAGTATATTTTCTAAATATCTAGGCCAAAAATTTATGTCTACAGTCGGATTTTCCAGATTTACAAAATAAAATCAGACCCTTTTTATGACTTGTCGAAAAGAGTTTTTCTCGTGCTAAACCTATTCCAATCCCTTCAAAACAACTCCGAAGCTATTCTAATCCTACCATACACCTTCTTAGGGTGTCATGGGTTCCTAGACATCATCAAGAGTGATATATAACAAGGATTAATTATAGGATGAATTATATATGTATAACTTCTAAAAACAATGTAAAAATGGTATAAACATCCATAAGTCTTGCATGCTTTGCTCAAAAATGATGAAATAGATATGAAATGATAATGAAAGATGTAAAATGAAAATGATATGCTTACTAGTTACTTGATGAGGTGACAAGAACAAAGGATTAAACCTAAACACCCTAGGTTTTTATTTCAAAACCTTGATTAAGAGTGTAACTAGATTGTATAACACTTGATCTTGAAAAGAAAAATTTTGGTTTCCTCCTTCCTTGTGTGTGACCGGTTTTGAGAGAGAAAGAAGAAGAGAAATATCTTTGAATTATTGTAAATGGAAGAGTGTGTAATAATGTTTGAGTGCAAATCTTTACTTGTAAGAAAATTTCTACCAAATCAATGACTCACCCCCCCCTTTGGTCGGCCAAGGGGGGAAGTATTTCACAAATACATTTTTTTTTGTAAATGAATGTGTAAGTAAAATGAGGTTAAATAAACATAAGATGTAACTAGTATATATATATGTGTGTGTGTGTGTATATATATATATATATATATATATATATATATATATATATATATATGTGCAATTAGAGTAGTGTTGGCTAAAATAAATTTTAATGGATCAAAGTAAAATATATTGAAATCATAAGAATTATGAAATTATATTTCTTGCAAAATTTGAGTGATATAGTCATTATCGTGTAGTTTTTAAGAAAACTGTCGTAATAATATAAATTTAACAATTTATATACAAAATAAATTTAAAACACTGGGTAACTCAAAATATTATTTTTACAACTAAAAGTAAGTATAAAATATGTCGGGATAACTTTTGGAAGTATCGGATTAAACGTTCAAAATAATAACTTACGCGATAACGTTTATTTAATTTGAAATTTACGCGTTTATTGTGAAATGCAAATTCATGAATGAACTAACATGATGGAAATGATGTTAATGAAATGTAGACTAAACCTAGTCTATATGAAATGTCCGTGATGATATAATCATGAATTCGCAGCTAAACCTTTAAGGTTACGCGAATTTGGAACACGCAAACCTAGTTTACGATAAATGATGAAATAGTGAAACATGAATTGTTTTGAGAAATGACCTTAAAGTTCGGGTTGTCACACTTTCTAACAACTAAATAAAATATACTATCTCTTATGCTTCCATTTTTATTTCAAAAAATGAAAAGGGTAAGAAAATAGAACAATTTAAATTTTCGTTACATATATAATGTGTTGCAAGCAAGATTTTCAAAACCCATGGCAAACATTTGAACCGGACCAAGCCTGTTTATAGGTCTAATACTTGAAAAGGGGGTTGAAATTCGAGTGGACCTCCATCTCATCGTAACTTTCTTATACAAGCGATGTGGGAAGGATAAATTTGTAAGCGATACTTAATTTGTTTCAAGAACTTTATTCCACTTTAATGAGTAATGGTTTCACGGTTTCTAAGCTACTGATTAGATTTCAAAACACTTGTAAGCTACACTTATAATGTGCTTCTCTACCAAAGGTCAAAGTCCAAACTTACTTTTCGAGACTTTGTATTAGTGAAATTTCAACAAAACTATACCTCCTAATCTTCTACTGATGCGTATTTGGACTCTACTAAAATAGTAAAAGAATAAAAACATTTGTGCCCTTCAATGATAGAAGCATATCGATCGTGTGAATATCAATATAGCGGAAAACTTTAATCAAAATCAATAGGCAGTTTTTTTTTTTTTCCTCTTGAAATGTATTTTAAATAGTACTTTGTACAAATTATGAGACACGCATTGGTAAAGACAATATCTTATTTGTTCCTAGACCTGCCGGCCGCCACTGATTTTACAAGTTGGTATTGACAAATTATGAATTAGTAGCCCAACTCAATTTCATGATTCTCTCTTGCCATGTTGGTACATAAAATGTTCTATTATAGATTTATAGTTCAAGGTATACTAGATATAAATAATGCTCCAGTCTATGTGCAAAACAAACCAATTAACCAACCTTTCAATGTCATTTAAAAAAATGCATTTTGTTAAATACTAACAAACATATGAAAGTTGTGTCTTGTCCATTGTGGGGAATTTGTAGTAATAACGAACACCAACGGATATGCTTAATCTCTGAAAGGCGTGTGAACACTTTCAGATCGAATCAATTTGGCGGTTCTACCAAATTATTCAATCGGATACAATTCAGAGTTGAGAATTTTCTGTATGTTTGTGTCTGAGATATAATGAACCGTTATCTTGATAATGACCAAACAAACCGTATATAACATGTTACGGGATAACTGCCAATGGCAGTTTTAGGGTTTTCAAGTTGTCAAGTTTTGTCCCTCAATTTCCGAAAATTAATCTGAGGAACAACACTTCAGCAGAATCAATGACTTCAGTAGAATCCATTGCATTTCAGCAGAAATACAACTTCAGCAGAATCCATTGTATTTCGGCAGAAACACAACTTCAGCAGGAATTTTACATAGCAACTTGGAGGGGCTCTGCCCCTTGGACCCTGCCAGGGGCCGCCCCTGGACCTGCTACCAGGGGCGCTGCCCCGGACCCAGTCCCTTAGGGGCTTCACCCCTAAGATCATAATAAATTCAAGTAGGTGTGCACTCCGCACCTCCAAACCTAAATAATGTATTATTATGATGAAATTGGTCAACACAAGTTAATCCAATTACACTAAAATATCCAACATCCATTTGGGTTACTCATCATGTTTGTGCCATATTAAAATTGAAAAAATAGTAAGAATAGAACCTACATTAGAAGAGGTTCAATGGTGGTTTGAATCAAATAGATTATAGAAAGCCGTAAAGGCGTTTTAGTTAAAAATTATCATGGAATAATGATTTTGTAGTTTCTAAACAAAAAGGTAGTTAGAGTTGATTTTGAATGGAGATAGATAAAGAACCATCGTTAAAAGAAAGTAAACGAATAGTCGACTCGTGTTATTGCATTTTTTTTTGGTAAAAATTTGTTTTTTCATTCCAAATCGGTAGTAAAACGAACCATTTGTAGGTTCATATACTAAAGTAATGTTCAATATATCTTTACTATCTAAAATGGAAAAACGGTCAAAGTGGAAAAGTGAAAACTTGAATATTGAATATTGAAAGTCAAATGAGAGATAAATGCATAGTGTAGTTAATACTCTTATTAAAACACCCCACTACTTAAAAATACAATAATTTATTCACATTGTACAACCAATTAAAAGCACATCTACCAAATTAAAAACAACAAATTAAAACACCCCTTACTAAAAAGTACAATAAAATTTTCATAATGTACAATATAAAGAAGCTACAACATAATCCAAAATATAAAATAATTAAACACACTAATTAATGATATTTTTAAAACACCTTAAAATGAAAAGTACATGGATTATACACATGATGCACATTAATAAAACACACAAAACTTCATACAAGCTAACAAGTTGATGATACATATAGTTTTAAAAATCGGACCGGACCAACTGGTTCAACAGGGAACCGGTGTCGCCACCGGTTCGCTAACCAATTAAAGCCGTCCGAAACGAACCGAGAGGACCCTATGAAACCGATACAAATGTTGAAGACATATTTCAAATGGAAACTATTAATACATATCGAAAACCGGGTTGACCCGGGACGCTTCAAACCCGGCGGGTTAACCCGATTTAATTTGACTTGTTTTCGACCCAACCTGTCGGGTTGACTCAGTTTAAATCGACTTCTTTTGTTGACCGGAACGGTTCAACCGGTTGAACCACCCGGGTTGAACCAGGATTCAAATTTGACAAAATTATATGAGTAATGATGAATTAGTTGTGGAACCCGTGAAAGGTTGAGACATAAAAACGAAAGATAAATGTTTGTATTCGCATTTTTTTGTTTATGTACACTAACTATTTATGTACTACAGGTCTTTAGGGATACAAAAAAAATGTTGTTAATTGCTCCTTTCAACAAAAAATAGCGTTATTATTATTTAATATTATCAGTAATTGATTAATGCAACACACAAAAATGCTATCAAAAAAGACAATCTCAAATACAAAACAACGCTATCAGAAAAACAATATAATCATTCAAAATGGATTTATTAACACTTAAAATCCTGATTCATGAAACAAACTTAATCACCACTAAAATTTTGTCGAAACTAGATACCGCTGCCGCTAGGCGCGGGTACTCGTCTAGTATTATGTTATGTTCACATGTTGCATCGACAAACTTAAATTTGTCCATTAAGTACGAGAACCATAACTTGTATAATTCATTCAATTTTTGTAGTTTTTCCACAAAAAGTTTTTGTTTATGATATTAAAAGCATTTCATTTGCTATTTTTTTTTAGATCACTTCACTTCATGGTAATGATATTACGTTATGAGATCACCTCATGGCTAAAATTTGTGTAATTTTAAGTCAAGATCGTCTCTAACCACATCAGTTGATGAGTGGTGCATGTCTGCATGATCATGAACATTATGTATGATACTATTACTTAAATATGGATGGACATAAAAAACTGAAGACATAATACATGAAAGTATGAAGCTGACGTTACACATAACTACAATGAACCAGTAGCTGAGTCTGAATTAACACAAGTGATGATATTATCTAAATTGTGTTGTTGAATAACGAAGTAATGTTTGCGGCGAGAGAAAAATTGCATCGAAGTAATATGGTTGTCACCATACCAATTTTTTTTGTTGAACAAATATGATTTCTAAAACATTCACCTTGGATATCATATGGTTAGCTTAAATTTGTATCTATGAAAAAAGAAACTAAAACTTAATCTAAAAAATCAGGGAAGACTTGCGTTATGACTTTAGCCAGACTCGAACTAGCGACCTAACAAGTCCAGTCATAAGATTTTTGCCATAATGCTAGCCCACCCTACGATAATATCTACAATTCTAAATCTATTTAATATGAAAATATCCAAATATGTAGTATCAAATCCGGTCCCATATATGTATAAACAGTAAAAGAAGTCCACGTAAAGGATAATTAACTAAATGTTTGTGAGCTTATACTTGTGAATTACTCGTTCATTACCTATAAAACATTGCCCGATCAAATATAATGAAATCAATTTTCTAAGAGGAAAAATGTTACACTAATAGAAAAGTGTCTCGAGGGTAAAACAATTAAAGCTAAAGCTTTAGGCCCTCAATTTTCAAAGATCACCAATTTCCTAATACCTTGTAAATCTCCTGTTTTTTTAGCCATCATTGTAAGAAATTCGATTATATAAGACCACAATTTTAGGGTAAAAGTTAAATAATCAAAATTTTGAGATTTTTTTTTTTTTTTTTTTTTTTTTTTTTACAACGTTTTTAGCCTGTTGTAAAAGTTTTAGCCCAGTATATATTAAGTAAATAAAAGGGTGAGTTTTTAGTGAAAGTTTTCAGTGATAGATGGAAATGGAAGCTTGATTCAAAGGGTGAGTTTTCACTGAAAGTTTTGTCCCAATGGATTGAGCAGCGGCGTGTTACGAGGGAAGCGGGTAGTACTAAAACAGGATGGAACATACTTGTGCCTAGGAAAGTCAATGTTTTTATTTGGCGTGCGTTAAACGAAAGAATTCCTGTCCGGAATGAGCTTGACAAGAAAGGTATAGATATGGACTAAGTACTTTGTCCATGTTGTGAAAATGCTTTAGAATCCATGGACCATAGCTTAGTGTTGTGTGAGAAAGCTATATACATTTGGGAAAGGATTTTTGCTTGGTGGGGGGTCGTTCTAGTGGATACCTTTACTATAAAGGATTTATTACATCATCCGGGGGGAGCTCGTTGGGTAAGGAAGCAGAAGTTTTATGGCACGCGGTGTTGTTGGTGGCTGTGTACTTTATTTGGAAAAGTAGGAACATGAAGGTTTTTAGGGGGAAGATGGAGAACTGGTCAAAAATGTTCACGGACGTACAACTAAAGGCCTTCGAATGGATCAGTAGGAGGGCAAAGATGTGGAACTTGCAGTGGGAAATTTGGCTCGAGAGACCATATAATTGTGTTCGAATTGTTGCTGGTGGTGTGTGATTTTTATGTGTGTCGCGCGTGTAGTTTATGGATTTTGATTTTTTGTGTTGCTACTGATGGTGGGGTGGTTTTAGTAGTCTTGATAGACCATTAACATTTTACTTGCACCATATATCTCATGTGGTGGGTTCTTTTTTGTTGTATTGTTGGTGATTGTGTGTTTAGTCTCCTATATTTTTGTCACAGGTCTCTTGTATTTTTTTTGTTGGGTTTTGAAATAATATTTTGCTTTTTAAAAAAAAAGTAAATAAAAGGTCTAAGTCTGCATAAAAAAAATAAATAAATAAAATAAAGATTAAATTAATAAGCCTTTTTAAAATATTGTTATCAAAAACCATTTAACCTCTTGCATTTATGAATCGACATTTAGTTTTTCATAAAAAAACTTTCACTTTGTAGCTTTCTTTCATCTCCTTGTGTAATTCTTCAAAAGTTGCTTTCAAGACTAATAATTTCCAAAACTAAAGTCAATTAAAAATTATTTAAGATAAAAAATGTCACAAGAAATATCAAATACATTGGCTCATTTGTAATTGAATATGAACATTGATTTTAAAAACTTAACCAAAAATTTGGTATAAAAAAAAGCTAGAGAGTAAATTTTATATAGATCATTTTCCGGAAAAAAACTTTGATTAAAAAGAAAAAAAATCGTGTTTCGAAGCTTTGCTTTAGGCCTCCGTGAAAGTTAAGCCGCTCCTTAGTCGATATATTTACAAACACCATAGTGAAAACCAAAATCCAAAGTTATTTAAGATAAATTGTTTAGATTTCTAAACAACCAAATGAAGCTATGTGCTCGTACAGCTCAAACAAACTCATAACCTAAACTGGAAGTCACGCTACAACCTCGACAAACAGATTACGACATAAATTGCTCTGCACATGTGTCTTTGCAATTTGTAGTATACAAGCACTTCTGATATATATGAGCACTGATGCTACACTAAGATCCATCAAGCATTCAAGATAGTTAATTGAGCAAACATAAATTTGAGTTGACGAGAGTACTGAATCACTTCAGTCTTGGCGTTTCTCAGAAACATAGATGTCGTATGACGCATCCTTACCCAAATTAACTAAACATCGAGTACCATAAACTAGTACTCGTTACTGTCAATAAATCACCCTTTGTCCTCACACGGGCCATTCAAACCCAATCCTAGCTACCAATATAATGATGTTACCATTTCTAGTTGACATCTTAAAATCTGTCACGCCAAAGAATAATGTTATATCATAAAAGTTCTTGGTAAGATTAGCATAAAGAAACAAGTACGAGTTTGTACGACCCACACGAACCTAGTGGTGAACAAACTTTAAGATTAGCTACAAGTCAGTGCAAGTCGACTCTTTCTCCACTTAATTAAACAGATATCATTATATTTATATACTTGACGTCCGGTTAATAAATAAGTCTCTTTTCTTGTTGCACAAAAAGCAACAAAATTAATAAATAAAAACACTAGACAACAACCCAGATGGTCAGTTTTTGAGCTATCACTAGGGACTACCTGTGCCGGGGTTCATCAGGATCCCATCATTGTTTTTGTTTATGCTATTAGATCTTTGACTCGGATAAAGTGTAGGCGACGTTGTGATATGTTTGGTTCTACCTCGTGAAAGAACTCGGTGTCTAGCCTTGTACTGGATAAAGAGTAAGCGACGTTGTGAAGGCTTCTCCGCCACATTAAGGAGCTTGTGTTGTGTAGTGCTTACGAACTCTCGAGTGGGGAACTCGGGGAGTGGAGTAGGGAAAAGAATGTGTCATTGTAGCCGAACCACTATAAATACTCGTGTCGTGGTTTTGTGTTCTTACTCTTTATCTTTGCATTACTTGTTTATATGCTTATCTACCATCATCCAACATACACATTAAATAAATTGACATAAGTCGATCTAAATAGTTTAAAACGAAGTTTTAATCGGGAAAACTATTCAATCCCCCCTTCTAGTGTTCCACATTTGTTTCTTTGCATAAAAAGGTACCTAGCTTCTGTGTTTTGGCCAAATTGGTATTTTCTTTGAATATTTAACGACAATCCATTAAGTTTAACAATTCAAGTCCATTGTCGATGCCACCACCACCAATCATCGTCGCCATCACCAACCCTGTCAACCACCATCACTACCAAGCACCGCTTCTACCACCGACCCCACCCACCACCGTAAAAAATCACCAACCCAATCCACCATCGCCGCAAACCACCAATCCCACCCGCTATCACCACTGACCATCATCACCACCACCAACCACACCCACCATGATTGGTGGTTGTGGCGACAATGATTGGTTTTGATGGAAGCGGCGGCGGACTTGAAATGTAAACTTTAACGGATGATCGTTAAATATATAATAAAAATACCTCAAACCGGCCAAAAAGGATAAGTCGGGTACCTTTTTATGC
This sequence comes from Chrysanthemum makinoi, assembly GCA_910596185.1. Taxonomy (NCBI): domain Eukaryota; kingdom Viridiplantae; phylum Streptophyta; class Magnoliopsida; order Asterales; family Asteraceae; genus Chrysanthemum; species Chrysanthemum makinoi. The sequence goes on from OU343218.1 coordinate 236,341,806, forward strand.
AAAGAAAAAGTGTAATACTTTAATTGGAAATACTCATAAATTGAGTACCTTTTTGTGCCATTTGACCTTTTATAAATAGGCATAAGATTCACACATTATACATGAAACTGATGTTACATATGTGTACACTTAATATTGTTCCTAACACTTCCTCGTTTTATGTCATATTTGACCATCAAGTTTATACATATCATCAATGTTATTACTTATTTTCAAGTTTGTTGTAAAAGCGTTTGTAATTGTTAAAAAGCTATTATTGTAGGTATTTGGTTCGTATTCCAAATTTGATAAGTTTTGATGATAAACCAATAGTGAATTAATTAAAGTTTTATTTGAGCAAGTTTTAACTAAGGTTATTATTATTATAGTTGTGAGCTAATGGTTTTATTCTAAGTGTGTCTATTAAAACTTCAGTTTTTATTAGTAAGTTGCTTTTCTACAACAGTTTAGTAAGTTACTTCAATAGCTTCTCTTCAGAAAACTTAAGTTGGTCAAAGTAAGTCAATAAAACTTTGCCAATGGAAAAAGTTCAATGAAACAACGCAAGATCTCGCAAGAAAACGTAAAAATTTACTTGAGAAAACGAAAAAAATAACAATTGGTGCATTTAAGTGAGAAGTTTCACTCAACTTTGAATAAAATACATACATATCTTACCACGGCTACGAGATTACCATATCTTCTCACGAGGTTCATATCAATCTTAAACGGGAAACCGAACATACACCATAAATTTAACATTTTTCACATATCATACGTGATCAATTTGGTTTATGTGCATTTGAGACGGTTGGTCGATGTGATTTACCAAATCTATTTTGCATGAGCAAAGTTGTGTCGATCCATTTGTTGAATATGTGCCAAAAACTTTAAATTAGCAAGATATATTAAAACCCGTTAAATACGTTTGGCACGAGAGATGAAACCGTCTTAAATACTGTGAAAAGGGAGACAAAATTTGGGTCAAATACACATTGAGTCACATGAGATAAAAATGTGTCAAATACGCATTTGGAGCGAGAGATTATAAAATGTGCCCAACGCTAGCATATTGTATGAAAAATTATACCGTCCGCAAAACCGTGCCAAATACTATTGACACAGTTTAGAACCGTCCGCAATGTGTTTGCAATGTGTTTGATGTCCTCTTATTAAGCCTAATAATATTTGGAGTAAACTACACCATTCGTCCTTGTGGTATACATTGACCATCAAGTTGTTGTATATATTACGTGTATTGCTATTAGAGACAAACAAATCATAACATAAAACGTAAAAGTGTAGAGAAACAATACCGTAAATCTTTGAATTGTTGAGACACAAAAACACAAGTAAGGAAAATGTTGAGGCCTGTGATGCTCACAGTTTCCTTAAGACAGATTCGTCCTCTCCACGGTGCTTGAGAATCGTGAACGTCTATCTCCCAGGATACAACAACAACGGATAACCCCGTTAGCACAAACGAGTTATCAAGGCGAACCAAAATCGTGCCTTCCCTCTATCATGAACCGGATACACAAGAAATATGAATGGTAACACAAAAGGAGAGGAGTGATGAGTTGTGTATTTTCGGTGTTATTGAAATGAAAGAATAAACCTTTAATATATAGAGAATTGGAATGGAAGAAAAACGGTCAAAATTAATTATCACAATTAATTTTACTATTGTCACATGAATTAAAATAAAACCACAAATTAATTTTATTTTCAATTCACATTAGTACACATGATGACAAACATCAATTGTCATTCAAACATTTGACCACATTTTCCAACAATCCCCTCACATGAATGAAATTGATAAGGGAAACGACTTTCAACGAATTGATGTTGTAATAAAGTTTTGCAGTTGATAGTTGCATAGGATAGGTAGGTGTTACCCTTTGAACCTTCCCTCGTGATATATACTTAGCCTCCTAGCAGCCAGTAGAACTTGATGTCTTTGAACTGCCCGCTGTTTGTGGAGACGACAATATATATTCACACAAATATCTCCTTGACACATTTTGGTTCTCATAGTTATGTTCGTTATGGTCATGAACATTAGCCTGGTTCTACGAGAGCTGTTAAGAATTGCGCCCCCACAATTCCCTTAGAAGCGACCCCACTTCTCTCTCGCATAGGTGATTCTCCATTAATCATTAAAAGCCATATGTTTAACCTCATATTGTCACTGTTATAGGAATGGACTAGGAAGTTTACTAACTCCCTTAAATAAATGTGGAGTTTATTACTCCCCCACAGTGACCTCAGTTTATACAAGTAGGTTGTCCTATTGAACCCAGATCTTGGGATCTCCAGTCAGCTGGGTTAGGTTTTCCTTCATATAAACTTTTCAAAGGGCTTTAGTCTCATTCCTCTTCACGACTTGCTAACTAACTCTCACATTTAGCTTTTCACAAGTGGATCCACAGTGTTATTCTATGACTTAACATTGTCAATAGCGATAACTCATGCTGAGAGTAGTTGTCGTATCGACATAATATGTCTGTGCAAATTCAAGTTTTGTTCAACTCTTTAAATATATCATGCTACAAGAAATTCTTGATTATTCCAACTGGGCAAGAACTTCACCTTTGTTGGTGTCCTTTTGAACTCTAGCTAGGCCCGAATCCCCCACATGGAATTTATCTCAAAGAATTTTCTAGAAAGGTTCTCTCTTTCGATGTATTAATCTTGTTTATAAGATTTTTCCTCACATGGATTTGACATCAAGATCCTTAGTAATTTGTCACTTCACAAGTTTCATACTTGTGTATGTAATTTTTTTTTTTGAATGTCTTATGTTAATTATTTTCCGTATCATAATTAACAGATTCCAAATCTAGCATGCTATAGACCAAGGAATCAAGCGTATGACAGAAGATGCATCATTCTGATTACCCATAGCTTCATCTACTAACATTCTTCTTTTAGACAAATCACCACCTTAAACCACACATGTTTTAAGAGGATCTCATAAGTTATATGTGTAAGTCCTACACTTATAACATGTCATTCCAATTCACTTGTGATCATATATAATCACATTTAATCTCTTATCATTATATGATTATCAAAATTTATTATGTGATTATAATCACATAAAATCATTGTGTAATCATTTTACACAATCAAAATATCTCCAACTTAGCGAATGGACATCTCACATTGGATGACAATCGCACCGTTCAAGTTAGTTACATAAACCAACGTAATTCGTTATCATCTATATGTGTGTTCTTTCTTGACATTTCACAATGTCTTACACGGTTATATTCAACACATAGTTATTTCTTACATATGACAAACCGTTCGATTATAACAATATGAGTTATAACAAGTCTTGACGATTATTTCATCTTTCTAGAATAACAAGTAGTTTGATTATTCGCAACAATATTCACAATAGAATATTTGCGACATCCAAACATTCAATCCTCGATACAAAATCGAACAACTTGTTTATTCTCATGTTACAAAATTAGTTGCACAAAGCCGCACTAAACAACTTTAAATAGGCACTACTTTGCCACTATATTTTACACCAAGTAACACAAACAATATTGTGTTGTACATTGCATAAAACATCACATAATTATGCATTAAAACAATCAAAAAATGTTTACCAAACAACTCAAATGTATGCACCCAAACACCTCAAATTTCAAAAACAAGAAAAACTAAACCATTTAAAAAACTGTTTTACTAAAACACAAAGTGCAATCAAACGATTCTATGCGAAAAAACTTTTTTTTTTCACGACTACGCAGTTGTGACAATAAAACTGACCAAAAAGAACTGTTGCACAAAAATAAAAAAAAATGCGACTAAACAGTTAAGTTAAAGTTTTTCATAAATTCAATTTTAATGTCTTGTCTACGCACGGTAAAAATTTGGGCTCAAAACGCATTCGTTTGCTATGCAAACAATGCATTTTCTTGCAACGATGCAACTTGAACAACAAGTTGTTCCAAATGAACCGTTGTACCATAATACAAATTGTGTCCAAACGGTTCATCTATATAAACTCAAACTTTATATAAATTAAGTTTAGTGTCTTAGGTACACACGTGGCTGCACCACTGTGACATCATGTACTTTGGAGTCCAAATAACGCCAAAAACGCATTCCAAATGACTGACTTTAATCTCAACATATAGTCACGAAACCAATACTAGTTACACAAACCAATATCATGAAGAAGTTTCAACCAACATGCTTTGAGCACTCCATTGTTCAACAAAAATGTTGATTCACAAATTTTTAAAACAAGGACAAACAACCCGAAAATTGTTTAATCCTAAACAAGATTTCAAAAAACTATACTTCATGTTCCTTGAAATCACTACCATATTTAATAGGTCCGAAAAGGTGAGCACTAAGTTCCTTTACATATTAGTGTCATAATAATCATAAAACATTTCTAAGCAAATAAAGTTTTATATCAATCTTTTTGACACAAATAAGTTCATATAGTTAACTAAAATATTAACTATCATGATAGGTTGACATGCTCTTTCTAAACAAGACATATAAACTCATAAATTACGTATGCATAAATTCTTTTATGATACTAATATCCATAAATCCATTATTAGCAATCAAAATAGCAAGGCCAAAACGGTTCTTTTTCCGCAACCCTTCACATGTAATCATTGACTCATAATCATGAATATTAATACATTTAACAAATAAAACTATACAAGCTTTGATAACGGCCAATAGTAATTAAGCTTAATTAATAAATGAAACAAATCTCATTATTTCCTTATTCATGACCTCTTAATATACAATCAAGCCGGTATGAGTTTAATGCAAATGAAAAGTTAAGCACTTTTAGTTAACCATAAAATTACATGTCTCATTCGAACATTGACACCAACTATCTTTACTTTTTACTTAGCATGGGTACGTCACTTCTATTCATATTTCTTTTTCTTTTTTTTTATTTGTTTCTAATTTTTTTTTTCATTATAAATCACAAATTGTGATACAATAAGCGAATATGTAATACACACTACACCATAGACAAACACAACGAAAATGACAATCACAGTTGTTCAGATGCTTATTAGATTAGAAGAAATTTTGATTGCAAATTGCACCAAACATATCATCAGTTTGACAAACACAAACCAACCAGCATACTAAACACAGCACGTACAAACAAATAAAAGGCAAACTTGATTTTTCAAAACATCAAATAAGTACCAATCAATATTATATCGTTAATTATATGAACGTCTCCTTGTTTCACAGAATAGTTGGTTATTTGCTACTCGTACTAACTATATATTGGGTATCTTAATATGTAGATGAGGTTAACGAGGTAATATCACTTATTATTGTTTCTTCCATGACAACCAGCCTCAACAAAACACTATTATAAGTTTTCAAATCGTTGGTTTATCTAATAGCAATTCAATCTGTCTTAAGATTGTTGTATATATTACGTGTATTGCTATTAGAGACAAACAAATCATAACATAAAACGTAAAAGTGTAGAGAAACGATACCGTAAATCTTTGAATTGTTGAGACACAAAAACACAAGTAAGGAAAATGTTGAGGCCTGTGATGCTCACAGTTTCCTTAAGACAGATTCGTCCTCTCCACGGTGCTTGAGAATCGTGAACGTCTATCTCCCAGGATACAACAACAACGGATAACCCTGTTAGCACAAACGAGTTATCAAGGCGAACCAAAATCGTGCCTTCCCTCTATTACGAACCGGATACACAAGAAATATGAATGGTAACACAAAAGGAAAGGAGTGATGAGTTGTGTATTTTCGGTGTTATTGAAATGAAAGAATAAACCTTTAATATATAGAGAATTGGAATGGAAGAAAAACAGTCAAAATTAATTATCACAATTAATTTTACTAATGTCACATGAATTAAAATAAAACCACAAATTAATTTTATTTTCAATTCACATTAGTACACATGATGACAAACATCAATTGTCATTCAAACATTTGACCACATTTTCCAACACAAGTTTCGTCATTTGACCAAAAAAATTGCATCGTTGGTCCTTAACTGCGAAACGTTAGTCATCGTTGGTCCCTCACCCTAACTGGTTGGACTAACGGGCGTTAAGCCTTGTTAAGTGAAGGGTATTTTTGTCTTTTCCCACCCATTTTTCTGCTTCTCTCGCTTTCTTTTTTCTTCTCCCCCATTTTCTGCTTCTCTCTCTATAACATTTACTATTTCTTTCTTTAACAAAACATCAAGATCAACCTAACACACTTTCTTCAACATCATTTTCTTTCATTATTTACATCTTTATATTATCAAAACATCATAACAAACTACCATCTTTTTATCCCATCTATGCAACTCCCCATCTTACTGTGTCAATCCTATAAGTCTATAACTAAGAAAAAAACGCACACTGAACACTCTCATATCACAAAACATTCCTCTCATCTTCCATCACCACCACCACCAAAACTCCCGCCACCACCTGAACCTCCATCACCGGACTTCATCACGACCAGACCTTACCACAGCCGAGAAGACCACCGAGACAAACGCCCACCAAAAGGTTTCTTAAAGTTTTGAGGTATTTTTTTAGTTATTTGATAGATCTGTGACTATTAATAAGGTTTTGAAGTTTTTTGTTCATATATTTTTACATCTTATTTGCAGATCGGAGTTTTTAGAAAAAAAAATTAAATTTTTTTTTGTTACAGCCGCCTCTCCGCAGCCAATGCGGTCTCGCCAGAAGTTTTTTGTTCATATGTTTTTAAGGTATCAAGACATACGAGTTTTGTTTCTTACAACACATGAACAAACTTATCTTAGTAACATTCAAGAGAAGCAGCCATTCATAAGCATGGAGCTAACTATTTTTTTTGGATAGATGACCAAAAAAAGCTAAGGTCAAGATTCTTCGCATCTTCCAACACTTCTTGGCGCTTTTTAGCCCTCCAGGGAGGAAGAGCGTTGTCGTCCTTGTGAATCCCATCCTGTGACACAACAACAAAGAGCATATTTAATTCATTCCGAATAAAACGTACAAAGATTGATTAATTTTGCAGGAAATATACATAGTAGACATGACAAAGCTCACCTTCCCTAGTATCTTCTTCAATTCAGAGGGGCCATTCCAATGCCTCCTTCTTGGTGCTCGCACTTTACACGGACATCTGTGATTCAAGCCTTTTTTGTTCTTTGAATAAATTTTTATCCAGTTTTTTAAAGGTGAAGAGGATGTGATATTTGGGTTTCGGTTTTCCAAATATTGGCGACGTGATATGAAGATAGGGGATGTAGTATTTGGATAAAGATGTGATATGAAAATGAGCTTCTTTTTTTTTGGATTATTTGTAGTGCTAAGCTGGTGGTGATGATGATAATGGTGGGAAAAGACAAAAATACCCTCCACTTAACAAGGTTTAACGCCCGTTAGTCCAACCAGTTAGGGTGAGGGACCAACGATGACTAACGTTTCGCAGTTAAGGACCAACGATGCAATTTTTTTGGTCAAAGGACGAAACTTGATGGTCAACGTATACCACAAGGACGAATGGTTTAGTTTACTCTAATATTTGGCATGACTTTATTTATTAGAGTAAACTACACCATTCGTCCTTGTGTAATACGTTGACCATCAAGTTTCGTCCTTTGACCAAAAAAATTGCACCGTCGGTCCTTAACTGCGAAACGTTAGTCATCGTTGGTCCCTCACCCTAACTGGTTAGACTAACGGGCGTTAAGCCTATATAAGTGGAGGGTATATTTGTCATTTCACACTTCATCTTCTTTCTTTTATACACAGCCACCACCCATGTCCTGTCATTTTCAAAACATTGCTTTCTTCTTTTTCTCTCTTTTCCTGTAAATGCAACCATCACCATTATTCACCAAAATAGACTACTTTCTTTACTTTGATTCATCAAACCTGGAAATTATATTGGTCACCATCCCAATGAAGTCACCTATATCTTAGGTATCACAAGGGACTATCGAGCGTGACAAAGGAGAAGAAGACGAGAGCCAAGAAAGGAGATGCCTACAAATCGAGGTCAAGAAAGGGTGTTTGGATCCATCCGAATTGTTGTGCATAAATAGAATGCTTTACTCCAATTTCCTCTTCACCTCAAATCAATTAATCAAAAATTAGGGTTCATAAAAAGTAGAGGGCTTTTCAAATTTGGGTAAGGGGTTTTGTTAATCGAAGTATAAGGAAGGTTTTGCAAGTGTTTAATTGTACCAAATCATTCCGGGTCACCTCCAATTAGAGTTTTATGTTCTCTGTTCATGTTCACTCGATCCAATTCGTTGTGTTGGCTCGACTGAGATTGAAACGCACCTGAGAGTGGTGGTTTTTGCGTATTTGAGCATGACTCGTACGACACCTAGACCCATGAGGGTGGTTGGTATCGAGCCCTGTGGCTGTGAAATGACAAAACAAACACCCCTGTGGTTTTTCTCTTAAATCTGAGCCAAGTGGCTATGTTTTGTTTTTGTTTTTAGAGTAAACTACACCAGTGGTGCCGACAGTGGTGGTAACAGGTGGTTTCATCGGATATGTAGTGGTGGTTGGTGTGTCATAAGGTATGAAAGAGGTATAAGTGATTGTGATGATGATGTTGGGAATTAAAATGGAGTTTTTATGTGTGTATATGTTTATGGTCAACTCACCAGCTAAGGTACCTGATAACTCAAAGCTTTCATTTAGTAACTCAAGTTTTTGGCTGATGATAATGAAATGATACAAAAAAGTCAACTCAAGTTGCTACCTTGCTTTCATTTCCTTTAGTAACTCGAAGCTTTCATTTCATTTACACTCAGTTCTCGAGTTTTTAGGGAAGGGAAATGGAAAAGAATAAGAAAGGGAAAAGAAATGGAAAAGGAAAGTAAGGGTCCGTTTGGTTCCCATAAATGGGAATGAAACTATGACTTTCAAAGTTATAGTAGGTGTTTGTTTTGTTTTGTTTTGTGGGCCCGGTAATGAAATGGGTATATCATAGTCATAGATTCATTACACACCAATTTGGTGTCTATGAAATCCATTCCCGTGGGGCCATCTTTTTACCACTACAAAATTCAAATATCTATACACTTTTTCATACCATATTTTATCAACCAAACATAAACAATCGTAATCATACACTTTTTCATACCCATTATCATTCCATCTCATTCCAAATCCGATACCCATTGTCATTCCTAGCAACAAACCAAACGGGCCCAAGTGTTAGTTGTTATGTTCTTGAGATAGAGGAAAGGAAAAGGAAAGTAATCAAAATCATGTTCTTGAGTGAGAGGAAAAAGAAAATAACTTGGTCAAATTACATATATGCCCTTTAATTGTTAATGTCAAATGTTTTAAAAAGGGTATATTAGTCTTTATACAACATATGATTCCGTTTCCTTTCCTTTTCCTCCCAAAAGTGGGAGGAAGATTTACTTAACAAATCTTCCTCCCTATTTCCTTTCCATTTCCCTTTCCTCCTTTAAAAAAGACTCAAGAACACAAAAAACTTTCCGTTTCCTTTACTTTCCTCTTCCATTTCAACTCGAGAACTGAGCGTTAGTAACTCAAGTTGCTACCTGGCTGATGATAATGAAATGATACAAAAAAGTCAACTCGAAGCTTTCATTTCATTTGATTTAGTAACTCAAGTTGTATTTGTATTTGTATTTGTATTTGTATTTCATTGTCATAATGTGATTTTTGGATTTGTTACTGATGGTGGAGTAAAAAAAAATCTTAAATGTGATTGTTGTAGTTTTTGATGATTTTTTTTTTGTTTAAATTTGCGGTAAAAAACAATTTAATGAATATGATTATCGAACTTTTTGAGGGTGGCCGAAGGTGGTGAGAATGGTGGTGGAGGGTGAAGATGAAGATGGTATGGTTTGAAGAAGATGATATATTAAGAAGAAGAAATGATTGGTGGTTTGTGGGTGGGAAAAGACAAATATACCCTCCACTTAACAAGGCTTAACGCCCGTTAGTCCAACCAGTTAGGGTGAGGGACCAACGATGACTAACGTTTCGCAATTAAGGACCGACGGTGCAATTTTTTTGGTCAAAGGACAAAACTTGATGGTCAACGTATTACACAAGGACGAATGGTGTAGTTTACTCTATTTATTATGTGGTACACTTTGATATCTTCTTATCAGACAAAGAGTCGTGTCAAATGATATTTGGCATTATGGTTTTCTTCAGATAACCAAGTTTCTCTAAACATATTTTAAATAGCTATAACTTTTTAGTATTATTTTTACTACTTATAAAGAGTTTAAAACCTTTTTTTTTATTAATTGTTTTAATACCATAAAGCACAAATTATTCTCATCTTAAAACACTATTTCTTACATACAACTAATACACACATTCATCAATAAATACAATTTCCAAGCACAATGTACACAGGCAAGTAGCACAATTATCACCCTGAAATCCAGCAGCCAACCAACAACATTTGTTCGCCGGAAAATGTTGTCACAAGTATCCGCCGCCGCATCACGCGGGTACCTTGCTAGTATTATATAACAACTAAATAATATATACCATTGTTTACCGCTTCTCTTCCTAACTTTCTTATACAAGCGATGTTGGAAGCAGAAATTTGTAAGCTATATACTCTTTAATTTATTTCAAAAACTCAACCGTAATTTTGTTTCAAGAATTTTGTTCCCACTTTAAGAGTAATGGTTTTCAACCAAACTATATCAAAGGTCAAAGTCCAAACTTACTTTTTGGGACTTTGTATTAGTGAAATTTCAACCAAACTATACCTCCTGATCTCCTACTGATACGCATTTGGATTCTACTAAAATAAAGGAATAAAACTTAATGATACGCATTTGGATTCTACTAAAATAAAGGAATAAAACTTAATGATAAGTCGTGGGAGCACATCCGATCGATCATGTGATTATGAATTTGTCTACTTTCGCTCCACAGTTTTAGAACTTTGATCAAAATCAACACGTAGTTTTTGTTTTCTCGTGGAATGTATTTTAAATAATACTTCATACAAATTATTTGTGATACGCGTTGGGAAGACAATATCTTACTTGTTCCTAGACCTACCACTGATCTTACAAGTTGGTATTGACAAATTATGGAATTAATAGCCCAACTCAATTTCATGTTTCTCACTTGGATGTTGGTACATAGAATGTTTCGTTATAGATCTATACTTCAAAGTATTCTAGATATAGATAATGTTCGAGTCTTTGTGCTAAACGAACCAGTTAACCCACCTTTCAATGTCATTTAAGAAAATACATTTTGTTTAATACCAAGTCTTGTCCACTTGGATTATTCATCATATCATATTTCTGCCAAATTAAAATTGGAAAAATAGTAAGAATAGAACCTACATTTGAAGAGGTTCAACGGTTGTTTGAATCAAATAAAAAGCCAAAAATTATTACTTGGAATAATGATTTTACAGTTTCGGCAAAAAAAAAAAAGTAGTTAGAATTGAGTTTGAATGGAGATAAATAAAGAACTCTCATTAAAAGAAATTAAGCGAATAGTATACAAGTGTTGATGCATTTTCTTGTTAAGAAAATTGTTTTTTGATCCCACATTGGTAGTAGAATGAAATATTTGTAGCTTTATACACTAGATTAGTTGGTTAAGTTGATATTAATATTATGTTATTTAGATAAAAAAATTATACAGCTCCAACATGTGCGCAATAACTTCTATGATTTATTTATTTTTTGGGCAAATCACTTAAAAATGTAGTTAACTTGCCACTTTTTCCCATTGTATGTAGCATTCTTTTTTATTTCTCATTCTATCAATAAACCTCTATCGTTAGTCCTTTCTGTGTACCCGTTACCAAAAAAACCTACATCGTTAGTCCTTTATACTAACGACCGTTAATAAATAACTTAAAATTTGGTTATCTTACGCTAAACTTGCGTCGTTGGTCATTTATACTAACGATTATTAAAAAATAATTTAAAATTTGGTTTCAACCGTTTCTACATGTTTTCATCCGTTTTTACACATTCCAACCTTTATACTAACGATCCTTTCTGTATTTTCACGGTTTCATCTGTTTTTACACGTTTTCATCCGTTTTTGAATGTTTCGTCTATTTGCGGGTTTTCGTCTGTTTTTACACGTTTTCGTATGTTTTAACACGTTTTCGTCCATTTAAACACGTTTTCGTCCGTTATTCACGTTTTCATCCATTTTTTCGCGTTTTCATCCGTTTCTACACATTTTCATCCGTTTTACACGTTTTCATCCGTTTTTGCACGTTTTCATCCGTTGTTTCACGTTTTCATCCGTTGTTTCATGCTTTCGTTCGTGTTTGCACAGTTTGTCTATTTTTTCGCATATTAATACGTTTTCGAATGTTTTCGGCCGTTTCTACATGTTTTCATCTATTTTTACACATTTCATCCACTTTATACATGTTTTCTTACGTGTTTACACATGAAAAAACTGATAAAAACGTGAAAAAACGGACAAAAACATGAAAAAACAGACGAAAATGTGAAAAAGCAGACGAAAACATGTAAAAACGAATGAAAATGTGTAAAAACGGATGAAATCATGAAAAAACGGATGGAAATGTGTTAAAACGGATGCAAACGTGTAAAAACGGAGGAAACGAGAAAAATGAACGAAAACGTGTAAGAACGGATGAAAACGTGCAAAAACGGACAAAAATGTGTTAAAACGGATGAAAACGTGTAAAAACGGAAGAAAACGTGTAAAAATGGACTAATACATATATAAAAACGGATGAAAACGTGAAAAACGGACGAAAACGCGTTAAAACGGACGAAAACGTGTAAAAACGAATGAAAACGTGCAAAAACGGACGAAAATGTGTAAAAACGGATGAAAACGTGTAAAAACATCTGGAAACGTGAAAAAACGGATGAAAACTTGAAAAAACGGATGAAAACTTGAAAAAGCGGATGAAAGCGTGTAACAACGTATGAAAACGTGAAAAAACGGACGAAAACGTGTTAAAACGAACGAAAACGTGTAAAAACAGATGGAAAAGTGAAAGAACGGACGAAAACGTAAGAAAACTAAATTTGAAGTTATTTTTTAACGATCGTTAGTATAAAGAACCAACGATGCAAGTTTAGCGTAAGATAACCAAATTTTAAGTTATTTATTAACGGTCGTTAGCATAAAGGACTAACGATGAAAGTTTTTTTGGTAACGGGTACACAGAAAGGACTAACGATAGAGGTTTATTAACAGAATGAGGGAAAAAAAAAGAATACTACATACAATGGGAAAAAGTGGCAAGTTAACTACATTTTTGGGTAATTTGCCCTTATTCTTTTGGTTTTCAAAAAAGCCTTTGCCTCATATAGTTCATTCATGCTTTTGTCACATTTATTACATGTTATTTTATGGGCGGTGCGTTACCGCACCTTATGCACGATACTTGTATACATAGACGGATCTTAATGGAGACCGGGAAAGGGCACGGCCCTTCCAAAACTTTGAGTTTTTACTTATATTTACTTAAAATAAATACAACTTTGACCCTCCCAAATTAACTGATATAGCACTCGGCTTTCCCAACAAATTCACCCAAGTTCCGTCTATGCTTGTATATGTATATTTGTTGAATTTAAAGCATCCAACTTGCATATGTATATTTCGAACTTAATAAGATTTAACGCATCCGAGTTTTACATGAATATTTTGAGATCACTCAAGGCTAGAATTTGTGCAAATTTCTAACTCAAGATCGTCTCTAACTGCATCAGTTGATCAGTGGTGTATCATAAACAAATTATGCACAATACTGTCATTTAAATATGGATGGGCATAAAAAATGACACATAATACATGAAACTGACGTTACATATGCGTACACTTAATTTTGTTCCTAACAATTCCTTGTTTTATGTCATATTGACCAATCAAGTTTATACAAATTGTTAATATTAGAGTTAATTACATAAATGGTCCCTGTGGTTTGTCGAAAATTATGGATTTGGTCCCTAAACTTTTTTTTTGCGGATTTGCTCCCTATGGTTTTGATTCGTTACGGATTTGGTCCCTTGACCAAATTTTTTGTCAGTTGACCGTTAAATGTATGTTTGAATTGCTGAAATGACAAAAATACCCCCGTATGTGTTTCATAAATGGTCCCTATGGTTTGTAGGTTATCATGAATTAGTCCATGATTTTTTATTTTTTATTTTTATTTATATAAAAAACATTTTGTCGAAAATTTAATAAAAAATTCCGAAAATTTATAAAAAAAATCTATAAAAAATTCCTAAAATTTTATAACAAAGTCCGAAATTTTTTTTAAAAAAAATTATAAAAAATCCCGAAAATTTTATAAAAAAAATTCCAAAAATTTTATAAAAAAATCCGAAATTTTTATAAAAAAAAGTATATTAAGAATTCCAAAAATTTATAAAAAATTCCAAAAATTTTATAAAAATTCCGAAAATTTTATATAAAATTCCGATAAATTTTTTATAAAATCTTATAAATCATTCCGTCAAAAATTTTGGGAAAAAATTTCGATTTTTTTTTTTCTTTTTTGAATACTTTTTGACGGAATTTTTTAGAAAATCTTGCCCAAAATTTTATAAAAATTTTTACGGATTTTTTTTGACAATTTTATAAAATCCGTCGAAAATTTTATAAACTTTTGGGCAAAATTTTATAAAAAATTCCGTCAAAAAGTATTCAAAAAAGAAAAAAGAAAATTTTTTTTCCCAATATTTTTGACGTAATGTTTTATAAGATTTTATAAAAAATTTATCGGATTTTTTTATAAAATTTTCGGAATTTTTTATAAAATTTTTCGAATTTTTTATAAATTTTTTTATAAAATTTTTCGAATTTTTAATATACTTTTTTTATAAAATTTTCGGATTTTTTATAAAATTTTTGGAATTTTTTTTATAAAATTTTCGGAATTTTTAATAATTTTTTTTTAATTTTCGGACTTTATTATAAAATTTTAGGAATTTTTTATAGATTTTTTTTATAAATTTTCGGAATTTTTTATAAAATTTTCGACAAAATGTTTTTTATTTAAATAAAAATAAAAAATAAAAAATCAGGGACTAATTCATGATAACCTACAAACCATAGGGACTATTTATGAAACACATACGGGGGTATTTTTGTCATTTCAGCAATCCAAACACACATTTGACGGTCAATTGACAGAAAATTTGGTCAAGGGACCAAATCCGTAACGAATCAAAACCATAGGGAGCAAATCCGCAAAAAAAAAAGTTTAGGGACCAAATCCATAATTTTCGACAAACCACAGGGACCATTTATGTAATTAACTCTTAATATTATTACTTATTGGTCATGTTTGGCAACACCTTTTTGGAAGCGTTCAAGGGCGTTAAGCGACAAGCGTTTCAATCTTAATGCTTGTTTGGTAACGCTGTTGCTAGCATTTAGCAACAACTCAACTACTTATAATTTTAATGCTTCCTAAAGAAGCATTCGAATATAATGCTAGCATTTTATTTTTAATATTACTAATTTACCTTCGAAAATAACATTCATAAGTATATGACAGATTTATATATGCCCTTTTTCGTAATTTTACATTTTATAATTACAGTTACAGCTACGTTACCAAACACGTTTTTTAAACAAATAATGCTACTGCTCACTGCTACTATTACTGCTTATTGCTATGTGTCGCCAAACAGCCATTATCAAGTTTGTTGTAAATGCTTTTGTAATTGTTAAAAAACAGATGATCAATAACAAATTTCCTATTCATTTGGATCAGTCGCAACTGATATATGTTTGAAACACATGTTGGATGAGTCGCACTGGTATATGTTTGACACATGTGGTTTTAATGTTGTAGCCCTGTAAGGGGGGAGGGAGTGGATATTTCTTACCCTAATACCCTGAGGGTGCCACGTCACATCTATCAAATAAAAACTTTCCACCTCAAAACTACCCCAATACTACCCTAACACTACCCTAATTAGACGGAGTGGTACCCGATCCTACCCTAACCCAAAATTTCATAAAAAGACAAAAAAAAAAAGAAGAAACAAAGCTTGCATTTGTTCGGGTTCTGAACTCGAATTATCCCAAGTTTTCAAGTATCCTAAAGGGGCGGGGCGGTGTAGCCGCTAGGGTACTTGAACCCGATGCCCAAACTTTCATCCACTCCGTCCTACCTAAGAGAACCAAGTGACCAAAATTCGATCCAAACAAAACTAATGACTTTCCTTACAGTACCAATCATAAGTGTTTAATATTAACATCCTTTCTGTTTCCTATTATTCAATTTTGATGATCTCACATATAAGAGTGAAAAAACAATTACATAACGTCGACTTAATGCAATGGTCATTTAAGGTTGAACGTGAAATGGAAGGTGCGCCTTAATATAGACGATATAAAGTACTTGGTTCTTCAACAGAACGACATCTAGTTTGGCAAAAAATTCAGAACTTACGATGCTGCATCCCTTGGCACATGGGTTTCTTCCAAACATATTACCAAAAGTTTATCTTTAGCGATTAACATATTTTGAATAGCTTAACTTTCTAACAACTAAATAAAATATACCATCTCCTATGCTTCCATTTTTATTTCAAAAAATGAAAAGGGTAAGAAAATGGAACAATTTAAAATTTCGTTACATAATTTGTTAGGCTACCCCTAGGAGTGACCTCCAATGACCCTCATTTTTTCATGTCACCTTAGTTTTCTCTCTCCTACGACCTACAACTGAACATTCAGGAACAATAAGACGACCAACATATTTTGTTCTCCTTTTTACAACTTTTTTAACAACAAAATTAAAATTCATTAATAATAAAACACTTTACATATAATTCCATGATGGCCTAAAAAAAATACGAGACATAAAGTTAACTTTGTAAAAGAAATCCCCATTTCCCTTTTAGTTAAAACATCATAGTTACCATTCATTTATAAGTCCAAATTGACAATAGATATGCAACATATATATGAAACCAACTAGACCTTTTAAAATATTAGTATATTTTTCATGAAAAAGCCTAGATAGAGGTGGCAAATTTTGTCCCACAAACAGAAGACCGAGAAGAAGGGAGAAGTGTGCATTTTGAAGTTATTCTATAAAGATGTTGCCATTGATAAGATGGTCAAGATGACAATGAAGATGAGATAATGGTATGTTTTAGGAAGAAAAAGATAGTGATGATGAACATGAAGATGGTTTGGTGGTGTAAGATTTTTGGTTTTGAAATAGACACACGACTAAGGTCGAGTTCTCGACCAAATTACAAGTCGACCCTCATCGACCAAATGTTGAGCAGCGACGGCGACCGACTTCGACCCTCAGTGACCTTTTGGTCGACCAACCCATTGGGGACAGTCTTACAAGCAAGATTTGAAAAAACCATGACAAACATGTGAACCGGACCAAGCCTGTTTAGAGGTCTAATACTTGAAATTTAAACAAGTCTGTCATTGTAACTTTCTAATACAAGCGACGTGGGAAGCAGAAATTTTTAAGCTATACTTATTTAATTTGTTTCAAAAACTCAACCATAACTTTGTTTCAAGAATTTTGTTCCATTATAATGAGTAATGGTTTCATAGTTTCTAAGCTACTGATTAGATCTCAAAACACTTGTAAGCTACACTTATAATGTGCTTCTCTATCAAAGGTCAAGGTCCAAACTTACTTTTTGAGACATTGAATTAGTGAAATTTCAACAAACTATACCTCCTAATCTTCTACTTATACGTATTTGGACTCTACTAGAATAGTAAAAGAATAAAAACATTTGTAAGCTACACTTATAATGTGGTAGTTGAGAAGCTTTTACTGCTTCACCAGCTTCCTGCATATCTCATTATTTCACCTATCTCATTTTATGTTTCGTATACCTGCATACTTTTTCATATATCACTTTAAATGCCAACAGTCCAACACCCACCTTAAATACATCTTTCTTTAGCCTCTCTCATTCAAATTCAAGAAACCCTTTCACTTCAACCTCCAGATTTGATTGAGTTCCCAGCCCACCATCATCAGTAACTCGATCTCACGTTTAAGATAACCATATTTTTCTACCATATTCTTTAGATCTAAGGTGTGGTTAGCTGTAATAACACAAAACTCATGAAAAGAAAACATTTCATGATATAGATCTGCTCGTGCTAGCATGTTGATCAAAGTTGAAATAATTGGTTTTGTGATCCATTTAGTCGATGTTTTCTACGAGACGATGATGTTACACGTTTTTCAACCATGGTTCCCCTGTTTAAGAAAGAGTTAGGTGGCAGGTATAACTTTCAAAATATCTGTTTTTAAATGCCATTAAATTAAATTGCACTTGATAGTTTATTCTTTTGATGTTTGTGTCTCTAGTTTTATTGTGTTGTTTTTGTTGCCTATTGATGGATCAGTAAATTTTCGTTAATGATTGTGTAGTATTTTTGTATTTCATCTTGTTTACTATAAGGTTAGTTATGTATTTAGTTGTGGAATAAATCAAACATTTGCTGTAAATTTTGTTTGTTGGTTGATTATTACTAGCAGGGTACTCGCGCGTTGCAGCGGCGGGTACCTTGAAATAAAATTTTTCGATTAATAATGTATTTTAGTTTATTATGTTTTTTTTAACAATAAATTTACCGATATCAAGAATTTCGTATAGCCCATGCCCGTTTGGGCTCGAACCCGTTAGCCCGTGTCTGCTCGGGCTCGAGCCCGTTTGGTCCGCGCCCGTACGGGCTCAAGCCCATTTGGCCCGTTGCCCGTTCGGGCTTGAATGTTTGTATAATGTGCTTTATTATTTGTAGTAGTGAAATTTAATGCAGGAATTGTGTTTAATTTGCTTGTACAATATGTTTGATAATTTGTATTTCTTATGTAAGGAGTGTTTTAATAGCTGTATTAATTGTATTTATTAACCAGTTAAATAATTTACTACATTAAATAGCATTAATGTGGTTTTTTGTTGTACACTATGCTTCTTGTTTTGTACGTGTGACAACTCGTACTTTCAGGTCATTTCTCAAAACAATTCATGCTTCACAATATCATCATTTATCGTAAACTAGGTTTGCGTGTTCCAAATTCGCGTAACCTTAATGGTTTAGCGGCGAATTCATGATCATATCATCACGGACATTTCATATAGACTAAGTTTAGTCTACATATCATTAGCATCATTTTCATCATGTTAGTTCATTCATGATTTTGCATTTCACATTAAACGCGTAAATTTCATATTAAATAAACGTTATCGCGTAAGTTATTATTTTGAACATTTAATCCGATACTTCCAAAAATTATCCCGATATATTTTTATACTTACATTTAGTTTATAAAAATAATATTTTGAGTTTACCTGGTGTTTTAAATTTATTTTGTATATAAATCGTTAAATTTATATTATTACGACGCTTTTCTTAAAAACTACACGATAATTACTATATCACTAAAATTTTGCAAGAAATGTATTTTTACAATTTATATGATCTCAATATACTTTACTTTGATCCATTAAAATTATTTTTAGCTAACTCTACCTTAAATACTCAAATGTATATAAAAGTTACAATTTACCTTAACTTAATTTCTTTTTACTTACAAACAATTACATACATTATAAAAGAAAAAAAAAATGTATATTTTGGAAATACATTCCCCCTTGGCCGACCAAGGGGGATGAGACATTAATTAGTTGGTAAACATTTTCTTACAAATGTAGATCTATACTCCAACTCATCCTTACACTTCATTCACAATCAAATAATTCTAAGTTAAATCAAGTTTTCTTCTCTCTTGTTTTTCCTCTCCAAGAACCGGCCATCCATAAGGTGCAAGAAGAGATTCATAAAAATTTTCCAAGTCAAGTTCTAAACAATCTAGTTACACTCTTAATCAAGGTTTTGAAATAAAAACCTAGGGTGTTTAGGTTTAATCTTTTGTTCTAGTCACCTCATCAAGTAACTAGTAAGCATATCATTTTCATTTTTCATCTTTCATTATCATTTCATCATTTTTGAGCAAAGCATGCAAGACTTATGGATACTTATACCATTTTTACATTGTTTTTAGAGTTATACATATATAAGTCATCCTATAATTTATCCCTTGTTATATATTAGTCTTGATGATGTTTAGGAACCCATGACACCTTAAGAAGGTGTATAGTAGGATTAGAATAGCTTCGGAGTTGTTTTGAAGGGATTGTAATAGGTTTAGCACGAGAAAAACTCTTTTCGACAAGTCATAAAAAGGGTCTGATTTTATTTTGTAAATCTGGAAAATCCGACTGTAGACATAAATTTTTGGCCTAGATATTTAGAAAATATACTTTAAAACGAAACCGTGGCCGCTTGAACGGATTAAAACGGAGCTATAACGAAGAAGTTATGAATTTTTCAAGTTTGACGACGAAATATATATATCCTGAAAATTTCAGCAAACTGTTTTTGTTTTGTACGAGTCAAAAACGAGTCTTAAGCGTTATAAATTATTTCGACTTATCAAAAATATATTAGTATACTTTGATACGAAGCTAAGGACGTATAATACGTAGAAAACGGATTTGTAACAACTAAAATATACACGTTTTCACAAAATTGCCGTAACTTTATTATTTAAGAAAACTATATTATTTTTATTAGACAAGTGTTACGGATAAACAAGTGACCATATTGAAGGCTATTTTTAACATTGACGTAGAACTTTTTGTAAAGAGATGTCTTCTAATAAAATTGAGATCATCAAGCATATTTTCCAAAACGACCAACCGTTTGTATAGCGGAGTTGTAATGAATTATTTACGGTTGCTTAAACTTTGCCGAAATTCACTTTTAAACTACATTTTGGACAAAATCACCCTACTTAACCTATGTTTTTCTTTATGAACGAGACCTCTAGGATAAAAACTTAAATGCCAAAACTTCGAGATTTTGATACAAGCTTTCCAAAACCGTTGAGTTCGTTTCCTAACGTTCGACGTACACCATTTTACGACTAGCTTTTCGAGGCCATTTTTGTCACTTTCATGAAATTTCCAACGACATTATTTTACGACGAAAAGTTAAAATTTCACAATAAATCATTAAGAAACTATTGTAGGATGACATTTTGACGTAAATACTTGTAAAGTAACTTAAGAATGGTCAAGACGTCAAAAGAGTATTTTTCGACGATAAGTATTATTTTCAAAACTCACAAATGGTATAAATAACATACGAAATGCATGCATAACATTACATCATAACTCATTACGTATCATATCATTCATAATAGGTCAAGGTTAAAGTATCACACTACATCTCGGTGTACTCACTCTTGTCATCATACCAATTCATCAAGTGAGTTTTCATAGCCCCGTCGTACATGTTTATAATTATTTCCAAACCTACAGGGGAGAATACATTGCACAATATTTTTTATTACGATACCAAGTATGTTAAATTCATTTACATTGCTTAAGTTACCACATGCAAATTGAATGTCCCCATTATATTACATGAGCCGTTAATCATAGAAGCGAGGGTGAGTGGATAGATCTATCGAGGGTGACTCCTCCATCCGGGTTGGTGAATCCCAACTAGTCATACGGATGCATTTCATTTAATAACATTATTTGAGTTGTCTGGCAAACACTCTGTTGGGGCGAACATCATGAACAGTCTAGTTTCGGTGTCATGGACTTATAGCAATTGTAACATTTTTCTGTGGCATGATTGTCATACATGGTCTATACTTGCGTAGTCGTATAAAACATTTACATAAACCTATGATTTCTCACCAACATTATTGTTGACCGTTTTAGCAATGTATTTTCAGGTAACTAAGACATACTCATCATGGCATGGTTAAGGAACCCCTTTTGAGTCGCGGCGTCGACTTATATCATTGTATATTATGGCATTTTCTTTCAAACCATCGTTTGGACATGTAATATACTTATATTTCCGCAAACTTGATAAACTTTTGGGACCTATGTTGTAACTCTGAACGCTTTTATTAAATATCAAACGATGTGTTTTTAAACGACACTTTAGGTCGTTCAATATAACTGTGATTGTGATGCTATGACAGTCAATCCCCAGGAATTCCATTCCGCTGCAAAACAGGTAATTTGGGGGTGTGACAGTACGTCTGAAATTTATGTGCATTAAAGTGTTGTACACTATATTTCTTTTCTTGTAAGTAGTAGTCATTAATAACATTGACAACTTTAATAGCATTAATGTTGTAAGTCTGAAAATCACATTATGCTTATTTTGTTGTACACTATGCTTATTACGTTGTAAATCTGAAAATTGGTTGCAGCTATTGTACATTGTACTTAAATAGTTGTAATTTTCGGTGAAAGGGTGTTTTTAATAGCATTAATGTTGTTTGATAGAATTTTGATCTTAAAATGATATAGAATTTTGATCTTAAAATGACACCACGCTTTATTTTGTTGTACAATATGTTTACTTTGTTGTAATTCTGAAAATTGGGGTGCATTAAAGTGTTGTAAATCATGCTTAATTTCTTGTACGTCTTAAAATTAAGAGTGAGATAATTTCGTGCATTATATGTAGTATAGATGAGGAAATGTATATAAAACCATGTGTAGATGTAGTGATTAAATAGTAATGGATTGATTGGATGCTTTTTTTTACTCGTATTAGGTGACAGACTTGTTTTTTTCTGTTGTGATTTTTATGTTTTAATAGTGTATAGTGTGCAATCGGATTAGATGTTTGTTTAAGTTTGTATGTTTCAGTTGTATTCTACTTTGTTTAGGTCTGTTGTGGTCAGATCTGTTGTGGTCCGTCATCGATGGCTTGCTGCTGCCTTGGGTCTCGACTTTAGATCTGTTTTGTTTAGGTCAGGCTCCTTTAAGGATGCTCAGTTTTATCTTTTATGTATGTTTTATGTACTTTTGTCAAGCTACATCTTCATATGGTTGTGTCTACCAAAAGCTCACTTTGGTGATTCCCCCCACCCTTGTATGGTGTTGCTGTTGTCTATCACAACTATTATGGTGTATGTCTTGTTTTGGCTTAACTTGTTACCTTGTGTATTTTGTTTGGCAAGTCGGTTCCGATTTTGCCTATTATATTCGATGTAACTTGTTGTGTTCAAATTACCTCCATTTGTGAGGTGTGAAATGAAATGTTACGGAGTATCTCTGTTCAAAAAAAAAATATTTGTATTCTACTTTAATTGGTTTGATATTAGTCTTTTTTGTACTTGTATGGTCATTTTTTTTGTTCCCGGTTTTAATACGGCATTGAGTGTGTTTCGCATCTGTTTCTATCGTCGTAATTGAACCTGAAGTGCGTTTTGACATCCATAACGTTTTAAACTTACATCCAAATAATATTTGTTCACAAGTTTGGATTTGTTTATTTTGTTAGCAACATCATATACATTATTGTTTTCAAAATCTCGTATATACTTTTATTTTGTCTACCTAACCCTATGATCTGTAAAATTACCATGGCTGAACAATATCCTTTGGTACATCTTCTTGCCTTCAAACTTTTCATTATCTTTTTTGTTTATTCTGATCTAAATTATTTGGTGAAAATGAATTATCTAAATATTGTGTTTACATTTAAATCATAATTTGTTGTTTGTTGTGTGGTTTATGACTTCTGTTGTTAGATATGCTCCGGATCTAAAGCATGTTGTTAAATTTTGACCTCATTTTGACTTCAACTGCATTGTTGATGACTCTATGTGATAAAATTGGCCTTATTTTGATGTTATTTGAAGTGCTAAATACTTATCTAATACATATTTGTTGTTAATTAAGTTAATGATATGATGCATATTGTTAGGGCTTAAAATGATGGTTTCAAGTCTATTTGATTATGATTAAGCTTCTGATCTAACACATATTGATTGGTTTTAGTTCAAGATCGATTTGTTTTCATTTCACCTAATTTATTACGTAGGTTTTAGTTTCATGATTATATTTGACGTAATTTTATCATTCATTGCCCCCTACATTCTTGGAGCTGTATTTTTTATGTGAAAGTTTCTCCATATGCAGGTCTGCATATTATAATTCTATTGTTGACGGTGACTCCCTTTTGTAATTATCTTAACCGTAGGATCATTTTTATAGTCAATGACAGCGTTATCTGTTCCAACAAATGAGGAGTGGTAGTTGCAATTATTCATATCCTTTCGGGCAGTTTGTTTTGTTTAACAACATTTGCACATAACTCAAGCATGTTCAGAGTAACCTTCTCCAAGGTGGTAACAAAAAAATGATTGGTAGATGAATCTGATAACAACAGGATAAACGGTAAACGGATGGATAACTTATCAACTACTAATTCCACTGTATAACCTGATATCTCAGATATATAATCTCCAACAAAATAATGTGCTTCTCGAAATATACATATACAAGTTGGATGATTTGTTCAATTTTATGTCAAGATCGTCTTTGACTGCATTAGTTATGGATGGGCATAAAAAATTGACACATAATACATGAAACTGATGTTACACATGAGTTTACTTAATTTTGTTCCAAACACTTCATTGTTTTGTGTCATATTGACCATCAAGATTATGCATTACTTATTACATCCAGTTTGTTGTACAAGCTTTTGTAATTGCCAGAAAGCTATGATTATATGTATTTGGTTCGTATAAGAGTTTCCAATTTGATAAGTTTTGATGATAAACCAAAAGTGAATTAATAAAAGTTTTATGTGAGCTAACGGTTTTTATTGTAAGTGTGTTCAAAATTTCAGTTTTATTGTAGGTTACTTTTTCAACATCAGTTTAGTAAGTTACTTCAATAGCTTGTCTTCAGAAACAAAACTTACCTTGGTCAAAGAAAAGTCAACAAAACTTTGCGAATGAAAAAAGTTCAATGAATTGGCGGTTTTTGTTTAAGCTTAAATGTGGCTTATGATCTTATTTCTTTCAGCTTATTATTCATAAGCCCTAATTTATCAGCTTATTTTGAGACTTGTGAGATTATATAAGTTTATTATGATATGATAAAGTCATATAAACCCATAAGTTTCAAAATAAGCCGGAAAATAAGGGCTTATGAAATATAAGCCAAAATAAAATAAGCTCGAAGCCCACATATAAGCTTAAACAAGCACCCCCGAAACAGCACAAGATCTCACGAGTGGAGTTTAGTGTCTATACATAAGAAGAATGAAAGGAAGATTTTTATATCACCAAAAATTGATTGTTGTGACTACGTTTATTGCGTGTTTCTGTACCGTACTTAATGCTATAAGTAGTATTGTTACCGTAGAGGTGCGTAGTGGTGATATAACCTTGAAAAACAGATGATCAATAACAAATTTCCTATACATGTTGGATTAGTCACAACTGATATATGTTTGACACACGTGGTTTTAATGTTGTACCCCCGTAAAGAACCAAGTGATCAAAATTCGATCCAAACAAAACTAATGACCTTCCTTACAGTACCATTCACAAGTGTTTTTAACATTAACATCCTTTCTGTTTCCAATCTTTCAATTTTGATGATCGCACATATAAGGGTGAAAGAACAAGTACATAAACGTCTACTTAATGCAATGATCATTTAAGGTTGAACATAAAATGGAAGGTGCACCTTAATGCAGACAATATGAAGCACTTGGTTCTACAACAGAAAGACATCTAGACAGATTCAGATCTTACGATGCTGCATCTGCATTATGCCATCCCTTGGCACATGGTGGAATGGTCATGAACTCATCAAATTCCTTCACATGAACGTCACAGCATTTCCACTGCAGAATATATGAATAATCGTTACAAACAAGCTATGCTAAAAAGTCATTAGAAAAGCAACGTATTTACATAAAACACAATACAAAGGGTATAGTCTCACCCCTCTTAATCGGTCATGGAATACAGCGGGGCCAGGATGGTGATTACAAGCAGTCTCGTGGTTATCAATTTCTTTGAAAGTTTGACCACATCCCTTGTTTTTGCAAATCTGAGGTTGGTTTATGTCTACTATTTTCTTTGGCGGAGCTTTCACACTTTGCTGCAAATCTGAATTACCTTCCTCTGATGTAGATTGAACTTGATTTGAGGGTTTTGAAATCTCATTTTTCACTTGTGCACCTAAACAAGTATAAAATACAAGATTAGGAACTCCAGCAGGCCAGCATGAACCACCCAACATATAAGTTTCTCTACTTAAACATGGACTAAATCATACAGTAGCCCTTTCAAGTATGATATATATTCAAGGTTCAAGTTCTTGAATGTGAATCGCCAAAATCAGTATATGAAAGGGACCACTCAACATCTTCCATGACAATAGATCAATAGCTTAGTTAAACGAAAAATAAAGCTTATTCTCCCGCAATTATCAGCTAAACAAGTTGATTTCCAAGATAAGACAGGCATTTGGAATCACATTATGGAAGTAATTATGTAATTACTGCATTTGCATGTAGCAGATAATTAGTCGTTAGTGTTTGGGTATACAACAATTGAATCCAATTTACATGTACCAACTACAAAACTGTTTATTTAGGGGTCAATTTACACGTAAATTTTTATATACTTATTATTTGCCAAAAGAAACTCAAATAACGATTATCCAATTATAACTAGTTCAATACTTCTAAGAGCAAAACACATCCGGAACTATCATTTGCAGCCTGTTTTGTTAGCTGATTATCACTTTCAAAACACAGTGCCAAACACCCCCTAAATACTTAAAAGATGAATTAACCAAGTTAAGTCGAGATTGGATAAATACCATGGTCTGAGCAGACGAATCCTTGACGGCACCTAGGGCAAGCATCTTTAGCTGACACATTAGTTGCAGTTGCAGTTGCAGGAGACGATGTTTTAATTGCCGGCTTTGGGGCAGTAGCAGGCTTTGCTAAGACTGGCTTTTCAGTTGTGTGTTTACCTGTCTTGCATCTTAAATGAGAAAATGAAGTCATTAACTGATATTGCTCACAAGGCATAATGCATCAACATACATTGGCAAGTGTAATCAGTGTGAACTGAACTAGCAGTGATGATATAATTGTCTGTGTCACTGACAGCAACTAGTCCACTATTAAGCCTCAAATACTAAACCGATAGAACATTTTTGCCTCGACACTAAGCAGCTGGTGCATTTAACAGAGACACTTTACTCAGCGTCAAATATTATACATACGATACATGGTATACAAAGTCCAGTTTCATCATCCTTATCCACTCTAAAAATGTAAATTAATAACAAGTCCGGTAACATAAGTGACAATTGTAGGCTAACTTTTGAAAAAAAAGGGAAACCTCAAACCTCCCACTCGCAGTATACGTTCATTTGACTGATAAACAAGAATATATGTAGACTTCAATGATACTTATAAATGAGGTAACCAAAAAATTTAGCCCGTTGAAGGGGACACATATCAGATGCAATTTACGTACCCTGGAATTTCAAGAAATAAGCTGAAATCGTGACTCTTCTTTTTGCAACAGCTCCACTCTTTCATACCATCGTGAAACAAAGGCTGAAAAACAAGTTGTTTTCATTTGTTCAATATAGAAATTGACATTCAAGATGAAAAACAACAATCAATTAGGTGTATGAAAGAAACTTACTCCCTGAAGCAATGAGAATGCGCAGTCGGTAAAAGCAAATCCCATGCATAAAGAAGAAACACATTAGACCTTTATTGCAAAGGAACTTGTTCAAAGACAAAATCCAACTGAATATATAAGTTTTAAGATGCAACTCGCCAAAGTGACAATGCCTATATCTTATAAACAAACAACCAGTTTCAGAGATACTGTTGAACCAATTGTAAATAAAAAAGGTTGGTAGATGGACCTTATGACAGGACAATTAAAAGAATTAAGAGTTAACTGTCACTTGTACTAATCACTCACGGGCGCCTTAGAGGCAAAACTCCTGTGACTATCATCACAAAAATGTGAGAGGTCTCAATTTCAATTCCTACTAGGTGCAAAAAAACCTCGTGCGAAGAGAGGGCTTTACCAGATTTGAGTCCAACCCCTCAGCCAAAAGGTCGGAAACCATGATTAGACACTAGCAAGTGCCAAATAAAAGACAGTAAACCAGTGGTTAAAGTTGCTACTAATTTGATTCTTATAATATCGTGCATTTTTCAGTATTAACATTGTTTAAACTTAAACTTGATTTTCACCATACTACGCTACTTTACTAGGAGCTTATTTTTTAATAGCTAGCCTGCTACTGATACATAATTGGAATCTTAAAAAACATACTAGACCAAATATTGCGCAAGTAATCAATTACAAATGCATTTATAAATCGCTTGAAGAACCTTATGACAGGATATTTAAATGATGAAGAGTTAACTACTTATACGATATGATTTTGCTTGAAGGAAATACATCAACATTCTTTATAGAAACGGAAAATTCAAACCACTATA
Organism: Chrysanthemum makinoi; assembly: GCA_910596185.1. Lineage (NCBI taxonomy): Eukaryota > Viridiplantae > Streptophyta > Magnoliopsida > Asterales > Asteraceae > Chrysanthemum > Chrysanthemum makinoi. Next base: position 236,370,152 of record OU343218.1, read on the forward strand.
TTGGTAAAACATACTACATACCCACATTAGACACTAAAGAGAAAAACCAAATAGGAAGACAGCGCTGAATATAAAAGTTTCAAGATGCAACTCGCCGCCAAAGTGACAATGCATATATCTTATAAACAGTTTCAGAACATACTGTGACCCAATTGTAATCAGAAAGTTTGGTAAATGGACCTATGACAGGATAATCAAATAAATGACAAGTTAAATATTAGGCTGGACGCATTCGACACATTTTTATCGGTTGGGCATCGAGAAAAAGGAGTGTCGACCGATGTTGAGATCGGTTGCCTCGTCTGTGGTGCTCGGTTGCCACTTCGGTCGCCGAGACAAAATTGCAAACATCGGGTGAAAAACTGACCGATGTAAACGTCCACAATTTCCAACTTAAATTCCCCATAAATTCAAAATATGACCATTTGGTCATTTAAACAAACAAAAAAATAAAATAAAAAAAAAATAAAAAAATAAAAATAAAAATTAAACCAAATTTACCACTCTATAAATACCAACTTCTCCTCAAACACAATTCACCACTCACCATTTCTCATCTATATTCAATCAACCATTCTAACGAAATACCCACGAAACACAATTTTTAATATGTCGTCATTCGAGCATTTATTCGGTTCTTCTTCGTCTTCCGACGATGAAGAAGTTTTTAATGAGTTTGTGGAGTTTGCGGATTTTGCTTGGAAGACTTACAAAGCATCACAGCCAAAAACCCGACGAAGGTACATACGTAGGGATCATGAGGGTGCTCATAATCGTTTAGTGGCGGCATACTTCTCCGAAAACCCGCAGTTCGACGAAAGAACATTCTCTCGGCGGTTCCGTATGAGCCGAGAGCTATTCACAGAAATTGTTCGAGAGATAACCGATCACTCTACTTATTTTCGACAAACTCTTGATGCTAGGGGCGTACCTAGTATTAGCCCATTGGTCAAGTGTACTGCGGCCATTCGTCAATTGGGATACGCGGCCGTTCCTGATTCTCTTGACGAGAGTCTGGCACTTGGTGCATCCACATCCCGTGAATGTCTTCGTAAGTTTTGCCAGGTTATCATGGAGATATATGGTCGTGAGTATTTGCGAAGGCCCACGTATTCTGACCTTGAAAGAATATATGCTCATCACGAGCATAAGCATGGCTTTCCTGGGATGATGGGAAGCATTGATTGTACAAGTTGGGAGTGGGAGAATTGCCCGAATAGTGAGAGAGCTCAACATTGTAGGGGTGATCACGGGCCACATCCATTCATTTTGTTGGAAGCGGTCGCTTCCCAAGATTTATGGATTTGGCATGCGTTCTTTGGTGTCTCCGGAATGAATAACGACGTAAACGTTTTACATCGTTCACCTGTTTTCAATGATATCAAATCTGGGAGAGCACCAGACCTTGAATTTGAGGCTAACGATGTGGCTCATAAAAGGGGATATTATCTTACTGATGGGATATATCCACAATGGTCCGTTCTTATGAAGTCTATTTCAAATCCTCCCACGGGTGATCGTAAAAGAATATTGTACAAGAGGAGACACGAAGCAGCAAGGAAAGATGTGGAACGGGCTTTTGGTGTGTTGAAGAAAAAGTGGAAAATGCTTAAAGTTCCTGCGCGAGGGTTTTTTAGAAATGATATCCAAGATATTATTTATACATATATCATATTACATAATATGATCATCCGACACAAGCAGCGGGCGATATGTCCTACATGGTTTGAAGATGAGGGACACCAAGATCATGATCCCTTAAGAACGCATGAAGAATCATTGGTGGTTACTCGGGAGCTAATGGACTCATCAACTCATCAAAACTTAAAATCTGATGTGGTCGAACACATTTGGAGAAATCGTCGACATCATGTCGAAGCTGTGAATCAAGTCGATAGTGACGATGACGAAGACGATAAAGAGTTTTTGTAATGTTTTTAACGTTATTTGAATTTCGTATTGTAATGTTTTTTTTTTTTTAAATTCGTAGTGTAATGTTTTTTTTTTTAATTTCGTGTAATGTTTTTTTTAATTTGAATGAAATTTAAATTTAATGTTAAAAATGTTTGAATTAAAAAAAAAAAAAAAAAAAAAAAAAAAAAAACTTAGGTCGTCGACTGGGGCATCCGGGTCATGTCAGGTCGCTGGAGAGAGAAAGCTGACGTGGCGCTGGATGACCCAGGTCATGACTGGGACTAGCCTTACTTATACTAACCACTCCGGTTGTCTTAGTGGCAAAAGTCTTATGACTATCATCACCAAAAATGTGAGAGGTCTCAATTTCAGCTGGTTGGCACGTGCCCCCTAGCGAAAAAAACTGTAGTGTAATTTTTTTTTTATAAATATCTTGCTATTTTTGTAATTTACCCCCTAACGAACCAATTTGTAGTGTAGTTTCTAAAAATTATCAATGTCCGCCCCGGCTACGCCAATCTCGCAGGGCTTTACCCTATTTGAGAATGTGTGACGGTAAGTTCGAACCCCGTGGATTAATCCGTCAAAAAGGTCGAAAACCATTATTCGACACTAGTAAGTGCCAAATAAAAGACTGTGGTTAAAGTTGCTACTAATTTGGTTCTTATAAAATTGTTTAAACTTAAATTACTAGGAGCTTATTATTTAATAATACATGATTGTGCAATTACAAATGCATTTATAAATAGCTTGCTTGATAAAACGAAGATGATTTAGGTTAAAAGGATGACTGACAGAGGCATGATAAGTGCAGGAGTCATCAGGGTTATTGTCTTCAGTGAAAGTGGCGTTGCACCCGATCCTCTGGCATCGAAGAACCTCACTCGCCATTATTTTGCTTTGATTTGATCCACCGTCTTCTCTAGAAGTCTCAAGTCGTACTTAAAGTCTTTGATTCGATGGACTTATTATGCTGTACTGTACTGTGTGTATCGGGTTTTAGCTGTGGGCCGTTAATACTTTGTAAGATTATAGCCCAATAGTTTTGTTTCACTTTTAGCCCAAACCTTTTTCTTAAATTTGGTTAACATGTTATGTCATGGGTATGTTTGGCACGGAGCGGTGTGAAGCTTTTTGGTGTGAAGCTTTTTGGAGCGATGAGCAGTGAGCTTTCATATTTTTTAGAAACGCTCAATTTTCCAATGCTTCTTTAAGAAGTTGTGAGCGGTGAGCTGCACAGCTACTGCTCACTACTACTGCTTACAGCTACTTTTGCCACCCATAATCTAATCCTGGTGATACTCACACCACATCTTTTGATACATGCACAACAATTTGTGTATTACAGTATTGTACGGTACAAACTGTAATGCATAAATTGTGATGCATGCATCAAAAGATGTGATGTAGATATCAATTCTTATAAAATTTGGTGGGCAAGTAGCACTAAAATGAAACACCGTCGCTAAATTAATGCAAACAATTTTGAAATAGTTACGTCAATTTCATGAATAAAGGCTTTACCTTCATTTGAGTTTACGTAATGATGATTCCAAACCATATAAATTAGTCGATTAAAAAGGCAATAACGATTTTTACACAAAAGGAAAAAGAAAAGAACACCTATAAGCTTCTAGTTGTAGACATTTTATCATGTGAAAATGTTTATGGGTGGAATTTTTTAAAATTTGAGTTTTTAAAAATAAATTATATTTGTCACATAAGCTTATAAAAAATTTTACAAGGTCAAACAAATATAAGATGAGCTTTTAAAAATTAGTAGACAGTTGTTAATTAGTAAAATTATTCAAATATTTTTAAGTGAATTTAACTTTGTCTTTTTACGTCATTTACGATAAAAGCAATGATAAAGATAACTAATTGACATGTGTAATTTATATAAAGATTGACACATGTAATATTTATTTTAGACTAAAATACACGGTTGATCCCTAAACTTGTCAATCTGCTTCGCGTTGGGACAAACCTGTGCCTTTTCATCGTCGGGGGTCCCTATTTCAAGTTTCTTACTCGTTACTGGTCATTTGACCATATTGTCGTTAGTCAATAACGTCATATGGTGTTAGATTTGTCTTTAGTCCAAGGGCACATTTGTCAATTCCATATTTCAATTAAAAATTTCTTAATTATTGCTACATGTAATGTAACCCTCTTCCCGCCCCAATAAACACATAGTCTGTATTATTATTCGTCCCAGAACTTTCGTTACAAGAATTATCAGAATTCACAAACCCTAATTGCATGTCACAAAAACCCTATTTATCAATCATAAAACCGAAACATGGACTTTACTCTATGGAAAGTAAGAAGACATCCAGGTTATCCAGTTGATGATACTGTCCTATATGACTCTGCTAAAAAGAAATACGGTACTGTTTTTTTTGTTTTTATTATAGTCATTGGAATTTGTAATTGGGGTATTTATTGTTTGCCAATTAAGTTTTTAGAATGCCCTAAACATATATTGACATGTTTTCAGGTGGTAGATCTAATATGTTTAGCATGAGGGTTCATTACTATGGTGTCTTTAAATACTGGCCTGGTAGAATATACGTTGGAGGTATGGAAACTTTAGTTAATTTGGTTGATGTTGATAGTGTGTCAGTTGAAGAGTTGGATGTTCTTATGTATGAATTGGGTTATGAGCTTGGTTCAAAAAATTACTATTACTTTGTTAAGCGGGGTAGTAATTTAGATGATGGTCTGTATAGCTTAAGTGAGAGTGCTAATTTAGAAATATTGAAAGATCTTGTTGATGATCATAAAATGATAGAGGTTTATGTTGAAAATGGTAAGACAACATTGGATGTTGATCAAATGTCACCAAAGTCAATTAGGACAGTTATTGTTGATGTGGATGCAACAAAGAAAAAGGCAGCTCTTGCTATTGTTCTATATTGCTCAAACAAATTGTTCTTAGAAAACATTGTTAATAAATCTGTGGTAGAGGATATGTAACACCCCGCCTTATCAGACCACAATATTGTGCGCTTTGCCCGCAGGCTCACGGCTTTGTTTTTGTGGCCTCATTTGAAGACTTCCCGGCAGGTCACCCAAGCCAGTACTACTCTCACATGAGCACGCTTAACTGCCAGTTTCTAAGAACTCCACCAGCAGTAGACCACAAAACGCGTTGTGTCATTGTAAGGCGAATGCTATCTTATGAGCCCAACATCTCTCCAGGCCACAACCGATGTGGGATTTGCCTAGGGTGTTACAATCACCCCCTTAGGGACTCATCGTCCTCGATGAGGTTTTCCCCCACCATCCCGAACGGCTCAACCTGGCTCTGATACCACTTGTAACATCCCGCCTACTCAGACCACAATATTGTCCGCTTTGCCCGCAGGCTCACGGCTTTGTTTTTGTGGCCTCATTTGAAGACTTCCCGGCAGGTCACCCAAGCCAGTACTACTCTCACATGAGCATGCTTAACTGCCACTTCCTAAGAACTCCACCCGCAGTAGACCATAAAACGCGTTGTGTCCTTGTAAGGCGAATGCTATCTTATGAGCCCAACATCTCTCCAGGCCACAACCGATGTGGGATTTGCCTAGGGTGTTACAATTGTAACACCCTAGGCAAATCCCACATCGGCTGTAGCCTAGAGAGATGCTGGGCTTCCCAGCAGGTCACCCAAGCCAGTACTACTCTCACATGAGCACGCTTAACTGCCAGTTCCTAAGAACTCCACCTGCAGTAGACCACAAAAAGCGTTGTGTCTGATAAGGCGGATGTTATTCTATGAGCCCAACATCTCTCCAGGCTTCAACCGATGTGGGATTTGCCTAGGGTGTTACACGATATATGTCAGTTTACACATCAACCTTTGGAAGTCAATATTTTAGTACAATCTAGTCAGATGCCAGAAACAGAAGCCTTGTTTCCATCTGTAGAGGTCTGTCGGACTGAAGATTTTGTAGGTGATGTCAACCAGCATATAGATAAACATGTTGAGCATATCCAAATAGATAGTCCTAAAGAGGTATGTCAAAATGATCAAGAGTTAGGTCATTATGAGGAGGAAATATGTAATCCTGTGGATCATATCCAAAAAGGTAAATCTGTATAGGTAAGTGAAATCGATGAAGCTTTAAGTGATGACAATGTGAGTGAGACAGACTGTTATATGAGTAACGATGATGATATTGAGAACAATGGTGATGGAAACACAGTTTTCGATGAGGCTAATACTGTTGAGGAGCCTGATTTTGATGTTAATCTGTTCAAAGTGACTGAGACTACAGAGTTACCATCTATAGGTACCAACAGCCAGCTACCACATGATTTTTTTAAGAAAAGTGAGTTGGATCTGTTAGATGATAATGATTTTGCAAGTGGTTCTGAGAATGAGGATGAGTATGTTATTAGGAGGAACTTATTGAGGGCATACAAGAAACAAAAGTTAAGTGAGGCAGCACAAACAGAGGACGAAATATATTTTTTCTGTGGTCAAAGTTTTGAAACTGCAAAAGAAGTGAAAGATAGGATCTACCTGCTTTCAATAAAGACTAGGAAGAAATTGCAACTCATTAAGAATGACAAACAGATAATTAGGGTTAGGTGTCTTGGAAAAATACATGTTTGTGGAATAACCGAAGGATCAGGGCTGGGAAAAGCCCCAAAGAGGAAAACTGGTCCGATAACTAGAGGCCTTGGAAGGGATGTATATTTGAGAACACGCAAGGAGCAAGCAACAGATTGTTCATGGTTGTTGTTTGTAGCAAAAAATACAGGTAAAAATGTATGGATTGTTCGAACTTTCAGGGATGAACACAAATGTTTGCAATCAAGAGAGATTAAAGCTTGTGACTGCAAGTTTCTTTCGAAGCAAATAGTTGACCAAGTTCAAGTCAATCCAGATATTCCAATCAAGGTTGTTCAAGATCAGCTCAGTAAACAGTTTGAAGTTCAAGTGTCTATGCAAAAGGCATTAAGGGCAAAAAACAAGGCAGAAAATGAGATTAGGGGTGATCATAAGCAGCAATACACCCTTTTAAGAGACTATGTTGAAGAGTTGCAGAAAACAAACCCAGATACAATAGTTAGGATAATTGTACAAACTGCAACAGATGCAACAAGTCCAACCAGGGTTTTCAAGAGAATGTATGTATGCTTAGGCGCTTTGAAGGAAGGATATAAAGCTTGTCAAAAAGAGTTGTTGGGGTTAGATGGTGCTTTTATGAGGGGTCCTTTTCCTGGCCAGCTTCTTACAGCAGTCGGTATAGACAGCAACAATGGAATATACCCTTTAGCCTACGCGGTTGCAGAAGCTGAAAGCAAAGACTCATGGATTTGGTTTCTTGAATGTCTAAGAGATGATCTTGACTTGCAACCAAACTCAAACTACACTTTTATCAGCGACAGGAAAAAGGTGATGTTACCATTTAGTTGATTAGATTCACTTGTATTTTCGTTAAATGCAAGTTTTATTAGTAATGAATTGATGTTTATTTGTGCAGGGTATCATTCCAGCATTAGCAGAAGTATTCCCTAGTGCTGAACACAGATATTGTTTGAAGCACATCCATGATAATATGAAATTGCAATGGAATGCTAAAGCATACAAGGAACATTTGTGGAGATGTGCAGCAGCAACAACCGTCCAACAATTTGAGGCAGCCATGCTGGCATTCAAGAGGTTTAGTGAACCTGCCCATGCTTGGTTAAGTAAGATACCACCAACCCATTGGTCAAGGTCACATTTTTCAGGTACCTAACCAAATCTATGTCTACCTGTACATCTTTTGTTCTACGACATTTTTTCAGGTACCTAACCAAACATGTTGTAGGGAGGGCTCATTCTGATGTGTTACTTAATAACATGTGTGAGGTGTTCAATGGCAAACTATTGGGAGGTAGGCACCAACCCATCATTACTGCTTTGGAATACATTAGAGAATACTGTATGAAAATAATAGTTAACATTGTAAATGTGATTCACAAGTGTGCCGGACCATTAACACCAAAGGCAACGCTCATATTAGATGCAATCAAGAAAGAGGCTTATACGTGCACCGTTTTACGGGTTGAAGGAGAAAAGTATGAGGTCAGTGGATGGGGAGATAAGTGTATTGTGAATGTTGAAGCTAGGGCTTGTACATGTAGAAGATGGGAGCTTACAGGTATGCCATGTAAACATGTTGTTGCTACCCACCGGTGTATGAGGTTCAATGGAATGCAAGTAGGATATGTTGAATCATGGGTTCATCCATGTTGCTTGCTTAAGACTTGGGAAGAAACTTACAAACACCACATCCAACCAATAAATGGTTATGAGCATTGGTATAACTCACAAGTGCCTACTACCATTCTTCCACCTAAACATCATAAACCATTAGGTAGGCCACGAAAGAAAAGAACCAGGGCTTTTACTGAAAATGATAATAGCGACAAAACCAGTAACTTGTCACATTCTAGTAAGAGTGTGGTTTGTGGTATTTGTGGCAATGCTGGACACAACAAGAAAACATGTCTTGGGCAAGGAGGTGTAACAGGAAGTCAAGGCACTACACAACAGTCTCAAAAAACAGGTTCATCCCAGCCAAAAGTTACAGCAAAGAAGAAGGCAAATGTTACAGGTCACAACTTTGAAGGTAATGATCAACCAAGTGTGATCCAGTCTCAATCTGGAAGTCAAGTTGATGCTGCTTCTGGTGGGTCTCCAAAACAATTTTGGACTAAGACCAAGATTATAGCAGCAAACCTTTCTTCACCACAAAAAAATGCTGGTTAAGCATATGAAAGCCAATGTTATCCATCGAATATGTATTTCTCTAAACATTATTTGTTGTGTTTAAACAATGTATGTTTCTGAACTTTGTAGACTACAAAATTTTATGCATTTGAAAATATATCCATTTGCGTTATGTATTAAAACATGTCATGTTAGTGTATGGGTTAAATTGTGTTTTTATTGTATTGTTTTTATTGAGACTTGATACGTCTGTGTTTTGAGTTGGATACTGTTATTCTATTATCACAAACAGTAATGAAGGATCAAAGATGGATGAACAACACCATATCAAGTTTATGTTGATACTCAGAAATGGTGTCGGTTCACCCATCCTTGAGACTTCATACGTCTATGAATCTTGGATCTGTGTTATGAATTGGATAATGTTATTCTACCATCACAAACAGGAATGAAGGATCAAATATGGATGAACAACACCATATCAAGTTTATGTTGATACTCAAAAGTGGTGTCTGGTCATCCATCTTTGAGACTTCATATATCTATGATTCTTGGATCTGTTGAACTTGGATCTGTGTTTTGAGTTTGGCTACTGTTATTGTATTATCACAAACAGGAATGAAGGATCAAAGATAGATGAACAACACCTTATCAAGTTTATATTGATACTCAAAAGTGGTGTCGTACATCCATCTTTGAGACTTCATATGTCTATGAATTTAGGATCTGTTGAACTTGGATATGAGTTTTGAGTTGGATACGGTTATTCTATCATCACAAACAGGAATGAAGGATCAAGATGGATGAACAACACCATATCAAGTTTATGTTGATACTCAGAAATGGTGTCTGTTCATCCATCTCAGATCATTCATCCATCTTTGATACTTGTATCTGTGTTATGAGTTGGATACGGTTATTCTATCATCACAAACAGGAATGAAGGATCAAGGATGGATGAACAACACCATATCAAATTTATGTTGATACTCAAAAGTGGTGTCTGTTCATCCATCCCTGCTCATTCATCCATCTTTGATACTTGTATCTGTGTTATGAGTTTGATCATTTTACTAAGGTGTGGTTTGAATTGGATAATATTTGTGTGGCAACTGATGTGGGTTTGATCATTTATAAGGGGTAGGATCAAGTATTAAAGGCATAACACTCATAAGGAATAAAGCATAAAAGTAAAACTACTTATACTGTACAAGGACCAAAGTACATAAAAACATGACTTTTCACAAGTCAACCATCACCACAAGTCTACTTAAGGAGACCGTACCACCGACTCAAAAGGCAAAAAACCACCGACATTGGTAACCCACTAGATAAACCATATACAGACGACAATGATGAGTATCCAGGAGAAAACACGGAAGTTCCTCAATCGACATAGTTTCTCCTTTTCAAGAAGGAGTTCAGCTAGGGTATCTGCTTGAGTAGCCTCTAGCTCATTTGCTCTGGCGACTGCGTTTACAACCTCCATGGTCTCGCCGATAAGGGCTTCTTGGCAATCTTGCAATGCCGCCTCATTTCGGTGTATGTGCCTCTGCAAGTAGAGGAACACCTCCCTTGCTCTAGTCGTCTGTGGTGGATCCAACCACCCATTGATGGGACACCTAGATCCCTAAAAAACCAGAAATCAAACGTTTGAACACACTTAAAAGCTGACTCCAAGATGAAACTATAAACATAACATGTTAAATTAAAAAAATACAAGCATTATCATGTAGAAGACTAGCCAACCTGAACAGGACAAGCATAGTAACGCCTGACGGTGTTGACATTGTTCCAGCAGGTTTTAATTACCGCCAGCCTACCACATGCACAACGCACCATTATTACAACTTGATCGGAAAAATTAAGGATAACAATTTTATTTTTTTATTTTTTTTAAGAGGAGACTTTAGGGATGAGTGGTGAATATGAGTTGCTTTTATTAGGCATTAGTTATTGTAGCACCCACATAAAAGTGTATCTAGCACGCTTAATTGAAATGTGGAATTGTCAATTATGCCCTTGGACTAAAGACAAATCTAACGCCATCTGAAGTCCTTGACTAACGGCAATATGGTCAAAGGACCGGTAACGAGTAAGAAACTTGAAATAGGGACCCCCGACGATGAAAAGACCCATGATTGTCCCAACGCGAAACGAATTGACAAGTTTAGGGGTCAACCATGTATTTTAGTCTTTATTTTATCTCTATTTATCTTAGCTTTCCAATTTGCCATATGTTTATAGTAATCACATTGTTTGGCATAATTTTAGACACAATAAGCTTAATTTCAAGTAATTCATCATATTACTTTATGTGAATAAAAAATTCAATTTTTGGTTTATAAACGAGTGTAAAGGCCTGTTTGGCTAAGTTTATTAAACGTAAACTCAAATGAGCTTGCGTTTAATAAGCTTAGCCAAACACCCCTTAAGCTCTAATTTTGGTTCGCTAAACACACCCAAAGTCGTTAACAAGCTACGCTTATTATAAACCAAGGTTATAAATAGCGTGAGGCGTGGTGTGGCAGCATGACAAAATCTCACACTTTTGCGGTCACGACGAAGCTTTTGCACTTATAAGGCGTGATATAAGGCGGAACAAAATATGAAAATATCTATATATTTATATCATATTATATATATATATATATATATATATATATATATATATATATATATATATATATATATATATATATATATATCAAATTTACAAGAAAACATAGTATAAGACAACATGACGACGACGACGACCAAGCCTTATATTTTTGCAGAGCCTTAACGAGCCTTTTAGACCTACGTTATAAACTTATGTAAAACTGTAGAGACTAATTAGAGTAGAGCTGAGCATCAAACGTCCAAAACCAAACTTGACCGACAAAACCGACAAAAACCGAGCCGAACTGACAGCCCGTCGATTCGGTTTCGATTTCATGTTTTATATGTTTTCGGTTACGGTTCGGTTCGGCCTAAAACCGACAAAAACATACCTAAATACACCTAAACCGAACCGAACCGACCCGACGGTCCATCGGTTTAGATTTTTCATGAATTCGGTTTTCGATTTTGTCGGTTCGAGTCGGTTTTGGACCGACGCTCGGCCCTAAATTAGAGAGTCCTAAACGGTGAGTAAAAAAACGTTTGAAAATCTAAAAACTTCTACTAATTTATGGTGTGGTGATATGAAGATCCACGTGGTAAAAGATAAGTACACAAGGAGCGTGTTCTCCACAAGTTCACTATCTCCTCGATCTCCCCATTTTACCAAACTAAACCAACACACAGACAAACATTCAACGATGGCTAGCATTACTGGAGTTACAGTTCCATTCAACTTATCACCATCGTCACTCAAAAGATCAACCACAATTTCTACACGTCGCATGGTGGTTGTGAGAGCAGAAGGAGGTGGTGGTATAAACCCTGATATCAGGAAGACCGAGGACAAAGTTGTTGATGCTGTTGTGGTTACCGAACTTGCTAAACCTTTGACTGCTTATTGCAGGTTTATGTTTCTTCCACTTGTTCTATTTTGCACTTTAAACATATTTTATTGATGGTTATTGTGATTTATATTATATGTTTCTTTTGTTTTTATCCTAAGCAACACATTAATATACAATTGCACTTATTACTTTGAAAAGTATACTTACTAATTCGCATAATATGTAGAACAAATCTATCTCACATGTCCTAAGCAGGTCTTGAACCCACAACCATTTTGGTTAGGGAGCTTCTCACACAACAAGGGTACCATTGGCATTAGGACACAAGCCCTTTGGTAGAACTGATTATGAGAACAAGTTGCAGAAAGAAATCTATCAGTGTTTGGCAAACTCGAGTCATTTAGTAATACTTTAATGATTTACATGTAAATGATCCTGTATAAGTGTATATTATACCCAAACGCTAGAAACACGTTACTTGTGGCGTAAAATGCAACATCAGATAATCACTTATATAGCTCAATGCAAGACACCGCGTCAGTAATTGGATTAAAGTGACCACATATATTGTCATTAGAATTTTGTTGCTTGTAATCTACTTTCTTTTTTTTTTTTGGTATCAATTGTTTCCGACTTTTTGGCCGACTAATCAACGGGATTTGAGCCCATCGTCACACAGACTCTCTCAAACCAGGTAAAACCCTTCCCTTTTCAGGAATGTTGGCGTGGCCACTTAGAGTTGTTTTCACCTAGCAGGAATTGACTGAACTTGAGAACCCTAAGGGGGTGTTTGGTTTGTAGAAGGTAATCACTATGGATATGGAAATGGTAATGGGTTTGTAAACCCACCACCCTTGGTGGGTATCGAATATGCTTACATTTATGGGTTTCATTCCCATTTTGAAAGATTAAACACATGAACCAAACACTTACATTGGGAATGAAAGTCATTCCTTCATTCCCATATCCTCCAACCAAACACAATATAAATAGTTACTACAAGCTCTTACCACTAGGCCACCCCTAAGTGGCTGTTGCTTGTAATATTAGAGAACAAATAAGTACAATTCAGTTAAGGTATTATGTATTAGTTTTGATCTTACAAGTTTAAAATGGTTAAATGTATATATTTGCTGATGGAAATATAGCCTAATATTGTATGAGATGTAACCAATCACTTTGGAAAAGTTTGATTAGAAGACGATTGATTACCGGTAAAGGATAATAGTCGTGTACCATTTGCTCTTATCTTCTCTTCTATCTGATCCTTGTTCTATCAAGGTATGCGACTTTGTGTGCCTCATTGGTTGTAAGTTGTAACTTTGATCTGAATATAAGAATGAGATACTCAAATGTCTAGCAACACCTCTTAATTTCGTTTCATGCAATTGAAATCTTGTGTGATTATCTTATCCAAGTATTTGGTGTAGAGCGTACAAGTACAAACTACACGTTATTTAGATCAAGTTACACCGTTTGTTAATTTCCATGTTTAATAAGTTCTGTATCACTCAACCAGTGACTGATTGCAACCCAAAAGGCTGACTAAATGATTTTGATCTATGATTATGCAGGTGTTGGAGGTCTGGGACTTTTCCACTGTGTGATGGTAGCCATGTAAAGCACAACAAAGCTACCGGCGATAATGTTGGACCTCTGTTATTAAAGAAGCAATAGAAGCTTATGGTACGTATGAAGTCATGAGCATGTTTTTACGTGCTTAATCACCTCTAAATATAAATGTTGAGACCTATATTTGCATGAATCTTTTCGTATAGAGCATGCCCAACAATGTATTTGATATTCGTTCCAATCTGGTTTATTTTGAGAACAAGTTTGCTTGTTGATTTGGTCACCAAATTGCTTAAACCGGTATAATTTGGGTTTGGGTTCGGGTTCATGACTGTTTGGGCCAGTTACATACTTCTAAACTGGATGAGATGGGCTGAAAAATACATGAATGTTAGAACGGTTGATACGGGTCAAGTTGTAACTTCTTGGTGAGTTGGTTCACCAAAAAGTGTAACCGATTTCTAGTTTTTTAGTATCACTACATCATGATGGTTGTCTCATTACAACCTATGCAAAGCAAGGACGGCTTTGTGAGCGTTGGATCTTTTAAGGTTGTTGCGAGTTGATCAAACATCTTTTAGAGCGTGTTGACATGAACGCGAACGAAACATTATTCATGTTCCTTTGTTTAATTTAGCCGGACAGATAAATGGATATAAACGTTTAAATGGACGAATTTTCTTTTACATGTTATTAAGAAAATGAGTTGTTCATTTTCGTTTATATTCGTTCAGTAAGACATTAAAACAAACATAAACAGTTGAACTTAAATGAATGTAGAAAAACAAACATATTGTATTAAGTTATGCATAATATTTTGTTTTATAAGTGTTGTTCTGTTTACACAAACTAGTTTTAATAATATAGCTTTAATAATATATAATTCAAAGATATGATATATGAACATAAACAAACGTTAATAAATGCATAATCAAACGTTCATGAACATAAATAAACAAACAAGAAATTTGTTTATTTTCATTCATTTAACAAAACAATCGTAAAATATTGTTAATGTTCATTCATTTAATACAAAAACGGACCTTTTAACCTTCACTAACGTTCCGTACGTTTACACCTTTACATGCAGTCAACCTTTGATGCAAGGCAAGCCACATCCATTTTGACACGTTTAGAAGAAGTAATAAAAAACAACTAGAGATAAATGAAATACAAGGACAAAGGGAAATTTGGTGATGATTGAAGGAATCGTTCATACTTTAGATGTTTGATTAATAGAGCTTTTAGTAAAGTTATACCCCACAGGAAGATGCTAGTGTTCCCCCTTAAAGCCATTTTATAGTTATTGTTGATAGATTTGTAGCACCAAACAATGTTTATTAGGAGTAACTTTTCTTGTCCTAAAGCATTTATACCTCTTGGAACATCACCCACATGAGTTATTTCTTCCATTTACACCTCTTGCAACTTAAACAAAATAAGAAGGTAAACTATTTTAAAAAGTTAACATAGTTCTGGAAAAGTAAGAAAAATGACAAATGTATAAACTGGAATGCCCAGATGTACATTTTCCATTAGCATTTAGAAAGTGATTTTGTCGGCGAGGGAATTTGTGTGAGAACATGATGGGCCGTACTGGGCCCACTTATTAGACTGGTCCAGTTGTATGCTAGACTATGACCTTGGTTCTCCATCACTACAGCTTAATTACACCCGATTCATTCCATCCCACACTTCTTTTTTACCTCATCTACCGCTATTTATTTCCACGTGCGCTATTTATTGTCCATTAAAATGTTGAAGTGAATCATTAAGGTTGAGAGTGGGTGGTTTCACTTATCTGATTGTGATTGTGATCACTTCACCGCCCCCGAAGAACAGTGGCTCTGTTGTTTTGCACGCCTACGGGGAGAGACTCAGGACTCGACCTAAGTTGTGTCCCCATTACGTGTCGGGCCAAAAAAATTGTCGTAGCGTGACGCGAATATTCACATCAACAACCATCGTGTACGACTTTTTTTTTTTCACGAATTAGAGTCTTAAGGGGTTGAGCAAACCAAACTTGACTAATAGTAATTTATTTTGGAAGTGTCTACATCCTTAAAACAAAGCCATGTTTAGTACACGCTTATATGTAATCTATATTACCAACACACCATTTTAGTCGAGATATAGACATGTTACACATCACATCATCATTATTGATTTATGTTCTAATCATCAAATATAGTGGTACCAAAAAACTTAAAAACTTTTGGAACCAAATTTTTTTTACCGCCAAATAGTATTTGACTTAACCGACCACAATATTGCATGAGCCTCGCCATACATCGCTCCACCAAACCAGAATCTGCTAGTATAAAAGTTGTATAATGTTGGCGTATGTCACTTCCCGGCAGTTTAGTCAAATGCCGAAGAACCTACCTCCCCGGCTATAAGCCAAAACCGCTCGGCATAGCATGAAATCTCCCGGACAAAGCACACTAGCCCAGTTGGACCAAGCATATAAGCAATCATGTACCGGAGGGTTAAATGTAACCCCCCGGCATAACGGACACCTGACATCATCATGTATAAAAGGAAAGGAATCTTGGTCAGAACCACTGACCCTTTCCAGGCGGAATCTAAACAGAGTAAAGTCAACTCCCGCCCAAAAGAGTCACTATCGCCCACGTGATCTCCGGATGAGGACAAAAGCTCCGCATCTATAAAAGGAACCAAGCAACAGCATTCGAGGTGAATCCATTCTCACTCATTTTTCATAGTATTTTTTACTCTGACACACGCATACTCATTCTCACGCCGGAGCTGGGTCTAGGGATAAAACCCTAGGCGAGGCTAACGCGTATTGTCTTTGTGTTTACAGATCTGAAGGTATCCAATCCGGAAAGCTTGACCGAAGGATTACCGAAGGATTAGCTTGTTAGGGTAATTACAACGTTTTACCTCAACAAATTGGCGCCATCCGTAGGACCGCTATTCTAACTACCAACACTAAAA
The DNA here is from genome assembly GCA_910596185.1 of Chrysanthemum makinoi. Lineage (NCBI taxonomy): Eukaryota > Viridiplantae > Streptophyta > Magnoliopsida > Asterales > Asteraceae > Chrysanthemum > Chrysanthemum makinoi. Next base: position 236,386,766 of record OU343218.1, read on the forward strand.
AATGGCAGGTCCTACCACCGAAACACCCCCAGGTACCTCCACGGAAACACCGCCCGGAGGCAACCCACTGACTTGGAAGAACAAATACTAAGCCACATATCGTCACTAAAGGCCTTGATACAACAACATAACACCCAAGGAAAGAGCCCACTACAACCCATACGGATAGACTTCGGAGATGAAGTCGAGGGACCTACCCGAGCAGAGGAAGAAGAAGATCCGAAAGGAAAGCAGGTCGTGGAAGATCCGAAAGGAAAGCAGGTCGTGGAAGATCTACACAAACCATACAAAGATGCCCCCAGATCCCCATTCACATGACGGATAGTAGAATTAGGGCTGTAATCAAGTCAAGCTTTTATCAAGCAACTCGAGCTCGAGCTCGGGCTTGACTCGATCGAGTCAAGCTTTTATCAAGCTCAAGCCCAAGCTCAAGCCCAAAAATTAGCTCGAAACATATAACAAGCCAAGCTCAAGCTTTTGATAGCTCGGCTCGAGCTCCTATCAAGCTTTTTCAAGCTTTAATATAAATGTATTTCCATTATAAATTCGTATAACTAAATAGGGATAATTTGACTATTAACATAATTATAAGGACTTACTTTGTAAATAATTAAACATGTATTCTAGATTAACCCTAATTAATCAAAACGTTTTGTATTCTACTATTTGTATAATTGTATTATTACTCTTCTTGGCTAAAAAGTTGTGTTTTAGTTGAATACAATATTTTTATACATATATTTTTATATGGTTTAAGTTTGTTTTATTTTATACATATATTTGTTGACGAATTTGGCCATTAGATATAATATTTTTGTAAATATTCAAGCTTTTCAAGTCAAGCTCAAGCTTTAATAGAATTTTTCAAGCCATGCTCAAGCCTGGATGATTAAAGCTCGTCAAGCTATCAAGCCAATCTCAAGCCTAACTTATAAATTTCAAGCCAAGCTCAAGCCCTGCTAAGCTCGAGCTCGGCTCGACTCGATTACACCCCTAAGTAGAATTCGCCGGACCGAGACATGAGCTGCCTAAGAACATAAAACTCTACAACGGTTCTTCAGACCCGGACGACCACGTTACTCGCTTCTCTGGTGCGGCTAATCACGGCGGCTGGCCAATGCCGGTATGGTGTTGGATGTTCCAACAAACTCTGGACGGTTCGGCAAGCGGGTGGTTCGAGCGATTGCCCAACGGCAGCATTGACAGCTGGGAGGAGCTCAGGGAGACCTTCCTAGAGAGATTCGCGCTCAGAAGAAAGTGTCTAAAAGACCCGATGGAGCTCACAAAGATCGTGCGGAAAGCTCATGAAACCCTGCTAGAGTTCAAAGAAAGATGGACCGACGAAGCTAGCTACATACCTGGGGTGCCAGAAGTAATCCAAATATCCTCATTCACCAACGGAAGCAAATGCCCAGAATTGGTGAAACGATTCTCAGACAGAATCCCCAAAACAGTCACGGAAATGATGAAGAGGGTAGAAGATTTTGTACGTTCAGAAGAAGCCTACAACACCACGGAACTCCCTAAAGGAGAATGGAACCGCAGGTTATGCACGGGGAGTCAGCAGATCGAACCCCCGAATGGCAAACCTCCCCGACAGACGAAGAGGAGACAGAAAGATGGAACAAAAATCCCGAAGCCAGTACAATCCCTACTACCCGACTAGAACTGATAACTACAGGAACGACTACAGAAGTGATTACAGGAGGAACCATCATAGGAACGAGACCAGACCCATAGATTTGAACCTTCTCTCAAAAGCCCCTAAAGAAATTTTGGCGACGGAGCTTCAACTAAACCTGCCACCACCCCCACCTCTGAGAGGAGCACCAAGGAGAGAAAATCTAGACAAATTCTGTGACTATCACGGCGAGAAGGGCCATCTCACCAATGACTGCTACCAACTCAAGGAACACCTCAGAAAAGCTTTGGAAACAGGCAAATTAGATCATTTATTAAAATAAGTAAGGCAAAGGGGAAGAAACCCACCCAGAGAAAATCAGCCGGGCAGAGGAAGAGTGATAAATATGGTATACGGAGGAGGAATAGACAGAAAACGAAAGAACAGCTGCCGAGATGAAGACTGGATGAACGTTCCTATAGCCTTCCCTCCCGTTCTGCCAGGGGACGTTTCCGAAGAGCCACTGATAATCGAAGCGGATGTTGAAGGATACACTGTAAGGAGAGTTTATGTTGACCCCGGGGCAGCCGTGGAAGTAATGTACGAACACTGTTTTCAAAACCTATGCCCAGAAATCAAAGGAAAGCTAAGAGAAACGAACACACCTCTGGTAGGATTCTCAGGCGAGACAATAAAGCCCTCGAAAATAGACCTAAACGTTTGTTTCGGAAACGATGGCCTATATCGCCGAGCCATAATGACATTCGCAGTGATAAGATCCCCCTCTCCGTATAACATTATCCTGGGACGATCAGGTATTAGGGAATTAAGGGCGATCCCCTCAACCATCCACTCCATGATAAAATTCCCAACGCCAAGGGGAATGGCAACCCTCGTTACCAGATCAATAATCATCTCCGAGTGTAGGAGGTTGGAAAAACATTTCATGGCAAAGGAGTCGGAAAGTAAGGGGAGAGAAGACCCTCCGAAAGAAGAAGGGTCTGGTGACAAAACAGAAGAAGTAATGATAGACCCCCAATTCCCAGAGCAAATGATTACTATCGGGGGCAATTTTTCCAAAGAATGCAAGAGGCATTTGGTAGAACTGCTGAAAAACAACAAGGATGTGTTCGCCTGGCAACCGGCGGACATGACAGGGGTCCCCCGTCGAGTCATAGAACACAAACTAAATGTCAATGTGAATGACAGACCAATAGCTCAGAAGAAGAGAACTTTCTCGGCTGAAAAGAATCAGGCAATCAACACCGAAGTAGAGGAATGACTGAAAGCAGGAATAGTCCGGGCAGTGAAATATCCCACATGGATTTCCAATCCAGTATTGGTAAAGAAACCGGATGGATCATGGAGAATGTGCATGGATTTCAAAAGCATCAATGCTTCGTGCCTAAAGGATTACTACCCACTCCCAGAAATCGACTGGAAAATATTGTCTGTAATGGGTTACAAGTACAAGTGTTTTCTCGATGCATACAAGGGGTATCACCAAGTCCAGATGGCCAAAGAGGACGAAGAGAAAACAGCCTTCTACACGGAACATGGGACCTTTTGCTACACCAAAATGCCTTTCGGTCTAAGAATGCCGAGCAACATACCAAAGACTGGTAGACTCGAGTTTCAAGGAGCAAATTGGCAGGAATTTGGAAGTGTACGTCGACGATATGGTGATCAAAAGCAGAAGTGAAGTAGAGTTGTTGGCGGACATGGTGAACGTTCGACAACCTTCGAAGGATCAACATGAAGCTCAACCCTAAAAAGTGCTCTTTTGGGGTGGAAGAAGGAAAGTTCCTCGGTTATGTAGTAACATCCGAAGGGATAAGAGCCAATCCGAAGAAAACAAAGGCGATAGCCGACATGCAATCGCCCAGAACACTTAAGGAAATGCAAAGCCTCAGCGGAAAGCTGGCAGCTATGAACAGATTTCTGTCCCGATCGGTGAAAGCGTTGCCTTTCTTCAACACTTTAAAAAATGTCACGAAAGACAACCAAAAGGAGTACCGGTGGAGCGAAGAGGCGAAGAGGCGTTCAGAAGATGAAGAGTGTGATTTTAGAGCTACCCAATCTAACAGCCCCGGTGGCAGGAGAAGATCTTTTTGTATATCTAGCGGCAGCCGAAGAAGCCATAAGCGCTGTGCTAATGGTCGAAAGAAAGGGTAAGCAGATGCCGGTGCACTATGTCAGCAGAACACTCCACGATGCAGAGCGAAACTATGCTCCCCTGGAGAAATTGGCTTTGGCACTACGACACTGCTCTAGAAGACTCCGGAGGTATTTTGAAGCACATCACATCAAGGTGATCACAGACCAACCCATCCGTGACGTGTTAAGCAAACCTGAATCTTCGGGAAGCCGATGAAATATGCAGTAGAACTGGGAGCATACAAGATTACGTACATCCCCGAAATGCACGCAAGGGCCGGTCCTGGCAGATTTTATAAACGAGATACCGGTCAGCAAAGTAGGGAGAAAAGGAAAAAGCAAAGAGGTATGCAATGTCTCTACAAAAGAGGAGGAATGGACGCTGTTTACGGACGGAGCGTCTAACAAAAAAGGCTCCGGGGCAGGTTTGGTGCTGATAAGTCCTGACCAAACAGAGTACACGTATGCCCTTCGGCTTAACTTCCCCAGCACAAATAATGAGGCAGAATACGAGGCATTGCTAGCGGTTGAGAATAGCAAAGGATATGAAGATCCAAGTGCTAAGTGCTAAGGTAGACTCCAACCTGGTGTCAAGCCAAATCAACGGAGAGTTTACCACCTACAAGGAAAGCATGACCAAGTATTTGGCTAAGGCAAAGGAATATATCGGATGTTTCAGGCAGTTCAGAATACAAAACATTCCCAGAGCGCAGAATCAAAAGGCCGATGTGCTGAGCAAACTAGCATTTGTTGCATTCGATCACTTGACAAAGGAAATACTCGTCGAAGTATTGGAAACACCATCGACCGAAGAGAAGGTCATAGGAGCAATAGTAGAAGAAGAGGAAGAAAACTGGATGTCTCCCATCGTCCGGTGCATTACCGAAGAAAACTGAAGCAAGAACCTTGCGAATGAAGATACCTCATTACATCATGGAAGACGGGGTGCTGTTCAAGAAGTCCTATTTAGGTCCAATGATGAGGTGTGTGGGTCCATTGCAGGCCAATTATGTAGTCAGGGAGGTGCACGAAGGGGCATGTGGCATGCACTCCGGCCCCAGATCCGTGGTGGCGAAGCTGATCAGACAAGGATACTACTGGCCGACAATGCACAGGGATGCCCGAGAGGTCATTCAAAAATGCGAATCTTGTCAAATACACTCCCCGGTTCCCAAACTGCTGAAGACTCTCATGACTTCTATCATGTCACCTTGGCCTTTCTTCCAATGGGGAATGGATGTATTGGGCCCTCTCCCTGAAGCACCCGGAAAAGTCAAGTATGTCATTGTGGCCATCGACTACTTCACAAAGTGGATAGAAGCCAAACCTCTAGCGAAAACCACAGGCAAAGAAGTCATAAAATTCGTGTGGAATAACATAGTATGTCGTTTCGGCCTGCCACACATAATTGTAACAGACAATGGTAGCAACTTCATCCATGACCCCTTCAAACGTTGGTGTGAAAAACTAAACATCAAACAGATAAATACTGTTGTGGCACACCCCCAAGCTAATGGTCTGGTAGAACGAGCAAACAAAAGTTTAATGCATGGCTTCAAGACAAGGCTGGGCAAAAGTAGATCCGGGTGGGTCGATGAACTACCGAACGTTTTGTGGGCTCATCGCACATCCTTAAAGACTAGCAACGGTGAAACACCGTTCAGTTTGACATGCGGAAGTGAAGCTGTGATCCCCGCGGAGATTGGCATGCCTACCTTCCGAACAATGATGATGACCGAAGAGGGAAATGAAGAGGAGAGGCGCTTAAACTTGGATCTCTTAGAAGAAAGAAGAGACTCAGCAGCCGTTGAAGAGGCCAGATACAAAAAGAAGGTGGAACAGTATTACAATCGAAGGGTCAAAGGCGAAAAACTCAGAGTAGGAGACTTCGTCTACAGGAAAAATGAAGCCAGCAGACAAGAAAACTTAGGGAAGTTGGGACCCAACTGGGAGGGCCCATACCAAATAACGGAGGCATACGACAATGGCTCCTACAAGTTCTGAGAGACAGAAGGAAAAGAAGTCCCCCGCACTTGGAACGCGGTGAACCTAAGAAAATGCTTTTTGTAGGATAGAAGAAAGCTCTGTAACCGTTAAGCCCTAGAGGCAATGTGTTTAAACAAGTTATTAATATCATAGCTCCAGGTATTTCGGAGGAGCAATTTTCCGTATGAATGGTTTCTGAACATAATTAGTAAATGATCCCCCCGACAGGCTCGCGACCTCCGGGGAAAAATGGTCAATGTTCAAAGATGGTTTATATCCAAAAAGGATTGCCATAAATTGCCGAACGGTTTATACCCGAAAAGGGTTGCCCAGGCGACAAGAAAACGGTTCATATCCAAAAAGGATTGCCATAAAATGCCGAACGGTTTATACCCAAAAAGGGTTGCCCAGGCGACAAGAAAACGGTTCATATCCAAAAAGGATTGCCATAAAATGCCGAACGGTTTATACCCAAAAAGGGTTGCCCAGGCGACAAGAAAATGGTTCATATCCAAAAAGGATTGCCATAAAATGCCGAACGGTTTATACCCAAAAAGGGTTGCCCAGGCGACAAGAAAATGGTTCATATCCAAAAAGGATTGCCATAAAATGCCGAACGGTTTATACCCAAAAAAGGGGTTGTTGGGATTTTAGAACAAGTTAACCATTAACCTCTACGAGTACGCAGCGGATATAGGATCTAGTTAATGCAATTATGTTAAGCACGTATTTAATAAACAAATAATTAATACAATATTAATTAAATAAAAGGGATATAGAAAGCTAACCTTGCTTGGCAATTGATCTCTAGTAACGGAACAAGAAACCCATACGAAACCTTAAGTATCTAAAATAGATACCTCGAAGAGTATCACACACAAACCCGATTAACATATCGTTAGATATATGGCTAGTCGAGAACGTATTATTAAAATAAATCACCATGTGACAATATACTTTAAATATATATCAAACTAGAAAACCCATGTCATGCATGCAATCTGTTCGATAATTCCAAACAGGCCAAGGTGCGTTTTGACACGTACCCGATATCGGACAAGATATCCTTATGCTTTGTTGTCCGAGAAGTATCCACGACCCAGGAAACAAAACAGATTTCTTGTGCCTGTTCGAAGCTAGTAACCAACAAGAATACACTAATCGATCAATCACCAAACTACTTGAATCGTTGCAAGTGGAGATTGAACAAGAACTAAAACCAAACATAACCATAATTGTTCTTAGTGGAATGAAACAATATAGCTCAAACTTCTGGAACAGGAGTTGGTTTTAGTGATTAGTTAGGGATGCATGTAAGTTGAAAGTCATCAGAAAAGGTGTAGGGTGCGTTTGTATTTATAGCAAAACAACCAACCCTTGTTTGACTATGGCTTGGACGACAAGACACAAACCAAAACAAACTTTTTCTCTTTTGCTTGACCAATCAGTGAACACACAAGGCCCAAGGCTTGTTCACATTTACCCAACTGAAATCCAAACAATAGCCCATGGATCAATTAGTGGATCGGGTCAAAACATGCATAATACGGGTATATATTAATTCAAGTATAAATACGTTCTACACGTATACTCGTGTTTATCGTGTGTGCCCCCATCGGCTCACACACTTCTAGTCGTTTACGTGTGTTTATAACTCCCACAAACCAACAGCTCCCACTTGGGAGTTGGTGTGTCGAATGGCACACAAACTAACGACGGAAACGCCTAGCAAACGCTCTCACTCGCTTTTTAACTAAAAGTGTCTGAGAGAATAGTTTCGTAAAAGTTTCTCAGTAGCATGGTCATTCAATGTCTTGCTCTAATCATCCTTTGTTATAGATATCGTTAAACCATGGATAATGGATCTCAAATCATTCCATATAGTTTAACCATTTAGAATCTCGTTATAGAATTTAATTAGATATACCAAATGTAATCAAGTATCATCTTGCATTACCCTTTGGGTTCGGCCGAACAATTATCTTATTAAATCTGGAGAGGCGCCATGGTATCTTTTTGCACATATCAAGTGGAGTAACAAATCCTTTATTGACTACAAGTGTTGTGGATGCTGCTTCACATCACTCCGAAATATAGCTTTTATAACTACCTTATTTAGATAGCGTTTTGCTTATACTTACAAAAAATGATATCCACACATAACAGAACTTGCTTGCATCTCAAGTCTAAGGATGAAGATAACAAACCATTTTCAATATTTTACTTATGACAAGGATCCAAAAGTAAATGTTTGAAAGTTGGGGAATCAATATGCATCTCTAGTGAATACATATGAGTTTGGTGGGAACAATCCAAATTCTCGTTAGAATTATAACCAACACTCACATTTGCCTTATCATAACAATATCCCCATATTGTTAACCGACAATGGACATATTTAGAATAAAAAAAATTATTCAAGGATTAAACATGCAAATATAGGATAACAATTATTATATGAATGAATAACAAATACCAAGTATCTTTATTTATCATAAAGTAAAAATTGTCTTTCAATCCCAATTATCCAAATACTAAAACAGATATGCATGAAACTCATTTAGTAAGTTGAAGCCTAATGTTTCCAACATTTTCAACCTTTCTTTAAAAGAAAAACTAAATAGTCATCTGAATAAACTTTCCGAATACTTGTTTCAAATTTCACATATAGTGAGTGATTTGAAATATAAGATGAGTGTCTTATCTCATATGCTCATACTATTGCAAGAATTATAGTATGGAGATGTCGCCATACCTTGCATGAGGTATTAAAAAATCAACGACATACTGACAGTCATCTTTACAGTTTCTAAAAGTGTAAAGTATTCTCATTCATTAATGTGTAATGCAACAATCCTCTATGTTAAGCACAACTAGTTAGCAGATTTTTCATAAATGATAAAATCCTACTACAACTAGTATAAATAATCCTCTAGCATCATTTGTATTTATACAACATTATGCTTTATAATTCGTAAACATTTATAAAAACAATAATCTAAACACTCTTAATTAGATATTGTTGTTGTCAGCTCATTTTGTTCTTGTACAAAAGCAACAACTAGTCTTATACACAATATAATATATATACATGACGAATCCTTAGTTTAAAAAACACAAGGTTTCCATCCATGTAAATTATTCCAAGTGAAATATATCATTGAAGACTTGCTTGAATAATATATTGCATTTGTGTTAGACTTTATTTTCCGCATTTGTTTATTCCATATAAACATCTATTCCAAGGTTGTTTGTTTTATTCCCTAAATTTCAAGTGAAGTTTCATTCCAAGCTTAATGATCAATATCTAGCTTAAATAGAATGATATCTTCAACATGTAAATTTTAAGAAAAAACACAATGCTCCCATTCAATGTCAGATGTACTCAAGAGATGTCTTAATTTAATCAAAATCATATTGTAATTAAATTCAAGATCTCAGCTCTTAGATGCATGATCCAATCCAAACATGGATTGGTTAAATTCGTATATAACATAAAGATTATGTAGATTCATAACCCTTTTGATTACACACCGTCCTCGCAAAAGGTAATCATAAAGAAAGAGTTATAACATCTAATTGTCCTATTCAACATACAAATCACATGTATGACAATTAAATATCTTTATATAATTAATGCGTGTATTATATAAGAAAATGTAATCATAGTCAATTGCTTAAGTATGATTAAAAACTTCTTATAAAATGTCATGCATTAATATGTATACAACTTTCGTCCTCGTGAGTCTTTCTTCAAAAGAAACTCATTCCAACCTCATAGGTTAACTGTTAGGCGAAAATAACAATCAATCATAAAACTTGATTTGCCTTTTAAGGACTGCATCTTATCATTCATAGTACTAAAATTTTTATCAGATTCAAGATGTGATAATGTTCTAGTAGTTAGCTGATTTACAACAATCTTCTAACTTACATCCCCAGCAATTGATACAAAATATAACTCAAGTGATGAGGCATCCTTTCGGATTTATGAATGAAAGTAATCATTATACTTTGGTCAACATTTTCATGTTTAACCTTAGTATGACATTAATAAGGAGATTTTAGAAGGTTAAGTATTTTGTTCTCAAAAACTTTGAGATATATATATATATATACTCCCACTTACTTTTATAAGTAGAGACAATTCTCTAAATACTAAGTATTTAAGCAACAATAAACTGCTCCTTATGGAGAACCACAAAATACATTTTAAGTTCTCATCTCAAGATTTGTTAATAAAATGCTTCATAAGATTTAACAAATTCAGAACTTAAATCAAGACATAATGGAATTCCTTCCAACAACTCAAATTAGGGTTTATAGAAAACTCTAATTTAGTATCACTCTTTAACCAAAAATTCTAGCAATAGTTTTGTGTTTCGTCAAGCTAGGAAGAACACCAAAACTACAATCTTCAAGCTAGGAAGTGTAGAAAAATCAAAAATCCAAAAGGGGTTATGATTCAACGGTTTGAGTGGTAAAACCTCAAATCCATAATGAATTAGGGTTTTCAGTTATAGGTTGTCTTGAATACCTTCTAGGTTTGAACTCTATTGAGTGTATCCATGACACAACGCCAATTTTATAACTGGATATGTTTTGGAGGTAGAGCAATTAAAGCTATCATAAACCAAACAATAAGAATAAGGTTTGATCCAACACATTAGACATACCATGATGAAGTGGTATCCTATGAGTTATTAGAATTGTGAAACTATATCAGAATTCTATAGATAACTTAATTCTCTTTGAACCAAATACTTGTCAATTGGGTCAAGCCAAATTGCATATAAAGTATTTATGAACCAAGTGCATGCTATAATGTATATTCATTGAACAATACAAAAACCTTATGTTCACGTGTTCACAAGAAGACAGAACTGTTCAAGGATTATATGTTCATGTGTTAACAAGAAAACAGAACATTTCAATAATACATTATCAGTCTTTGAATAATTCAAAGCCTTATGTTTATGTGTTAACGAGAAGACATAACACATTTACTATATATACTTTATGTTATAAGACATTGATTAATAAAAGGACTTTATAATTATGTCTTAACATGTAAGCATAATTATACTAACACAAGTAATTATGAACGCAAACTATTGAGTTCTATAGTAATTTCAAGTTAATTATATACTTCAGAATTATGATCATTATCATATAACCATAATTATGTTGACTAAAACATGTAATCAAATGTTGAAGTATCTTTTCACTATATCATGACATTTGAATGCAGTAGGGCAACAAACATCTAGCGTGTTCAAGTCCTAGTAGAGTTCTTATTTTACATGTAGTAGGGCATTAAACATCTAGTGTGTTTAAGTCCTAGTAAAATTATTAGTTTCCTTTACCTTGCGGTCAAGAGATACCAATAATATTGTTGTTCCTTGCACACACTTTGAGATTTCTCCCACTTGTGAAAGGTACAACATCATATTATGAAAACAAACAACACGTGATTGATTGTTCAACGAATATGATAATGTCATAGATATCATAAGTAGTTTTAGAACCATAACCGTTAATAAGGAATTGTGGATTATTATTCTATAGATAACGTTTCAGGAAGCGACAGCAGAAAGGCAACGTGTTATCTCATAAAATAAAATGCAATTTTCCTTTAAGCAATGGTTGTTCATATTCGGAAAGTAATGGATTATTTCAAAGCAAGTTTGAAATAATATGGGTGACTAACAGGAAATAAATCCCGTAGCTCCCATTGAAATTGACAACATTACATGAATGATATTTCAGTAATAAAATGCAACTCCTCCCACTGGATTTGTCAACATTTTAAGTGTTACATTTCCAATAGAAAGCATATAGCAGTTTTACATACTTTCCTATTCTCTTCAATTGCCTATGAGTAGCATGTACTTAGGTATTGAGCAGAGTATATGAAGTTTTACTTATGTAGACAATGGACTAGCCATTCTTTCATTCAATTAACTTGAATCTTTAGCATGCATTCCTCCTTTATCGTCTACATAGCCCCAAGGGTAATTAGCACTTTAGGAATAATAAGAGTCCAAGAAGATTACCTAGCAAATATGCTAGTAATTCCTTTACTCTTTGCGGTTTAAACTCATACATCGTGACAAGTGCAAGATGTTATTTTGGTAGCTCTAAACACAATGGTTCCAGTTACACAAAATATTCTATCTTTCAATTAACTCTAGACCACGAAAGGGTAATGAAAGATCATAACCGAGTTTATCAATTTTATAATCCTATCTTAGTTTGTCAACTAAGGAGAAAAGATAGGAATAAGTCTCACTCTTCTTACTAGGAAAGAGACTAAGTTTGTTCTTCGAAGAAAAACAACTTTGTTTACGAATTGTGTTGCAATAACACAATTAATCAGAACATAAAAAGTTCAATTCTAGTATTTTAGATAATTACATTCTTAAAAGAATTAACTACCCAATTAATTACTAATTAAGACTAAGATCCATCTTGCAACCCCACTTAATTACCATCCAATTCCTGATAAAAAAATAAAATAATGAACTTAATAGATAATTAGTAGAGTAAAGCATCAAACTATAATACAAAAGCAAAGTTCTCACTTATTCATACGACGTTAATGCGCGATATATTCAGTATAGAATAATGTCAAAAGCATGATACTCAATGCCTCGGTCCAGGTTAATCGAATAAGTCGACCAAGTATGAACGTGTAAAATAACCAGAGGTCTGACCAGTGAGAAATAATTACCATGGGTTGGAAAGGCCCTTAGGTCTGACCAGAGAAGTCAATCCAAGTGCACGTGTCCATAGTTGGGTGGCATAGACTTAATATTAACAAATAGGTATGCACATATAAATGTGGTAAAAGTCGTGTACAAAGAAGCATGCAAAACAACTTTGTAACACTAATTTTGAAAACCTTTTGGTAATGACACTGTAGTGATCATCATGGTTCACGGTAGCTCCAATCGAACGCACAGGGAGGCAGAGGACCAGGTAAGCAATTAAGCATAACCTTAGCCATCCTTTCGGTGCGACTGTGCGCACCTCTTTAAACCCCCTTTTGAGTTTGTTCTAGTGGGTGAGCCGTACATCCCAAGTGTCCATAGCGTATAGTTTTTAAATTCTTGAAAACATGTTTCATATATTAGGTCACTTTATTTTACAAAAACAATTTTCCACGAATCAAATAGCAGGTCACAATGAGCATGGTATTTTGGTGTGTAAATAAAGACCAATATTAATGTTATGGTTACGATATGTATTATTCCATATTGCATACAATTAGGTGTCAAAGCAAGTAATAATGCACATATAGGAATCACAAACATACAAGCATAAACATTAATATAAATAACCACATATTGTTCCGAGTTCTCTTGCGAGTCTTCCCCAAACGGAGAACCATAAGACCGTCACTAGGATGCAGTACCTAGATCGCCCAATACATCACTTAGAAAAGCAATTGAGTGGGTCTTGTGGCCGGAAAAACACATAAAGCATGGCAATCTCAATTAACAAGTAATTACGCAATATATGTATTTAATCAATATGTAATTCTAATTATCACAATAATTCTAATTAACAATTAATAAATACAAATTAACTTTTAATTCTAATTAGCAAGTAATTATAATTTAACATGTAATTCTTAATTAACAATTTAATTTTAATTATCAAGGTAATTATAATTCACATTAAAATTAAATTCTAATTAACAAATTAATTCTAATTATCAATATAATTTTAATTTGTGTGTGACTAGTTATTATTTATTAAAATTGACAAGTATTGCATGTAATTGTCAAAATTAAAATAAAACATAATAACTAAATTAGGTTTCATGCAGCCCTTTTAAAACATGTTTATTAATATCAGGACGCGGTAACCATAATCGCAAAAAACGAGATGGCTCGTGATGCCACTGTTGGGATTTTAGAACAAGTTAACCATTAACCTCTACGAGTACGCAGCGGATATAGGATCTAGTTAATGCAATTATGTTAAGCACGCATTTAATAAACAAATAATTAATACAATATTAATTAATTAAAAGGGATATAGAAAGCTAACCTGCTTGCATTGATCTCTAGTAACGGAACAAGAAACCCATACGAAACCTTAAGTATCTAAAATAGATACCTCGAAGAGTATCACACACAACCCGATTAACATATACGTTCGATATATGGCTAGTCGAGAACGTATTATTAAAATAAATCACCATGTGACAATATACTTTAAATATATATCAAACTAGAAAACCCATGTCATGCATGCAATCTGTTCGATAATTCCAAACAGCCAAGGTGCTGTTTTGACACGTACCCGATATCGGACAAGATATCCTTATGCTTTGTTGTCCGAGAAGTATCCCACGACCAGGAAACAAAACGATTTCTTGTGCTGTCGAAGCTAGTAACCAACAAGAATACACTAATCGATCAATCACCAAACTACTTGAATCGTTGCAAGTGGAGATTGAACAAGAACTAAAACCAAACATAACCATAATTGTTCTTAGTGGAATGAAACAATATAGCTCAAACTTCTGGAACAGGAGTTGGTTTTAGTGATTAGTTAGGGATGCATGTAAGTTGAAAGTCATCAGAAAAGGTGTAGGGTGCGTTTGTATTTATAGCAAAACAACCAACCCTTGTTTGACTATGGCTTGGACGACAAGACACAAACCAAAACAAACTTTTTCTCTTTTGCTTGACCAATCAGTGAACACACAAGGCCCAAGGCTTGTTCACATTTACCCAACTGAAATCCAAACAATAGCCCATGGATCAATTAGTGGATCGGGTCAAAACATGCATAATACGGGTATATATTAATTCAAGTATAAATACGTTCTACACGTATACTCGTGTTTATCGTGTGTGCCCCCATCGGCTCACACACTTCTAGTCGTTTACGTGTGTTTATAACTCCCACAAACCAACAGGGGTGCCCAGGCGACAAGAAGATAGTTTATACCCAAAAGGTATTGCCGCAAAATGCCGAACGGTTCATACCCAAGAAAAGGGTTGCCCAGGCGACAAGAAAATGGTTTACATCCAAAAAGGATTGCCATAAACGCAGCACCGAACAATCAATGCCTAGATAAGATCGCCTAAGTAAACACAAAAAAGTCCATGTTTGAAGACAGACAAAAAAAAAAAAAAAAAAAAAATACAGAAATATAAAGAGAGGAGTGGCTAACGAGTTCATTCGACAAACAGGGATTCCCCAAACAAATTCATTCAGTGGTAACTGGGAACCGGACCCAGTGGTAAGAAACTGACACGTGTCGGTAGAGCAAAGGTTCAAAGTTTGTCGGTTGCACTTGGTGACCGGTAACCTCGTACACACGCCATTGCATATGTTGTCATGTTGTTTTGGCTTGTGATAGAATCGCCCCTCCTAGTTTCAAATCATGTCACGTTAGAGTAGTAACTGTTGCGTGACTTAACAAATGTAAAAAAAAAGTAACGTCCAATGCCGTCTTCCCCGGGTTATGGGTACCCAAACGCTTCCAGTTCTACCAAAGGTAGAAAGGACCTCCGGCCTTTTTGTAGGGAGTGAGGATCAAACCCCTGACCTCTCGGTTGAGAGGCAAGGGGTTTTCCAACTGATCCAACCCTACTGTTTTCGTGACTTAACAAATGTATGTGGGTAAATAATTAAATATCGCATGGTGACATAAATTATACTAGTAATAATTTATTGTTTTGTGTCTTGGTGGATCACTTTCTTTTTTATTGCGTGTTTTGTAGTCCTATATATTCACATTACGATGACTATAAATTCACCAATTCTATCTAGGTAAGAATATGACGCGGCTTAAATTAGTTCTAATTGTAGAAAATACTGCAGTTCTTGGATTTTTTTTACAAGTTTTATATAGGTGGGTAAGAGTAAAAATGAACCAGCATCTTTAAGTGCAGTGTTTTTTAAGTTTGACAATTTGCAATTTGGAGGGGGTTTTGAAAACCAAGCCCACCAAACTTATAATAATAGGGAAGAAAATCTTAAATATAGGAATTAGTTATGTCATTAGTTTATCTTAAATAAGGTAAGGCCTAGGATTAATAATTGTCACTAGATCCCATGGCCCTATATAATTTTATTCATAAGACAAAAAAAGAAAATAATACTCTAATATTTCATGTTTAATCTTTGTGTAAGTTATAATGTATTTTTCCATCTCAAAATACTTGCTAATAACTTCTTAAATAGTCCAATTCAAAATGTTACTTCCAACTAGAGGTGGCCATCTAAACCGGTTTTGGAATCGAAATCGAAAAAAAGAAAAAAAATTCAAACCGAAACCAGTCAAAACCGGTTTTTCTAAAAACGGCGTGGGTCCTAACCGGTTCCACCTATTAGCTGTTAGAAAACGTTTCCAAACGGTTCCAACGGATATATTGCGTTTTGAGACAGTGCATATTTGGAGTCGTGCGGGCTTTTTTGCCCGTTTTCTAACGGGTATAATCCTATTTATGCCCCATTTTGACCTCCTAAACATCCACATAAATACTAAGATTGATTTTGGTTGAATCACAACAATTAAACACTCACAATCTTGCAATGTTATTGTTAAGGATTTAGTCAACCGGTATTTTTGGAACCGGTTGGATCGGTTTTTTTTACGGTTTTGGAACTGATCCGAACCGGTTATACCGGCCCGGTTTTTAGACCGAATCCGGAAAAAAACCAAACCGGTTTTACTCGAAACTGGTTCTTTGACTTTGACCAAGATTGGAACCGTTTTGACAAAACCGGGCCTTGGCCACCTCTACTTCCAACAAAATTTATTAGCAACTAATGTAGTAATTACCGTTATATAATTAAGTTTATAAACTAGGTTTTTGCTACTGCTATGTTTGACATACTGAAAATTGCCTTAATAGTGTTTCAGGATTTGTCATTTATAGATGCCAAGGGATAGAAATTGTAATAACATGAAACATGAACAATGAATGGTACGTATGTGAGAAGAAGTAGAAAAGGTAAACTCCACTTCCTATATCTTCTCTAACCAACAAAATAACCCCCACTTTCCCAATT